>PYHX02000467.1:121829985-122256957 GCA_004302925.2 Cochliomyia hominivorax | reverse complement strand
AGATAAAGCCAAAATGGTGAAAATCTGTTATCAGTTTTAAAAATCGATTTTTCTGAGATTTTTCACTAAAAACTAAATTTGCATTTTCTAGCTAAACTGGAAGATATAGAGCCAAAATAGCGAAAATCTGTTATCACTTTTAAAAATCAATTTTTTTTCTGAGATTTTTCACTAAAAACTAAAATTGCATTTTCCAGCTAAACTAGAAGAGATAGAGCCAAAATAGCGAAAATCTGTTATCACTTTTAAAAATCGATTTTTCTGAGATTTTTCACTAAAAACTAAAATTGCATTTTCTAGCTAAACTGGAAGAGATAAAGCCAAAATAGCGAAAATCTGTTATCAGTTTTAAAAATCGATTTTTCTGAGATTTTTCACTAAAAACTAAAATTGCATTTTCTAGCTAAACTGGAAGAGATAAAGCCAAAATAGCGAAAATCTGTTATCACTTCACTAAAAACTAAAATTGCATTTTCTAGCTAAACTAGAAGAGATAGAGCTAAAATAGTGAAAATCTGTTATCACTTTTAAACATCGACTTTTTTATTTTTTCACTAAAAATTAAAATTGCATTTTCTAGCTAAACTAGAAGAGATAGAGCTAAAATAACGAAAATCTGTTATCACTTTTAAAAATCGAATTTTCTGAGATTTTTCACTAAAAACTAACATTGCATTTTCTAGCTTAACTGGAAGAGATAAAGCCAAAATAGCGAAAATCTGTTATCACTTCACTAAAAACTAAAATTGCATTTTCTAGCTAAACTGGAAGAGATAGAGCCAAAATAGCGAAAATCTGTTATCACTTTTAAAAATCGACTTTTTTTTTCACTAAAAATTAAAATTGCATTTTCTAGCTTAACTGGAAGAGATAAAGCCAAAATAGTGAAAATCTGTTATCACTTTTAAAAATCGACTTTTTTTATTTTTTCACTAAAAATTAAAATTGCATTTTCTAGCTAAACTAGAAGAGATAGAGCTAAAATAACGAAAATCTGTTATCACTTTTAAAAATCGATTTTTCTGAGATTTTTCACTAAAAACTAACATTGCATTTTCTAGCTTAACTGGAAGAGATAAAGCCAAAATAGTGAAAATCTGTTATCACTTCACTAAAAACTAAAATTGCATTTTCTAGCTTAACTGGAAGAGATAAAGCCAAAATAGCGAAAATCTGTTATCACTTCACTAAAAACTAAAATTGCATTTTCTAGCTTAACTGGAAGAGATAAAGCCAAAATAGTGAAAATCTGTTATCACTTTTAAAAATCGATTTTTCTGAGTTTTTTCACTAAAAACTAAAATTGCATTTTCTAGCTAAACTGGAAGAGATAAAGCCAAAATAGCAAAAATCTGTTATCACTTTTAAAAATCGATTTTTCTGAGATTTTTCACTAAAAACTAAAATTGCATTTTCTAGCTAAACTGGAAGAGATAAAGCCAAAATAGCGAAAATCTGTTATCACTTTTAAAAATCGATTTTTTTTTCACTAAAAACTAAAATTGCATTTTCTAGCTAAACTAGAAGAGATAGAGCCAAAAGAGCAAAAATCTGTTATCACTTTTAAAAATCGAATTATCTGAAATTTTTCACTAAAAACTAAAATTGCATTTTCTAGCTAAACTGGAAGAGATAAAGCCAAAATAGCAAAAATCTGTTATCACTTTTAAAAATCGATTTTTCTGAGATTTTTCACTAAAAACTAAAATTGCATTTTCTAGCTAAACTGGAAGAGATAAAGCCAAAATAGCGAAAATCTGTTATCACTTTTAAAAATCGATTTTTCTGAGTTTTTTCACTAAAAACTAAAATTGCATTTTCTAGCTAAACTAGAAGAGATAGAGCCAAAATAGCGAAAATCTGTTATCACTTTTAAAAATCGAATTTTCTGAGATTTTTCACTAAAAACTAAAATTGCATTTTCTAGCTAAACTAGAAGAGATAGAGCCAAAATAGCGAAAAACTGTTATCACTTTTAAAAATCGATTTTTTTTAGTTTTCACTAAAAACTAAAATTGCATTTTCTAGCTAAACTGGAAGAGATAAAGCCAAAATAGCGAAAATCTGTTATCACTTTTAAAAATCGATTTTTCTGAGTTTTTTCACTAAAAACTAAAATTGCATTTTCTAGCTAAACTAGAAGAGATAGAGCCAAAATAGCGAAAATCTGTTATCACTTTTAAAAATCGAATTTTCTGAGATTTTTCACTAAAAACTAAAATTGCATTTTCTAGCTAAACTAGAAGAGATAGAGCCAAAATAGCGAAAAACTGTTATCACTTTTAAAAATCGATTTTTTTTAGTTTTCACTAAAAACTAAAATTGCATTTTCTAGCTAAACTGGAAGAGATAAAGCCAAAATAGCGAAAATCTGTTATCACTTTTAAAAATCGATTTTTCTGAGTTTTTTCACTAAAAACTAAAATTGCATTTTCTAGCTAAACTAGAAGAGATAGAGCCAAAATAGCAAAAATCTGTTATCACTTTTAAAAATCGAATTTTCTGAGATTTTTCACTAAAAACTAAAATTGCATTTTCTAGCTAAACTAGAAGAGATAGAGCCAAAATAGCGAAAAACTGTTATCACTTTTAAAAATCGATTTTTTTTAGTTTTCACTAAAAACTAAAATTGCATTTTCTAGCTAAACTGGAAGAGATAAAGCCAAAATAGCAAAAATCTGTTATCACTTTTAAAAATCGATTTTTTTTTTCACTAAAAACTAAAATTGCATTTTCTAGCTAAACTAGAAGAGATAGAGCCAAAATAGCAAAAATCTGTTATCACTTTTAAAAATCGATTTTTTTGAGATTTTTCACTAAAAACTAAAATTGCATTTTCTAGCTAAACTAGAAGAGATAAAGCCAAAATAGCAAAAATCTGTTATCACTTTTAAAAATTGACCTTTTTATTTTTTCACTAAAAACTAAAATTGCATTTTCTAGCTAAACTGGAAGAGATAAAGCCAAAATAGCAAAAATCTGTTATCACTTTTAAAAATCGATTTTTTTTTTCACTAAAAACTAAAATTGCATTTTCTAGCTAAACTAGAAGAGATAGAGCCAAAATAGCAAAAATCTGTTATCACTTTTAAAAATCGAATTATCTGAAATTTTTCACTAAAAACTAAGATTGCATTTTCTAGCTAAACTAGAAGAGATAGAGCCAAAATAGCGAAAATCTGTTACCACTTTTACAAATCGATTTTTTTTTATTTTTTCACTAAAACCTAAAATTGCATTTTCTAGCTAAACTAGAAGAGATAAAGCCAAAATAGCAAAAATCTGTTATCACTTTTAAAAATTGACCTTTTTATTTTTTCACTAAAAACTAAAATTGCATTTTCTAGCTAAACTGGAAGAGATAAAGCCAAAATAGCAAAAATCTGTTATCACTTTTAAAAATCGATTTTTTTTTTTTCACTAAAAACTAAAATTGCATTTTCTAGCTAAACTAGAAGAGATAGAGCCAAAATAGCAAAAATCTGTTATCACTTTTAAAAATCGAATTATCTGAAATTTTTCACTAAAAACTAAGATTGCATTTTCTAGCTAAACTAGAAGAGATAGAGCCAAAATAGCGAAAATCTGTTATCACTTTTAAAAATCGATTTTTCTGAGATTTTTCACTAAAAACTAAAATTGCATTTTCTAGCTAAACTAGAAGAGATAGAGCCAAAATAGCGAAAAACTGTTATCACTTTTAAAAATCGAATTTTCTGAGATTTTTCACTAAAAACTAAAATTGCATTTTCTAGCTAAACTAGAAGAGATAAAGCCAAAATAGTGAAAATCTGTTATCACTTTTAAAAATCGATTTTTCTGAGATTTTTCACTAAAAACTAAAATTGCATTTTCTAGCTAAACTAGAAGAGATAGAGCCAAAATAGCGAAAAACTGTTATCACTTTTAAAAATCGAATTTTCTGAGATTTTTCACTAAAAACTAAAATTGCATTTTCTAGCTAAACTAGAAGAGATAGAGCCAAAATAGCGAAAAACTGTCATCACTTTTAAAAATCGAATTTTCTGAGATTTTTCACTAAAAACTAAAATTGCATTTTCTAGCTAAACTAGAAGAGATAAAGCCAAAATAGCGAAAATCTGTTATCACTTTTAAAAATCGATTGTTTTTATTTTTTCACTAAAAACTAAAATTGCATTTTCTAGCTAAACTAGAAGAGATAGAGCCAAAATAGCGAAAAACTGTTATCACATTTAAAAATCGATTGTTTTTATTTTTTCACTAAAAATTAAAATTGCATTTTCTAGCTAAACTGGAAGAGATAAAGCCAAAATAGCGAAAATCTGTTATCACTTTTAAAAATCGATTGTTTTTATTTTTTCACTAAAAATTAAAATTGCATTTTCTAGCTAAACTGGAAGAGATAAAGCCAAAATAGCGAAAATCTGTTATCACTTTTAAAAATCGAATTATCTGAGATTTTTCACTAAAAACTAAAATTGCATTTTCTAGCTAAACTAGAAGAGATAAAGCCAAAATAGTGAAAATCTGTTATCACTTTTAAAAATCGATTTTTTTTTTTTTATTTTTTCACTAAAAACTAAAATTACATTTTCTAGCTAAACTAGAAGAGATAGAGCCAAAATAGCGAAAATCTGTTATCACTTTTAAAAATCGATTTTTTTTTTTCACTAAAAACTAAAATTGCATTTTCTAGCTAAACTAGAAGAGATAGAGCCAAAATAGCAAAAATCTGTTATCACTTTTAAAAATCGAATTATCTGAAATTTTTCACTAAAAACTAAGATTGCATTTTCTAGCTAAACTGGAAGACATAAAGCCAAAATAGTGAAAATCTGTTATCACTTTTAAAAATCGAATTATCTGAGATTTTTCACTAAAAATTAAAATTGCATTTTCTAGCTAAACTGGAAGAGATAAAGCCAAAATAGCGAAAATCTGTTATCACTTTTAAAAATCGATTTTTTTTTTTCACTAAAAACTAAAATTGCATTTTCTAGCTAAACTAGAAGAGATAGAGCCAAAATAGCAAAAATCTGTTATCACTTTTAAAAATCGAATTATCTGAGATTTTTCACTAAAAACTAAAATTGCATTTTCTAGCTAAACTAGAAGAGATAGAGCCAAAATAGCGAAAATCTGTTATCACTTTTAAAAATCGATTTTTCTGAGATTTTTCACTAAAAACTAAAATTGCATTTTCTAGCTAAACTAGAAGAGATAGAGCCAAAATAGCGAAAAACTGTTATCACTTTTAAAAATCGAATTTTCTGAGATTTTTCACTAAAAACTAAAATTGCATTTTCTAGCTAAACTAGAAGAGATAAAGCCGAAATAGCGAAAATCTGTTATCATTTTTAAAAATCGAATTTTCTGAGATTTTTCACTAAAAACTAAAATTGCATTTTCTAGCTAAACTAGAAGAGATAGAGCCAAAATAGCGAAAATCTGTTATCATTTTTAAAAATCGAATTTTCTGAGATTTTTCACTGAAAACTAAAATTGCATTTTCTAGCTAAACTAGAAGAGATAGAGCCAAAATAGCGAAAATCTGTTATCACTTTTAAAAATCGATTTTTCTGAGATTTTTCACTAAAAACTAAAATTGCATTTTCTAGCTAAACTAGAAGAGATAGAGCCAAAATAGCGAAAAACTGTTATCACTTTTAAAAATCGAATTTTCTGAGATTTTTCACTAAAAACTAAAATTGCATTTTCTAGCTAAACTAGAAGAGATAAAGCCAAAATAGTGAAAATCTGTTATCACTTTTAAAAATCGATTTTTCTGAGATTTTTCACTAAAAACTAAAATTGCATTTTCTAGCTAAACTAGAAGAGATAGAGCTAAAATAGCAAAAATCTGTTATCACTTTTTAAAAACCGATTTTTTTTATTTTTTCACTAAAAATTAAAATTGCATTTTCTAGCTAAACTAGAAGAGATAGAGCCAAAATAGCGAAAATCTGTTATCACTTTTTAAAACCGATTTTTTTTATTTTTTCACTAAAAATTAAAATTGCATTTTCTAGCTTAACTGGAAGAGATAGAGCCAAAATAGCGAAAATCTGTTATCACTTTTAAAAATCGATTTTTCTGAGTTTTTTCACTAAAAACTAAAATTGCATTTTCTAGCTAAACTAGAAGAGATAAAGCCAAAATAGTGAAAATCTGTTATCACTTTTAAAAATCGATTTTTTTTATTTTTTCACTAAAAACTAAAATTGCATTTTCTAGCTAAACTGGAAGAGATAAAGCCAAAATAGCAAAAATCTGTTATCACTTTTAAAAATCGATTTTCTGAGATTTTTCACTAAAAACTAAAATTGCATTTTCTAGCTAAACTGGAAGAGATAAAGCCAAAATAGCAAAAATCTGTTATCACTTTTAAAAATCGATTTTTTTTTATTTTTTACTAAAAACTAAAATTGCATTTTCTAGCTAAACTGGAAGAGATAAAGCCAAAATAGCAAAAATCTGTTATCACTTTTAAAAATCGATTTTTTTTTTATTTTTTTACTAAAAACTAAAATTGCATTTTGTAGCTTAACTGGAAGAGATAAAGCCAAAATAGCAAAATCTGTTATCACTTTTAAAAATCGATTTTTTTTTTATTTTTTTACTAAAAACTAAAATTGCATTTTGTAGCTTAACTGGAAGAGATAAAGCCAAAATAGCAAAAATCTGTTATCACTTTTAAAAATCGATTTTTTTTTATTTTTTTACTAAAAACTAAAATTGCATTTTCTAGCTTAACTGGAAGAGATAGAGCCAAAATAGCGAAAATCTGTTATCACTTTTAAAAATCGATTTTTTTTTTTATTTTTTTACTAAAAACTAAAATTGCATTTTCTAGCTAAACTGGAAGAGATAAAGCCAAAATAGCAAAAATCTGTTATCACTTTTAAAAATCGATTTTTTTTTTATTTTTTTACTAAAAACTAAAATTGCATTTTGTAGCTTAACTGGAAGAGATAAAGCCAAAATAGCAAAAATCTGTTATCACTTTTAAAAATCGATTTTTTTTTTATTTTTTACTAAAAACTAAAATTGCATTTTCTAGCTAAACTGGAAGAGATAGAGCCAAAATAGCGAAAATCTGTTATCACTTTTAAAAATCGATTTTTTTTTATTTTTTACTAAAAACTAAAATTGCATTTTCTAGCTAAACTGGAAGAGATAGAGCCAAAATAGCGAAAATCTGTTATCACTTTTAAAAATCGATTTTTTTTTTATTTTTTACTAAAAACTAAAATTGCATTTTCTAGCTAAACTGGAAGAGATAAAGCCAAAATAGCAAAAATCTGTTATCACTTTTAAAAATCGATTTTTTTTTTATTTTTTTACTAAAAACTAAAATTGCATTTTGTAGCTTAACTGGAAGAGATAGAGCCAAAATAGCGAAAATCTGTTATCACTTTTAAAAATCGATTTTTTTTTTATTTTTTACTAAAAACTAAAATTGCATTTTGTAGCTTAACTGGAAGAGATAGAGCCAAAATAGCGAAAATCTGTTATCACTTTTAAAAATCGATTTTTTTTTATTTTTTCACTAAAAACTAAAATTGCATTTTCTAGCTAAACTGGAAGAGATAGAGCCAAAATAGCGAAAATCTGTTATCACTTTTAAAAATCGATTTTTTTTATTTTTTCACTAAAAACTAAAATTGCATTTTCTAGCTAAACTGGAAGAGATAAAGCCAAAATAGCAAAAATCTGTTATCACTTTTAAAATCGATTTTTTCTGAGTTTTTCACTAAAAACTAAAATTGCATTTTCTAGCTAAACTAGAAGAGATAGAGCCAAAATAGCGAAAATCTGTTATCACTTTTTAAAATCGATTTTTTTTTATTTTTCACTAAAAACTAAAATTGCATTTTCTAGCTTAACTGGAAGAGATAGAGCCAAAATAGCGAAAATCTGTTATCACTTTTTAAAAACCGATTTTTTTTATTTTTTCACTAAAAATTAAAATTGCATTTTCTAGCTTAACTGGAAGAGATAGAGCCAAAATAGCGAAAATCTGTTATCACTTTTAAAATCGATTTTTTTTATTTTTTCACTAAAAATTAAAATTGCATTTTCTAGCTAAACTAGAAGAGATAGAGCCAAAATAGCGAAAATCTGTTATCACTTTTAAAACCGATTTTTTTATTTTTTCACTAAAAACTAAAATTGCATTTTCTAGCTAAACTAGAAGAGATAGAGCCAAAATAGCGAAAATCTGTTATCACTTTTAAAATCGATTTTTTTATTTTTTCACTAAAAATTAAAATTGCATTTTCTAGCTAAACTAGAAGAGATAGAGCCAAAATAGCGAAAATCTGTTATCACTTTTAAAAATCGATTTTTTTATTTTTCACTAAAAACTAAAATTGCATTTTCTAGCTAAACTAGAAGAGATAGAGCCAAAATAGCGAAAATCTGTTATCACTTTTAAAAATCGATTTTTTATTTTTTCACTAAAACTAAAATTGCATTTTCTAGCTAAACTAGAAGAGATAGAGCCAAAATAGCGAAAATCTGTTATCACTTTTAAAAATCGAATTTTCTGAATTTTTCACTAAAAACTAAAATTGCATTTTCTAGCTAAACTAGAAGAGATAGAGCCAAAATAGCGAAAATCTGTTATCACTTTTAAAAATCGATTTTTTTTAATTTTTCACTAAAAACTAAAATTGCATTTTCTAGCTAAACTAGAAGAGATAGAGCCAAAATAGCGAAAATCTGTTATCACTTTTAAAAATCGATTTTTTTTATTTTTCACTAAAAACTAAAATTGCATTTTCTAGCTAAACTAGAAGAGATAGAGCCAAAATAGCGAAAATCTGTTATCACTTTTAAAAATCGATTTTTTTTATTTTTTCACTAAAAACTAAAATTGCATTTTCTAGCTAAACTAGAAGAGATAGAGCCAAAATAGCGAAAATCTGTTATCACTTTTAAAAATCGATTTTTTTTATTTTTTCACTAAAACTAAAATTGCATTTTCTAGCTAAACTAGAAGAGATAGAGCCAAAATAGCAAAAATCTGTTATCACTTTTAAAAATCGATTTTTTTTATTTTTTCACTAAAACTAAAATTGCATTTTCTAGCTAAACTAGAAGAGATAGAAGCCAAAATAGCGAAAATCTGTTATCACTTTTAAAAATCGATTTTTTTATTTTTTCACTAAAAATTAAAATTGCATTTTCTAGCTAAACTAGAAGAGATAGAGCCAAAATAGCGAAAATCTGTTATCACTTTTAAAAATCGATTTTTTTATTTTTTCACTAAAAACTAAAATTGCATTTTCTAGCTAAACTAGAAGAGATAAAGCCAAAATAGCGAAAATCTGTTATCACTTTTAAAAATCGATTTTTTTATTTTTTCACTAAAAACTAAAATTGCATTTTCTAGCTAAACTAGAAGAGATAGAGCCAAAATAGCGAAAATCTGTTATCACTTTTAAAAATCGATTTTTCTGATTTTTTCACTAAAAACTAAAATTGCATTTTCTAGCTAAACTAGAAGAGATAGAGCCAAAATAGCGAAAATCTGTTATCACTTTTAAAAATCGATTTTTCTGAGATTTTTCACTAAAAACTAAAATTGCATTTTCTAGCTAAACTAGAAGAGATAGAGCCCAAAATAGCGAAAATCTGTTATCACTTTTAAAAATCGATTTTTTTATTTTTCACTAAAAATTAAAATTGCATTTTCTAGCTAAACTAGAAGAGATAGAGCCAAAATAGCGAAAATCTGTTATCACTTTTAAAAATCGATTTTTTTTTTTCACTAAAAATTAAAATTGCATTTTCTAGCTAAACTAGAAGAGATAGAGCCAAAATAGCGAAAATCTGTTATCACTTTTAAAATCGATTTTTCTGATTTTTCACTAAAAACTAAAATTGCATTTTCTAGCTAAACTAGAAGAGATAGAGCCAAAATAGCGAAAATCTGTTATCACTTTTAAAAATCGATTTTTTTATTTTTCACTAAAAACTAAAATTGCATTTTCTAGCTAAACTAGAAGAGATAGAGCCAAAATAGCGAAAATCTGTTATCACTTTTAAAAATCGATTTTTTTTATTTTTCACTAAAAACTAAAATTGCATTTTCTAGCTAAACTAGAAGAGATAGAGCCAAATAGCGAAAATCTGTTATCACTTTTAAAAATCGATTTTTTTAATTTTTCACTAAAAACTAAAATTGCATTTTCTAGCTAAACTAGAAGAGATAGAGCCAAAATAGCGAAAATCTGTTATCACTTTTAAAAATCGATTTTTTTATTTTTTCACTAAAAACTAAAATTGCATTTTCTAGCTAAACTAGAAGAGATAGAGCCAAAATAGCGAAAATCTGTTATCACTTTTAAAAATCGATTTTTTTGAGTTTTTTCACTAAAAACTAAAATTGCATTTTCTAGCTAAACTAGAAGAGATAGAGCCAAAATAGCGAAAATCTGTTATCACTTTTAAAAATCGATTTTTTTTATTTTTTCACTAAAAACTAAAATTGCATTTTCTAGCTAAACTAGGAAGAGATAGAGCCAAAATAGCGAAAAATCTGTTATCACTTTTAAAAATCGATTTTTTGGATTTTTCACTAAAAACTAAAATTGCATTTTCTAGCTAAACTAGAAGAGATAGAGCCAAAATAGCGAAAATCTGTTATCACTTTTAAAAATCGATTTTTTTATTTTTCACTAAAAACTAAAATTGCATTTTCTAGCTAAACTAGAAGAGATAGAGCCAAAATAGCGAAAATCTGTTATCACTTTTAAAAATCGATTTTTCTATTTTTTCACTAAAAACTAAAATTGCATTTTCTAGCTAAACTAGAAGAGATAGAGCCAAAATAGCAAAATCTGTTATCACTTTTAAAAATCGATTTTTTTTATTTTTCACTAAAAACTAAAATTGCATTTTCTAGCTAAACTAGAAGAGATAGAGCCAAAATAGCGAAAAATCTGTTATCACTTTTAAAAATCGATTTTCTTAATTTTTCACTAAAAACTAAAATTGCATTTTCTAGCTAAACTAGAAGAGATAGAGCCAAAATAGCGAAAATCTGTTATCACTTTTAAAATCGATTTTTTTTATTTTTTCACTAAAAACTAAAATTGCATTTTCTAGCTAAACTAGAAGAGATAGAGCCAAAATAGCGAAAATCTGTTATCACTTTTAAAAATCGATTTTTTTATTTTTTCACTAAAAACTAAAATTGCATTTTCTAGCTAAACTAGAAGAGATAGAGCCAAATAGCGAAAATCTGTTATCACTTTTAAAAATCGATTTTTTTTATTTTTTCACTAAAAACTAAAATTGCATTTTCTAGCTAAACTAGAAGAGATAGAGCCAAAATAGCGAAAATCTGTTATCACTTTTAAAAATCGATTTTTTTTATTTTTTCACTAAAAACTTAAAATTGCATTTTCTAGCTAAACTAGAAGAGATAGAGCCAAAATAGCGAAAAATCTGTTATCACTTTTAAAAATCGATTTTTTTTATTTTTTCACTAAAAACTAAAATTGCATTTTCTAGCTAAACTAGAAGAGATAGAGCCAAATAGCGAAAATCTGTTATCACTTTTAAAAATCGATTTTTCTATTTTTCACTAAAAACTAAAATTGCATTTTCTAGCTAAACTAGAAGAGATAGAGCCAAAATAGCGAAAATCTGTTATCACTTTTAAAAATCGATTTTTTTATTTTTCACTAAAAACTAAAATTGCATTTTCTAGCTAAACTAGAAGAGATAGAGCCAAAATAGCGAAAATCTGTTATCACTTTTAAAAATCGATTTTTTTATTTTTTCACTAAAAACTAAAATTGCATTTTCTAGCTAAACTAGAAGAGATAGAGCCAAAATAGCGAAAATCTGTTATCACTTTTAAAAATCGATTTTTTTATTTTTTCACTAAAAATTAAAATTGCATTTTCTAGCTAAACTAGAAGAGATAGAGCCAAAATAGCGAAAATCTGTTATCACTTTTAAAAATCGATTTTTTTATTTTTCACTAAAAATTAAAATTGCATTTTCTAGCTAAACTAGAAGAGATAGAGCCAAAATAGCGAAAATCTGTTATCACTTTTAAAAATCGATTTTTTTGAATTTTTTCACTAAAAACTAAAATTGCATTTTCTAGCTAAACTAGAAGAGATAGAGCCAAAATAGCGAAAATCTGTTATCACTTTTAAAAATCGATTTTTTATTTTTCACTAAAAACTAAAATTGCATTTTCTAGCTAAACTAGAAGAGATAGAGCCAAAATAGCGAAAATCTGTTATCACTTTTAAAATCGATTTTTTTATTTTTCACTAAAAACTAAAATTGCATTTTCTAGCTAAACTAGAAGAGATAGAGCCAAAATAGCGAAAATCTGTTATCACTTTTAAAAATCGATTTTTTTAGATTTTTTCACTAAAAACTAAAATTGCATTTTCTAGCTAAACTAGAAGAGATAGAGCCAAAATAGCGAAAATCTGTTATCACTTTTAAAAATCGATTTTTTTTATTTTTTCACTAAAAACTAAAATTGCATTTTCTAGCTAAACTAGAAGAGATAGAGCCAAAATAGCGAAAATCTGTTATCACTTTTAAAAATCGATTTTTTTATTTTTCACTAAAAACTAAAATTGCATTTTCTAGCTAAACTAGAAGAGATAGAGCCAAAATAGCGAAAATCTGTTATCACTTTTAAAAATCGATTTTTTTTATTTTTTCACTAAAAACTAAAATTGCATTTTCTAGCTAAACTAGAAGAGATAGAGCCAAATAGCGAAAATCTGTTATCACTTTTAAAAATCGATTTTTTTTATTTTTCACTAAAAACTAAAATTGCATTTTCTAGCTAAACTAGAAGAGATAGAGCCAAAATAGCGAAAATCTGTTATCACTTTTAAAAATCGATTTTTCTGAGTTTTTTCACTAAAAACTAAAATTGCATTTTCTAGCTAAACTAGAAGAGATAGAGCCAAAATAGCGAAAATCTGTTATCACTTTTAAAAATCGATTTTTTTATTTTTCACTAAAAACTAAAATTGCATTTTCTAGCTAAACTAGAAGAGATAGAGCCAAAATAGCGAAAATCTGTTATCACTTTTAAAAATCGATTTTTTTATTTTTTCACTAAAAACTAAAATTGCATTTTCTAGCTAAACTAGAAGAGATAGAGCCAAATAGCGAAAATCTGTTATCACTTTTAAAAATCGATTTTTTTATTTTTTCACTAAAAACTAAAATTGCATTTTCTAGCTAAACTAGAAGAGATAGAGCCAAAATAGCGAAAATCTGTTATCACTTTTAAAAATCGATTTTTTATTTTTCACTAAAAACTAAAATTGCATTTTCTAGCTAAACTAGAAGAGATAGAGCCAAAATAGCGAAAATCTGTTATCACTTTTAAAAATCGATTTTTCTTATTTTTTCACTAAAAACTAAAATTGCATTTTCTAGCTAAACTAGAAGAGATAGAGCCAAAATAGCGAAAATCTGTTATCACTTTTAAAAATCGATTTTTCTGAGATTTTTCACTAAAAACTAAAATTGCATTTTCTAGCTAAACTAGAAGAGATAGAGCCAAAATAGCGAAAATCTGTTATCACTTTTAAAAATCGATTTTTTTTATTTTTCACTAAAAACTAAAATTGCATTTTCTAGCTAAACTAGAAGAGATAGAGCCAAAATAGCGAAAATCTGTTATCACTTTTAAAAATCGATTTTTCTGAGTTTTTCACTAAAAACTAAAATTGCATTTTCTAGCTAAACTAGAAGAGATAGAGCCAAATAGCGAAAATCTGTTATCACTTTTAAAAATCGATTTTTCTATTTTTTCACTAAAAACTAAAATTGCATTTTCTAGCTAAACTAGAAGAGATAGAGCCAAAATAGCGAAAATCTGTTATCACTTTTAAAAATCGATTTTTTTATTTTTCACTAAAAACTAAAATTGCATTTTCTAGCTAAACTAGAAGAGATAGAGCCAAAATAGCGAAAATCTGTTATCACTTTTAAAAATCGATTTTTCTGATTTTTTCACTAAAAACTAAAATTGCATTTTCTAGCTAAACTAGAAGAGATAGAGCCAAAATAGCGAAAATCTGTTATCACTTTTAAAAATCGATTTTTTTATTTTTTCACTAAAAACTAAAATTGCATTTTCTAGCTAAACTAGAAGAGATAGAGCCAAAATAGCGAAAATCTGTTATCACTTTTAAAAATCGATTTTTCTGATTTTTTCACTAAAAACTAAAATTGCATTTTCTAGCTAAACTAGAAGAGATAGAGCCAAAATAGCGAAAATCTGTTATCACTTTTAAAAATCGATTTTTTTATTTTTCACTAAAAACTAAAATTGCATTTTCTAGCTAAACTAGAAGAGATAGAGCCAAAATAGCGAAAATCTGTTATCACTTTTAAAAATCGATTTTTTTTATTTTTTCACTAAAAACTAAAATTGCATTTTCTAGCTAAACTAGAAGAGATAGAGCCAAAATAGCGAAAATCTGTTATCACTTTTAAAAATCGATTTTTCTGAGTTTTTTCACTAAAAACTAAAATTGCATTTTCTAGCTAAACTAGAAGAGATAGAGCCAAAATAGCGAAAATCTGTTATCACTTTTAAAAATCGATTTTTTTATTTTTTCACTAAAAACTAAAATTGCATTTTCTAGCTAAACTAGAAGAGATAGAGCCAAAATAGCGAAAATCTGTTATCACTTTTAAAAATCGATTTTTTTATTTTTTCACTAAAAACTAAAATTGCATTTTCTAGCTAAACTAGAAGAGATAGAGCCAAAATAGCGAAAATCTGTTATCACTTTTAAAAATCGATTTTTTTATTTTTTCACTAAAAACTAAAATTGCATTTTCTAGCTAAACTAGAAGAGATAGAGCCAAAATAGCGAAAATCTGTTATCACTTTTAAAAATCGATTTTTTTGAGTTTTTTCACTAAAAACTAAAATTGCATTTTCTAGCTAAACTAGAAGAGATAGAGCCAAAATAGCGAAAATCTGTTATCACTTTTAAAATCGATTTTTTTAGTTTTTCACTAAAACTAAAATTGCATTTTCTAGCTAAACTAGAAGAGATAGAGCCAAAATAGCGAAAATCTGTTATCACTTTTAAAAATCGATTTTTTTAGTTTTTCACTAAAAACTAAAATTGCATTTTCTAGCTAAACTAGAAGAGATAGAGCCAAAATAGCGAAAATCTGTTATCACTTTTAAAAATCGATTTTTTTAATTTTTCACTAAAAACTAAAATTGCATTTCTAGCTAAACTAGAAGAGATAGAGCCAAAATAGCGAAAATCTGTTATCACTTTTAAAAATCGATTTTTTTATTTTTCACTAAAAACTAAAATTGCATTTTCTAGCTAAACTAGAAGAGATAGAGCCAAAATAGCAAAATCTGTTATCACTTTTAAAAATCGATTTTTTGATTTTTTCACTAAAAACTAAAATTGCATTTTCTAGCTAAACTAGAAGAGATAGAGCCAAAATAGCGAAAATCTGTTATCACTTTTAAAATCGATTTTTTTATTTTTTCACTAAAAACTAAAATTGCATTTTCTAGCTAAACTAGAAGAGATAGAGCCAAAATAGCGAAAATCTGTTATCACTTTTAAAAATCGATTTTCTGAGTTTTTTCACTAAAAACTAAAATTGCATTTTCTAGCTAAACTAGAAGAGATAGAGCCAAAATAGCGAAAATCTGTTATCACTTTTAAAAATCGATTTTTTTATTTTTCACTAAAAACTAAAATTGCATTTTCTAGCTAAACTAGAAGAGATAGAGCCAAAATAGCGAAAATCTGTTATCACTTTTAAAAATCGATTTTTCTGAATTTTTTCACTAAAAACTAAAATTGCATTTTCTAGCTAAACTAGAAGAGATAGAGCCAAAATAGCGAAAATCTGTTATCACTTTTAAAAATCGATTTTTTTATTTTTTCACTAAAAACTAAAATTGCATTTTCTAGCTAAACTAGAAGAGATAGAGCCAAAATAGCGAAAATCTGTTATCACTTTTAAAAATCGATTTTTTTTATTTTTTCACTAAAAACTAAAATTGCATTTTCTAGCTAAACTAGAAGAGATAGAGCCAAAATAGCGAAAATCTGTTATCACTTTTAAAAATCGATTTTTTTATTTTTTCACTAAAAACTAAAATTGCATTTTCTAGCTAAACTAGAAGAGATAGAGCCAAAATAGCGAAAATCTGTTATCACTTTTAAAAATCGATTTTTTTTAATTTTTCACTAAAAACTAAAATTGCATTTTCTAGCTAAACTAGAAGAGATAGAGCCAAAATAGCGAAAATCTGTTATCACTTTTAAAAATCGATTTTTCTAATTTTTCACTAAAAACTAAAATTGCATTTTCTAGCTAAACTAGAAGAGATAGAGCCAAAATAGCGAAAATCTGTTATCACTTTTAAAAATCGATTTTTTATTTTTCACTAAAAACTAAAATTGCATTTTCTAGCTAAACTAGAAGAGATAGAGCCAAAATAGCGAAAATCTGTTATCACTTTTAAAAATCGATTTTTCTAATTTTTTCACTAAAAACTAAAATTGCATTTTCTAGCTAAACTAGAAGAGATAGAGCCAAAATAGCGAAAATCTGTTATCACTTTTAAAAATCGATTTTTTTTATTTTTCACTAAAAACTAAATTGCATTTTCTAGCTAAACTAGAAGAGATAGAGCCAAATAGCGAAAATCTGTTATCACTTTTAAAAATCGATTTTTTTTATTTTTTCACTAAAAACTAAAATTGCATTTTCTAGCTAAACTAGAAGAGATAGAGCCAAAATAGCGAAAATCTGTTATCACTTTTAAAAATCGATTTTTCTAGTTTTTTCACTAAAAACTAAAATTGCATTTTCTAGCTAAACTAGAAGAGATAGAGCCAAAATAGCGAAAATCTGTTATCACTTTTAAAAATCGATTTTTTTTATTTTTCACTAAAAACTAAAATTGCATTTTCTAGCTAAACTAGAAGAGATAGAGCCAAAATAGCAAAATCTGTTATCACTTTTAAAAATCGATTTTTTCTTAGTTTTTTCACTAAAAACTAAAATTGCATTTTCTAGCTAAACTAGAAGAGATAGAGCCAAAATAGCGAAAATCTGTTATCACTTTTAAAAATCGATTTTTCTAGTTTTTCACTAAAAACTAAAATTGCATTTTCTAGCTAAACTAGAAGAGATAGAGCCAAAATAGCGAAAATCTGTTATCACTTTTAAAAATCGATTTTTCTGAGTTTTTCACTAAAAACTAAAATTGCATTTTCTAGCTAAACTAGAAGAGATAGAGCCAAAATAGCGAAAATCTGTTATCACTTTTAAAAATCGATTTTTTTAATTTTTCACTAAAAACTAAAATTGCATTTTCTAGCTAAACTAGAAGAGATAGAGCCAAAATAGCGAAAATCTGTTATCACTTTTAAAAATCGATTTTTCTGATTTTTTCACTAAAAACTAAAATTGCATTTTCTAGCTAAACTAGAAGAGATAGAGCCAAAATAGCAAAATCTGTTATCACTTTTAAAAATCGATTTTTTTAATTTTTCACTAAAACTAAAATTGCATTTTCTAGCTAAACTAGAAGAGATAGAGCCAAAATAGCGAAAATCTGTTATCACTTTTAAAATCGATTTTTTTATTTTTCACTAAAAACTAAAATTGCATTTTCTAGCTAAACTAGAAGAGATAGAGCCAAAATAGCGAAAATCTGTTATCACTTTTAAAAATCGATTTTTTTATTTTTCACTAAAAACTAAAATTGCATTTTCTAGCTAAACTAGAAGAGATAGAGCCAAAATAGCGAAAAATCTGTTATCACTTTTAAAAATCGATTTTTTTATTTTTCACTAAAAACTAAAATTGCATTTTCTAGCTAAACTAGAAGAGATAGAGCCAAAATAGCGAAAATCTGTTATCACTTTTAAAAATCGATTTTTTTATTTTTTCACTAAAAACTAAAATTGCATTTTCTAGCTAAACTAGAAGAGATAGAGCCAAAATAGCGAAAATCTGTTATCACTTTTAAAAATCGATTTTTTGAGTTTTTCACTAAAAACTAAAATTGCATTTTCTAGCTAAACTAGAAGAGATAGAGCCAAAATAGCGAAAATCTGTTATCACTTTTAAAAATCGATTTTTTTATTTTTCACTAAAAACTAAAATTGCATTTTCTAGCTAAACTAGAAGAGATAGAGCCAAAATAGCGAAAATCTGTTATCACTTTTAAAAATCGATTTTTCTGAGTTTTTCACTAAAAACTAAAATTGCATTTTCTAGCTAAACTAGAAGAGATAGAGCCAAAATAGCGAAAATCTGTTATCACTTTTAAAAATCGATTTTTTTATTTTTCACTAAAAACTAAAATTGCATTTTCTAGCTAAACTAGAAGAGATAGAGCCAAAATAGCGAAAATCTGTTATCACTTTTAAAAATCGATTTTTCTGAGATTTTTCACTAAAAACTAAAATTGCATTTTCTAGCTAAACTAGAAGAGATAGAGCCAAAATAGCGAAAATCTGTTATCACTTTTAAAAATCGATTTTTTATTTTTCACTAAAAACTAAAATTGCATTTTCTAGCTAAACTAGAAGAGATAGAGCCAAAATAGCGAAAATCTGTTATCACTTTTAAAAATCGATTTTTCTGGATTTTTCACTAAAACTAAAATTGCATTTTCTAGCTAAACTAGAAGAGATAGAGCCAAAATAGCGAAAAATCTGTTATCACTTTTAAAAATCGATTTTTTTTATTTTTTCACTAAAAACTAAAATTGCATTTTCTAGCTAAACTAGAAGAGATAGAGCCAAAATAGCGAAAATCTGTTATCACTTTTAAAAATCGATTTTTCTGATTTTTTCACTAAAAACTAAAATTGCATTTTCTAGCTAAACTAGAAGAGATAGAGCCAAAATAGCGAAAATCTGTTATCACTTTTAAAAATCGATTTTTTTTATTTTTCACTAAAACTAAAATTGCATTTTCTAGCTAAACTAGAAGAGATAGAGCCAAAATAGCGAAAATCTGTTATCACTTTTAAAAATCGATTTTTCTGAGATTTTTTCACTAAAAACTAAAATTGCATTTTCTAGCTAAACTAGAAGAGATAGAGCCAAAATAGCGAAAATCTGTTATCACTTTTAAAAATCGATTTTTTTAGTTTTTCACTAAAAACTAAAATTGCATTTTCTAGCTAAACTAGAAGAGATAGAGCCAAAATAGCGAAAATCTGTTATCACTTTTAAAAATCGATTTTTTTAGTTTTTCACTAAAAACTAAAATTGCATTTTCTAGCTAAACTAGAAGAGATAGAGCCAAAATAGCGAAAATCTGTTATCACTTTTAAAAATCGATTTTTTGATTTTTTCACTAAAAACTAAAATTGCATTTTCTAGCTAAACTAGAAGAGATAGAGCCAAAATAGCGAAAATCTGTTATCACTTTTAAAAATCGATTTTTTGAGTTTTTTCACTAAAAACTAAAATTGCATTTTCTAGCTAAACTAGAAGAGATAGAGCCAAAATAGCGAAAATCTGTTATCACTTTTAAAAATCGATTTTTTTAGTTTTTCACTAAAAACTAAAATTGCATTTTCTAGCTAAACTAGAAGAGATAGAGCCAAAATAGCGAAAATCTGTTATCACTTTTAAAAATCGATTTTTTTTATTTTTTCACTAAAAACTAAAATTGCATTTTCTAGCTAAACTAGAAGAGATAGAGCCAAAATAGCGAAAATCTGTTATCACTTTTAAAAATCGATTTTTTTTAGTTTTTCACTAAAAACTAAAATTGCATTTTCTAGCTAAACTAGAAGAGATAGAGCCAAAATAGCGAAAATCTGTTATCACTTTTAAAAATCGATTTTTTTAGTTTTTTCACTAAAAACTAAAATTGCATTTTCTAGCTAAACTAGAAGAGATAGAGCCAAATAGCAAAATCTGTTATCACTTTTAAAAATCGATTTTTTTATTTTTTCACTAAAAACTAAAATTGCATTTTCTAGCTAAACTAGAAGAGATAGAGCCAAAATAGCGAAAATCTGTTATCACTTTTAAAAATCGATTTTTTTGAGTTTTTCACTAAAAACTAAAATTGCATTTTCTAGCTAAACTAGAAG
The DNA here is from genome assembly GCA_004302925.2 of Cochliomyia hominivorax. Classification (NCBI taxonomy): domain Eukaryota; kingdom Metazoa; phylum Arthropoda; class Insecta; order Diptera; family Calliphoridae; genus Cochliomyia; species Cochliomyia hominivorax. The sequence goes on along the minus strand of PYHX02000467.1, from coordinate 122,236,850 downwards.
AGATAGAGCCAAAATAGCGAAAAATCTGTTATCACTTTTAAAAATCGATTTTTTGAGTTTTTCACTAAAAACTAAAATTGCATTTTCTAGCTAAACTAGAAGAGATAGAGCCAAAATAGCGAAAATCTGTTATCACTTTTAAAAATCGATTTTTTTTATTTTTCACTAAAAACTAAAATTGCATTTTCTAGCTAAACTAGAAGAGATAGAGCCAAAATAGCGAAAATCTGTTATCACTTTTAAAAATCGATTTTTCTGAGTTTTTTCACTAAAAACTAAAATTGCATTTTCTAGCTAAACTAGAAGAGATAGAGCCAAAATAGCGAAAATCTGTTATCACTTTTAAAAATCGATTTTTTTATTTTTTCACTAAAAACTAAAATTGCATTTTCTAGCTAAACTAGAAGAGATAGAGCCAAAATAGCGAAAATCTGTTATCACTTTTAAAAATCGATTTTTCTGAGTTTTTCACTAAAAACTAAAATTGCATTTTCTAGCTAAACTAGAAGAGATAGAGCCAAAATAGCGAAAATCTGTTATCACTTTTAAAATCGATTTTTTTATTTTTTCACTAAAAACTAAAATTGCATTTTCTAGCTAAACTAGAAGAGATAGAGCCAAAATAGCGAAAATCTGTTATCACTTTTAAAAATCGATTTTTTTATTTTTCACTAAAAACTAAAATTGCATTTTCTAGCTAAACTAGAAGAGATAGAGCCAAAATAGCGAAAATCTGTTATCACTTTTAAAAATCGATTTTTTATTTTTTCACTAAAAACTAAAATTGCATTTTCTAGCTAAACTAGAAGAGATAGAGCCAAAATAGCGAAAATCTGTTATCACTTTTAAAAATCGATTTTTTTATTTTTTCACTAAAACTAAAATTGCATTTTCTAGCTAAACTAGAAGAGATAGAGCCAAAATAGCGAAAATCTGTTATCACTTTTAAAAATCGATTTTTTGAGTTTTTCACTAAAAACTAAAATTGCATTTTCTAGCTAAACTAGAAGAGATAGAGCCAAAATAGCAAAAATCTGTTATCACTTTTAAAAATCGATTTTTTTAGTTTTTTCACTAAAAACTAAAATTGCATTTTCTAGCTAAACTAGAAGAGATAGAGCCAAAATAGCGAAAATCTGTTATCACTTTTAAAAATCGATTTTTTTGAGTTTTTCACTAAAACTAAAATTGCATTTTCTAGCTAAACTAGAAGAGATAGAGCCAAAATAGCGAAAATCTGTTATCACTTTTAAAAATCGATTTTTTTATTTTTTCACTAAAACTAAAATTGCATTTTCTAGCTAAACTAGAAGAGATAGAGCCAAAATAGCGAAAATCTGTTATCACTTTTAAAAATCGATTTTTTTAGTTTTTTCACTAAAACTAAAATTGCATTTTCTAGCTAAACTAGAAGAGATAGAGCCAAAATAGCGAAAATCTGTTATCACTTTTAAAAATCGATTTTTCTGAGTTTTTCACTAAAAACTAAAATTGCATTTTCTAGCTAAACTAGAAGAGATAGAGCCAAAATAGCGAAAATCTGTTATCACTTTTAAAAATCGATTTTTTTATTTTTTCACTAAAAACTAAAATTGCATTTTCTAGCTAAACTAGAAGAGATAGAGCCAAAATAGCGAAAATCTGTTATCACTTTTAAAAATCGATTTTTCTGATTTTTTCACTAAAAACTAAAATTGCATTTTCTAGCTAAACTAGAAGAGATAGAGCCAAAATAGCGAAAATCTGTTATCACTTTTAAAAATCGATTTTTTTATTTTTTCACTAAAAACTAAAATTGCATTTTCTAGCTAAACTAGAAGAGATAGAGCCAAAATAGCGAAAATCTGTTATCACTTTTAAAAATCGATTTTTCTGAGATTTTTCACTAAAAACTAAAATTGCATTTTCTAGCTAAACTAGAAGAGATAGAGCCAAAATAGCGAAAATCTGTTATCACTTTTAAAAATCGATTTTTTATTTTTTCACTAAAAACTAAAATTGCATTTTCTAGCTAAACTAGAAGAGATAGAGCCAAAATAGCGAAAATCTGTTATCACTTTTAAAAATCGATTTTTTTATTTTTTCACTAAAAACTAAAATTGCATTTTCTAGCTAAACTAGAAGAGATAGAGCCAAAATAGCGAAAATCTGTTATCACTTTTAAAAATCGATTTTTTTTATTTTTCACTAAAAACTAAAATTGCATTTTCTAGCTAAACTAGAAGAGATAGAGCCAAAATAGCGAAAATCTGTTATCACTTTTAAAAATCGATTTTTTTTAGTTTTTTCACTAAAAACTAAAATTGCATTTTCTAGCTAAACTAGAAGAGATAGAGCCAAAATAGCGAAAATCTGTTATCACTTTTAAAAATCGATTTTTTTATTTTTTCACTAAAAACTAAAATTGCATTTTCTAGCTAAACTAGAAGAGATAGAGCCAAAATAGCGAAAATCTGTTATCACTTTTAAAAATCGATTTTTTTATTTTTTCACTAAAAACTAAAATTGCATTTTCTAGCTAAACTAGAAGAGATAGAGCCAAAATAGCGAAAATCTGTTATCACTTTTAAAAATCGATTTTTTTATTTTTTCACTAAAAACTAAAATTGCATTTTCTAGCTAAACTAGAAGAGATAGAGCCAAAATAGCAAAAATCTGTTATCACTTTTAAAAATCGATTTTTTTTAGTTTTTCACTAAAAACTAAAATTGCATTTTCTAGCTAAACTAGAAGAGATAGAGCCAAAATAGCGAAAATCTGTTATCACTTTTAAAAATCGATTTTTTTAGTTTTTTCACTAAAAACTAAAATTGCATTTTCTAGCTAAACTAGAAGAGATAGAGCCAAAATAGCGAAAATCTGTTATCACTTTTAAAAATCGATTTTTTTTATTTTTTCACTAAAACTAAAATTGCATTTTCTAGCTAAACTAGAAGAGATAGAGCCAAAATAGCAAAAATCTGTTATCACTTTTAAAAATCGATTTTTTTTATTTTTTCACTAAAAACTAAAATTGCATTTTCTAGCTAAACTAGAAGAGATAGAGCCAAAATAGCGAAAATCTGTTATCACTTTTAAAAATCGATTTTTTTAGTTTTTCACTAAAACTAAAATTGCATTTTCTAGCTAAACTAGAAGAGATAGAGCCAAAATAGCGAAAATCTGTTATCACTTTTAAAAATCGATTTTTTTAGTTTTTCACTAAAAACTAAAATTGCATTTTCTAGCTAAACTAGAAGAGATAGAGCCAAAATAGCGAAAATCTGTTATCACTTTTAAAAATCGATTTTTTTAATTTTTTCACTAAAAACTAAAATTGCATTTTCTAGCTAAACTAGAAGAGATAGAGCCAAAATAGCGAAAATCTGTTATCACTTTTAAAAATCGATTTTTCTGAGTTTTTCACTAAAAACTAAAATTGCATTTTCTAGCTAAACTAGAAGAGATAGAGCCAAAATAGCGAAAATCTGTTATCACTTTTAAAAATCGATTTTTTTAGTTTTTCACTAAAAACTAAAATTGCATTTTCTAGCTAAACTAGAAGAGATAGAGCCAAAATAGCGAAAATCTGTTATCACTTTTAAAAATCGATTTTTTTAGTTTTTCACTAAAAACTAAAATTGCATTTTCTAGCTAAACTAGAAGAGATAGAGCCAAAATAGCGAAAATCTGTTATCACTTTTAAAAATCGATTTTTTTATTTTTCACTAAAAACTAAAATTGCATTTTCTAGCTAAACTAGAAGAGATAGAGCCAAAATAGCGAAAATCTGTTATCACTTTTAAAAATCGATTTTTTTATTTTTTCACTAAAAACTAAAATTGCATTTTCTAGCTAAACTAGAAGAGATAGAGCCAAAATAGCGAAAATCTGTTATCACTTTTAAAAATCGATTTTTTTAGTTTTTTCACTAAAAACTAAAATTGCATTTTCTAGCTAAACTAGAAGAGATAGAGCCAAAATAGCGAAAATCTGTTATCACTTTTAAAAATCGATTTTTTTGATTTTTCACTAAAAACTAAAATTGCATTTTCTAGCTAAACTAGAAGAGATAGAGCCAAAATAGCGAAAATCTGTTATCACTTTTAAAAATCGATTTTTTTGATTTTTTCACTAAAAACTAAAATTGCATTTTCTAGCTAAACTAGAAGAGATAGAGCCAAAATAGCGAAAATCTGTTATCACTTTTAAAAATCGATTTTTTTGAGTTTTTCACTAAAAACTAAAATTGCATTTTCTAGCTAAACTAGAAGAGATAGAGCCAAAATAGCGAAAATCTGTTATCACTTTTAAAAATCGATTTTTTTTAGTTTTTCACTAAAAACTAAAATTGCATTTTCTAGCTAAACTAGAAGAGATAGAGCCAAAATAGCGAAAATCTGTTATCACTTTTAAAATCGATTTTTTTATTTTTCACTAAAAACTAAAATTGCATTTTCTAGCTAAACTAGAAGAGATAGAGCCAAAATAGCAAAAATCTGTTATCACTTTTAAAAATCGATTTTTTTAGTTTTTCACTAAAACTAAAATTGCATTTTCTAGCTAAACTAGAAGAGATAGAGCCAAAATAGCGAAAATCTGTTATCACTTTTAAAAATCGATTTTTTGATTTTTCACTAAAAACTAAAATTGCATTTTCTAGCTAAACTAGAAGAGATAGAGCCAAAATAGCGAAAATCTGTTATCACTTTTAAAAATCGATTTTTTTATTTTTTCACTAAAAACTAAAATTGCATTTTCTAGCTAAACTAGAAGAGATAGAGCCAAAATAGCGAAAATCTGTTATCACTTTTAAAAATCGATTTTTTTATTTTTTCACTAAAAACTAAAATTGCATTTTCTAGCTAAACTAGAAGAGATAGAGCCAAAATAGCGAAAATCTGTTATCACTTTTAAAAATCGATTTTTCTGAGTTTTTTCACTAAAAACTAAAATTGCATTTTCTAGCTAAACTAGAAGAGATAGAGCCAAAATAGCGAAAATCTGTTATCACTTTTAAAAATCGATTTTTTTAATTTTTCACTAAAAACTAAAATTGCATTTTCTAGCTAAACTAGAAGAGATAGAGCCAAAATAGCGAAAATCTGTTATCACTTTTAAAAATCGATTTTTTTAGTTTTTCACTAAAAACTAAAATTGCATTTTCTAGCTAAACTAGAAGAGATAGAGCCAAAATAGCGAAAATCTGTTATCACTTTTAAAAATCGATTTTTTTAGTTTTTCACTAAAACTAAAATTGCATTTTCTAGCTAAACTAGAAGAGATAGAGCCAAAATAGCGAAAATCTGTTATCACTTTTAAAATCGATTTTTCTGAGATTTTTCACTAAAAACTAAAATTGCATTTTCTAGCTAAACTAGAAGAGATAGAGCCAAAATAGCGAAAATCTGTTATCACTTTTAAAAATCGATTTTTTTAGTTTTTCACTAAAAACTAAAATTGCATTTTCTAGCTAAACTAGAAGAGATAGAGCCAAAATAGCGAAAATCTGTTATCACTTTTAAAAATCGATTTTTTTTATTTTTCACTAAAAACTAAAATTGCATTTTCTAGCTAAACTAGAAGAGATAGAGCCAAAATAGCGAAAATCTGTTATCACTTTTAAAAATCGATTTTTTTAATTTTTTCACTAAAAACTAAAATTGCATTTTCTAGCTAAACTAGAAGAGATAGAGCCAAAATAGCAAAAATCTGTTATCACTTTTAAAAATCGATTTTTTTATTTTTTCACTAAAAACTAAAATTGCATTTTCTAGCTAAACTAGAAGAGATAGAGCCAAAATAGCGAAAATCTGTTATCACTTTTAAAAATCGATTTTTTTATTTTTTCACTAAAAACTAAAATTGCATTTTCTAGCTAAACTAGAAGAGATAGAGCCAAAATAGCGAAAATCTGTTATCACTTTTAAAAATCGATTTTTTTAGTTTTTTCACTAAAAACTAAAATTGCATTTTCTAGCTAAACTAGAAGAGATAGAGCCAAAATAGCGAAAATCTGTTATCACTTTTAAAAATCGATTTTTTTATTTTTTCACTAAAAACTAAAATTGCATTTTCTAGCTAAACTAGAAGAGATAGAGCCAAAATAGCGAAAATCTGTTATCACTTTTAAAAATCGATTTTTTTGAGTTTTTTCACTAAAAACTAAAATTGCATTTTCTAGCTAAACTAGAAGAGATAAGCCAAAATAGCGAAAATCTGTTATCACTTTTAAAAATCGATTTTTCTGAGTTTTTCACTAAAAACTAAAATTGCATTTTCTAGCTAAACTAGAAGAGATAGAGCCAAAATAGCGAAAATCTGTTATCACTTTTAAAAATCGATTTTTCTGAGTTTTTTCACTAAAACTAAAATTGCATTTTCTAGCTAAACTAGAAGAGATAGAGCCAAAATAGCGAAAATCTGTTATCACTTTTAAAAATCGATTTTTTTTATTTTTCACTAAAACTAAAATTGCATTTTCTAGCTAAACTAGAAGAGATAGAGCCAAAATAGCGAAAATCTGTTATCACTTTTAAAAATCGATTTTTTGAGTTTTTTCACTAAAAACTAAAATTGCATTTTCTAGCTAAACTAGAAGAGATAAAGCCAAAATAGCGAAAATCTGTTATCACTTTTAAAAATCGATTTTTTTATTTTTTCACTAAAAACTAAAATTGCATTTTCTAGCTAAACTAGAAGAGATAGAGCCAAAATAGCGAAAATCTGTTATCACTTTTAAAAATCGATTTTTTCTGAGATTTTTCACTAAAAACTAAAATTGCATTTTCTAGCTAAACTAGAAGAGATAGAGCCAAAATAGCAAAAATCTGTTATCACTTTTAAAAATCGATTTTTTTATTTTTCACTAAAACTAAAATTGAATTTTCTAGCTAAACTAGAAGAGATAGAGCCAAAATAGCGAAAATCTGTTATCACTTTTAAAAATCGATTTTTTTTAGTTTTTCACTAAAAACTAAAATTGCATTTTCTAGCTAAACTAGAAGAGATAGAGCCAAAATAGCGAAAATCTGTTATCACTTTTAAAAATCGATTTTTTTGAGTTTTTCACTAAAAACTAAAATTGCATTTTCTAGCTAAACTAGAAGAGATAAAGCCAAAATAGCGAAAATCTGTTATCACTTTTAAAAATCGATTTTTTTAGTTTTTTCACTAAAAACTAAAATTGCATTTTCTAGCTAAACTAGAAGAGATAGAGCCAAAATAGCGAAAATCTGTTATCACTTTTAAAAATCGATTTTTTTATTTTTCACTAAAAACTAAAATTGCATTTTCTAGCTAAACTAGAAGAGATAGAGCCAAAATAGCGAAAATCTGTTATCACTTTTAAAAATCGATTTTTTTGAGTTTTTTCACTAAAAACTAAAATTGCATTTTCTAGCTAAACTAGAAGAGATAGAGCCAAAATAGCGAAAATCTGTTATCACTTTTAAAAATCGATTTTTCTGAGTTTTTTCACTAAAAACTAAAATTGCATTTTCTAGCTAAACTAGAAGAGATAGAGCCAAAATAGCGAAAATCTGTTATCACTTTTAAAAATCGATTTTTTTATTTTTCACTAAAAACTAAAATTGCATTTTCTAGCTAAACTAGAAGAGATAGAGCCAAAATAGCGAAAATCTGTTATCACTTTTAAAAATCGATTTTTCTGAGTTTTTCACTAAAAACTAAAATTGCATTTTCTAGCTAAACTAGAAGAGATAGAGCCAAAATAGCGAAAATCTGTTATCACTTTTAAAAATCGATTTTTCTGAGTTTTTCACTAAAACTAAAATTGCATTTTCTAGCTAAACTAGAAGAGATAGAGCCAAAATAGCGAAAATCTGTTATCACTTTTAAAAATCGATTTTTTTTAGTTTTTCACTAAAAACTAAAATTGCATTTTCTAGCTAAACTAGAAGAGATAGAGCCAAAATAGCGAAAATCTGTTATCACTTTTAAAAATCGATTTTTTTAGATTTTTCACTAAAAACTAAAATTGCATTTCTAGCTAAACTAGAAGAGACAGAGCCAAATAGCGAAAATCTGTTATCACTTTTAAAAATCGATTTTTCTGAGATTTTTCACTAAAAACTAAAATTGCATTTTCTAGCTAAACTAGAAGAGATAGAGCCAAAATAGCGAAAATCTGTTATCACTTTTAAAAATCTATTTTTTTTAGTTTTTCACTAAAAACTAAAATTGCATTTTCTAGCTAAACTAGAAGAGATAGAGCCAAAATAGCAAAAATCTGTTATCACTTTTACAAATCGATTTTTTTTAGTTTTTCACTAAAAACTAAAATTGCATTTTCTAGCTAAACTAGAAGAGATAGAGCCAAAATAGCAAAAATCTGTTATCACTTTTACAAATCGATTTTTTATTTTTCACTAAAAACTAAAATCGAATTTCTAGCTAAACTAGAAGAGATAGAGCCAAAATAGCGAAAATCTGTTATCACTTTTAAAAATCGATTTTTTATTTTTTCACTAAAAACTAAAATTGCATTTTCTAGCTAAACTAGAAGAGATAGAGCCCAAATAGCGAAAATCTGTTATCACTTTTAAAAATCGATTTTTCTGAGTTTTTCACTAAAAACTAAAATTGCATTTTCTAGCTAAACTAGAAGAGATAGAGCCAAAATAGCGAAAATCTGTTATCACTTTTAAAAATCGATTTTTCTGAGATTTTTCACTAAAAACTAAAATTGCATTTTCTAGCTAAACTAGAAGAGATAGAGCCAAAATAGCGAAAATCTGTTATCACTTTTAAAAATCGATTTTTCTGAGATTTTTCACTAAAAACTAAAATTGCATTTTCTAGCTAAACTAGAAGAGATAGAGCCAAAATAGCGAAAATCTGTTATCACTTTTAAAAATCGATTTTTCTGAGATTTTTCACTAAAAACTAAAATTGCATTTTCTAGCTAAACTAGAAGAGATAGAGCCAAAATAGCAAAAATCTGTTATCACTTTTAAAAATCTATTTTGTTTTATTTTTCACTAAAAACTAGAATTGCATTTTCTAGCTAAACTAGAAGAGATAGAGCTAAAATAGCAAAAATCTGTTATCACTTTTAAAAATCGATTTTTTTATTTTTTCACTAAAAACTAAAATTGCATTTTCTAGCTAAACTAGAAGAGATAGAGCCAAAATAGCGAAAATCTGTTATCACTTTTAAAAATCGATTTTTCTGAGTTTTTCACTAAAAACTAAAATTGCATTTTCTAGCTAAACTAGAAGAGATAGAGCCAAAATAGCGAAAATCTGTTATCACTTTTAAAAATCGATTTTTCTGAGATTTTTCACTAAAAACTAAAATTGCATTTTCTAGCTAAACTAGAAGAGATAGAGCCAAAATAGCGAAAATCTGTTATCACTTTTAAAAATCGATTTTTCTGAGATTTTTCACTAAAAACTAAAATTGCATTTTCTAGCTAAACTAGAAGAGATAAAGCCAAAATAGTGAAAATCTGTTATCACTTTTAAAAATCGATTTTTCTGAGTTTTTTCACTAAAAACTAAAATTGCATTTTCTAGCTAAACTGGAAGAGATAAAGCCAAAATAGCGATAATCTGTTATCACTTTTAAAGATCAATTTTTTTTATTTTTTCACTAAAAACTAAAATTGCATTTTCTAGCTAAACTAGAAGAGATAGAGCCAAAATAGCGAAAATCTGTTATCACTTTTAAAAATCGATTTTTCTGAGATTTTTCAGTAAAAACTAAAATTGCATTTTCTAGCTAAACTAGAAGAGATAAAGCCCAAATAGCGAAAATCTGTTATCAATTTTAAAATCGATTTTTCTGAGATTTTTCACTAAAAACTAAAATTGCATTTTCTAGCTAAACTGGAAGAGATAAAGCCAAAATAGCAAAAATCTGTTATCACTTTTAAAAATCGATTTTTCTGAGATTTTTCACTAAAAACTAAAATCGAATTTTCTAGCTAAACTAGAAGAGATAGAGCCAAAATAGCGAAAATCTGTTATCACTTTTAAAAATCTATTTTTTTTTAGTTTTTCACTAAAAACTAAAATTGCATTTTCTAGCTAAACTAGAAGAGATAAAGCCAAAATAGCAAAAATCTGTTATCACTTTTAAAAATCGATTTTTCTGAGATTTTTCACTAAAAACTAAAATCGAATTTTCTAGCTAAACTAGAAGAGATAGAGCCAAAATAGCGAAAATCTGTTATCACTTTTAAAAATCTATTTTTTTAGTTTTTCACTAAAAACTAAAATTGCATTTTCTAGCGAAACTAGAAGAGATAGAGCCAAAATAGCGAAAATCTGTTATCACTTTTAAAAATCGATTTTTCTGAGTTTTTTCACTAAAAACTAAAATTGCATTTTCTAGCTAAACTAGAAGAGATAAAGCCAAAATAGCGAAAATCTGTTATCACTTTTAAAAATCGATTTTTCTGAGATTTTTCACTAAAAACTAAAATTGCATTTTCTAGCTAAACTAGAAGAGATAAAGCCAAAATAGCGAAAATCTGTTATCACTTTTAAAAATCGATTTTTTTTTTAGTTTTTTCACTAAAAACTAAAATTGCATTTTCTAGCTAAACTAGAAGAGATAAGCCAAAATAGTGAAAATCTGTTATCACTTTTAAAAATCGATTTTTTCTGAGTTTTTTCACTAAAAACTAAAATTGCATTTTCTAGCTAAACTGGAAGAGATAAAGCCAAAATAGCGAAAATCTGTTATCACTTTTAAAGATCGATTTTTTTTATTTTTTCACTAAAAACTAAAATTGCATTTTCTAGCTAAACTAGAAGAGATAGAGCCAAAATAGCGAAAATCTGTTATCACTTTTTAAAATAGATTTTTCTGAGAGTTTTCACTAAAAACTAAAATCGCATTTTCTAGCTAAACTAGAAGAGACAGAGCCAAAATAGAGAAAATCTGTATCACTCTTAAAAATCGATTTTTCAAATAATTTATTAAAAGAAATTTTTTTGTCTTTAATTTACATTTTATGTCAAATTTTTAAAATATATTTTAAGTGAATTTGTAGACACTATTTTAAAGGGATTTTGCCATTTGTGCTCCTCAAGAATTGGCAACACTGCTTATGTGGCATAATAATAATAAAAATTACAATATTTTTAAATGATTCTTATAAACATTTAGAAAATATTGAATAATTTTTTAATAACGAGAAACAAATGATGCAACCATTAATATAGAATTATATTTATTCGTTTTCCATCACAGATTCTCTATTCTACTGTGAAGAATATAAAAATATTGAGAGAATTACGCTAAAAATAATGTCAAATAATAATATCCATATTTGTATAATTTTATGGGTATTTAGAATGACGCACAGTGATACGTTTCATACACAAAAATAATAATGATAATTATTAAAATCAAATCAAAAGTGAAAATTGATCTTATGGGTCGATTACGTATGGCAACCGAAATAATAAAACGTATTATGTGTGGCAACTGTTGTCAGTTGCCATTTTGATAGTTTGGCAACAGAAAAATCCAAATATATAAAACAAGTTTTATGTTTATTTATAAAGAAATTAAAACTTTTAAACTCAGCAAATAATAATCAGCGAAAAACAGCTGCCACTTTTAGAATTTCAAACAATTCACTTTTTAATTTTATTTTTTTAATTTTAATTTTAATTCTAATTCTAATTCAACGGCTGAGTCTTTCATGATTTAGAGGGACTGTTTCGTTATACATCATAAATTAATTTTTTGACGAATATTTTAATCATCAATATGTCTAAGATGGGTAACTTTTCAAGATCACTTACTGCCCCTCCTCCCTGTCAACCCAAAAATTAACCGAAAATAACTCAGCTGCAACCTTTATTAAGATTTTAACACCGAATAAAAAGTTACAAAAAGTTGTGGAACCACTGTGCGTATGAATAAAGGAAAAAATTCACGTAAAAAATAATATAGAACTTATTTTTGTAGTTGCGAAGTGATTTCTATGGGGTTTTAAGAGTCTATTCTCTAATTACATACAATCTATTCTAAAAAAAAAACATGACATGAAGCAGTGATTACGCAATTTTAATTATAAAATAAAAATCTTGTAAATTTGTATTCGTCTAATAAAAGAAAATCACTAAGTAAATACTGTATAAATTGATCGCAGTTTAAAGTTATATTCATTCAATGATCATTATTTAAAACGTTGATGATCCATAAAACCAAATACGTTGATTCACGAAACGCAACAGTAATTATTATTGAAAAATATGTCAGACTGAGATTTCTTAAGATCTCAATTTTCATTTAATAAACTTTAATTCATAACTTTAAATACCATATATGCAATCAAATGAAGTATGTACTAAAAAGTTGGTTAAATCGTTAAAATCAAATTAAAACTATGAAAATGCGTCACGTAGTTCGGGAACCACAAATTAAAACAAGATTTTATTGGAAGTAACAAAACCCAATAAATAGAATCGTAAATAGCAAATTTTGTTTAAGGAAACACATAAATTGTTAAAAGAGCATATTTGGTATAAATGGGTAGAAACATCTTCTACTCTTCTAGCCACAAACCACATAATAGTCCTTCTATTATCGGAAAATATTGTCAGTATAACGACTATAACGCTGCTACAATAAAAGCTCCAAGGAAACAATTCAAATTAAAGTGAAAACACATGACGCCATTTATAAGCAAATAATGTTTGTCAGCAAAATTCAAAAATTGTAAAACTTCATGAAGACATAATTTCACTTAAACTTCTTCAAAATTCTACATCGCAAATAAGAAAATATATATGAACGAATGAATGAACGAATGCATGAACGAATGAATGAATGGTTTCAATAGAAACTCTATATCAAGAAATTGCTGATTGGAATTTTAAAAAAATTTTATCAAGCGAATAAATGAAAACAAATGAAATACGAAAAACGAGAATAATACAATCAATATACACACAAACATATACATATTTCAAAAGTATTTATCCATGAGATACAAAATGCACAAAAAGTAAAAAGGAAAACACAAAAATGACAGAAACGTTTTCCCTTTTCTTCTAGTGTTGTACTTAACCCAGAAATATAACAATGTGGTAAAATTTAACACTTCCATGAGATTCACAAGAATCGTTTAAAACCAAGACACACACACACACATACACATAGTTTTAAGAAAAAGAAGAAATTTATGTTAATTCTGTGATTTCTCCATTATGGAAAAAGGTTTAACAAATATGGATAAAATTACCTTTAAAGTGAAAAAAGGGAAAGTAACTCTATTACGAAGAAAATGAAACCAAGTAAATTATGTAACCCTTTCAAGATAAATATTTTCCTCAGATATGAAAAGAAATAAAACAAAAAAGTTAAAATAAAAAAATAACTGTATTTCCCTTTTAAGGTCACCTGTGAGAGTACTCACTTCCTAAATGCACACTCACATACATATAATTCACATTTCTCCTTCCTATAGGAATCTTATACAGTTTGGCGCAAAACTGTTACAATGATTTTATGTTTTTAGTAAATGACTTCCAAGTTTTTAAAATTTCCCTTCAAAAACAAAAATATTTGTAGTTCTGAATAGTTGAACCAAAAATTAAACTCTTTTTTTATTTAAAAACATGAAGATATTTTAACGTTTGTTCTAAGGTAATTTATTTCACTAAATGGTAAATTAATAATTAATTTCGTCTTCATATTTAAAGTCATATTTCACTTCAATTTAATATTAAAAAAAAACAAGTGACAAAAAATAAGGAAACGTAACGATGCGTTAAATTTCAATTAAACTCGTTAGACAGAAATATAATGCCAAATAGGATTGGTTCTACTGCAGGAATAGAAGGTATAAAACATTAGAAGGATTTTGTAAATGAAGTAAAGAACCATCAGAACCAAATGACGTCACGATGGTCAGGTTTTCAGTTGTGATAGGTCGTGGAATGGTTACTGCGAAATCCGTATCTAAATCACATTAAAAACTTATGGTTGTTTTAAAAAAATCGTCTTTCTAAATATAAATATTATCCTTCCAGTTTTAACCCATTAAGGACAAGGTCTAAAATAATTGGAGCTAAACGCCAACTTAAAAGGTCTTAAACTAAATCTTAATTTAAACTTTTAATTATTGGAGCATAATAAAGCTAACTGCATTTATAGGAAAATACCATTAAAAATTGCAGTTAAACTCTAAAAATAAATTTTAAATTAAAATAATTTATAAAAATACAAATGAACAATATTTTAAATGAAGTCTTAGTAGATTTAATAAAAATATTATTTCCTTTCCTAATTCACTAAAAAGTTGCGTTTATAGTATTATGTATTGAAAATCTTCACTGAGATTTGATACCATGTATCCACATACGATCGCCACTGTGTGTATAAATGTAATATATGTAAAATTAAATTTTGGTGTTTAAATACCTTTTTTTAGAAAATACGAGAATGTATCCATTAATGGCATCAAATTTTAATTTAAAAAGCACACGAGGATTTACAAGATCAATATTTTTTTAACAAACTTATAATCTTCTATAATTTATGTTACTCCTTTTAATCAAAAATGGAACGATTAGTGAATTTAGTTTCTTTTTTTTCACTAAACTTGTACGCTACAAAATTACGAATGAAAATTATTTAAAAATAAATATTCCGCTTTTTATAATTTTACATTAAAACATATTAATGTGCCAATATTGCAGATATCGCCATAATATCGTTATGTACTCATATAATATTTTTACAACCCACAAAATTAATTTTGCAATAATAATAATTGCAAATAATCGGTGCGTATAAACAGAGTTAGTATTAATATAAAAAAGCTATAAATCGCATAATAAACAAAAAATAATAATAATCAAAAATTAAGTACTTAAGGGCTGTGATCGAAAAATTCTAAACATACATATATGTTAATAGACGAAATCACTAAACTTTCAGTTTTATATTTTTTATTTGATTAGAAATAATAATTAAAATTTACAAATAAATATTTTTAAAATTTCAATCACTAGTGATGAAATTTTGAACCTTTTTCGGAAACTTTTCCATTTACGTTTTATAGTGCTTTCTGTCACTTTGCTCTAACAGTGAATCCATCTCCGTTTATAATCTAACACACGTTTTTGTGCTTTTTTTTTAACTGGAGCGCAATATTTCTTCACTGTTTTAACTTTTAGTACCAAATAATCCGAGCACTGAGCTTATGTTGAGATTTCTTTTAGAAACACTTACTATTTTTCAAACATCATGTGGACCATTCCTTCTGGCTGAACCAGATTTTACAGCAATGGGCAAATTCTCTCTGTACTATTTAATAACAGTGTACTAATTTAATAACAGCCTGACAACAGATCTATGAAAGCTTGACTAAATTTTTGTAGGGCCAAGTTGGGTTTTATTGGAAATAATTTATAATTTTAGTACGCAGATTTTTTATCATTCATTTTAATTAGATTAACTATATTTTCATTTGCTTGACTTTAATCATAATAACTGGTATCAAGTGGTTAAGAATTTATCAATCTCAGTCCTTAGGTATACATTTACCAATTCCAAATATTTACCAAATACTAGACAAAAAATCAATATAAATTAAATTGAATGTCATTTATAGTCTTTAGATTTACAAACAAATTGCGAAAAGGCTGAAAATACAAAATAAACAATATTTTAAAAATTCAAATTTAAATATTTACAAAAATCTCAACGAATATAAAAAAAGTTTTCCCATTTTTTTAATCAGCAACAAGAAGTGACATGTTCTTGTCATAATAAATTTTCAAAATAAAGAATTATGGTGAGAAAACAATGACAATATAGGCGGAATCAAGGAATAAAGGTGAGACAATACGTAGATATGTATGAATAGATTTTGTTGTATATCTTGAGGGAGGGTCTCTTCTTAAACACAATGACACGCCACGGCGTCACACATTATTGTGGCATTAACAACATGAATATTTCATTGTTTATTTATTTATTATTTTATTTATTATTATTATTATTTTTTTTTTGGTATTTTTAAACATAAAAATAAAACATTCAGTCAAGTGTAAAAATATTTTTGACATTTTCCTTTCCATTATTTGGATATTTTGTTTTCTTTCTTCTTTGGTTTAAAAAAAAGAAGAAGAAGAAGCAAACAGCGATGTTTACAAACAATATGAATTTAACATAAATGCAATATGTCAAAATATATTTTGATTTTATATGTTAATTTTTTTTAAATTTGTAGATTTTATTATAAATAAGTATATTTTTAATGTCGGGCACTCAAAAACAAATACCATAAATTTTATTTCATGTTATCTAAATAAAATTTTGGATAATAATAATCCATAGTGATAACTGATCCAAAAATTAATCCATAAACTCGAGAATCTATTGATAATGATATATTGATTAAATTTTATTGGCTTTATTTTCAATACTTTTATTTTTTTATTCAAAGTACTTCCCGGGATATAAAATTTATTTCATTACTTAGATAAATTTTAATCAAGTGTCGTAATATTGTTGCCAAGTTGCCGAATAACTTTATTAATAACTAAATTTAAAAACAAATTCCTTAGAGTGAAATGCGTCACAAATAACAATTTATATCATTTAATAAAAGAGGTCAACTTTGAGAACTGAAAAACAATTTAATATAAATATTTTTTAAGTTATTTATAGAAATTTAAATTATATACTTATTAGCGAGTTGCACTTTTAAGTATATTAAACAAATGCAATGAATTCAGCAGAAATCTTAAAATAACTGAAGTTAAATGTCAGAAAAATATTCATAGAATTTAATCGGGAATTTTGAAAATTTCCGGAATCGAGATCGAATCATTGCTTGTGATTCTGGATTTTGAAGAACTCAAATTAATTACAAATTAGTTGCTCCTTATTTTATCCTTTTTTATTTTTTTTAGCAAAAATATTATTAAATTAATTGCCAGCGCTTCTCCGTATATAGAACTGTCCAGAATAAACTGTCCATTTCAATACATTGCACTTAATCTTTGTTCCAATTTCAGCATATTTTAAATCTTCATTAAAGTCATAAATTGATCGTTGCTCATTGAAAATTTATGTAATTTTCGAAAATAATTCTGGCAGTTGAGAGCATAACGTCTTTTGAAAGAAATTATGATATTCAATTCCATAACGTCTGTACGAATTTACCTAATTAAGCGAATAATTAATACTAATAAAAGGGCTTCATATCGATTTAACCGATTTCATCCTTAATCTTTCATTTGAAAGTACTTCAAAAGTGTCAATATTTTGAAAGGAGACTCAAACAATGAAACACAAATACACAATCATTTTAAGCGTTTAAAATAAAAACCTCAGGAAATTAGAACCACCTATGGAATAAAGTGGTTATAATATTCTCTCGTAGATAATGGAAAATCCACACAAATAGTTCGTCTATCCCAGAGTTCGGAAAACTTGCATATGGCAAGATATTAAAATAGTTAATGTATCGATTCAATAAGTTAATATCGTATGATTTTATTTTTATTTTATGAGAAGCTCCTAACACTTCATTAGATTAGTCAATTTTAAAGGAAAATATTACATTTAAAATATCTTATTTCTCAAATTTTACAAAAATAAAACTAATTAAATTAAATCGAATAATTAAAGAAATAATTCACATTTTCCGTTGTATTCTAAGATGAAAAATTCTAACCATTTCGCTTGATTAATATATAAATAATTTTATTATAAATATTTGGTAATTTTTGTGATGTAAATCTATGGGTACGTTTGAAAATAAATTGATGAAACACAAAAAATCACTAAAATAAATACATTTTGACATTATAAATATGATATCTTTTGAGTTAAATTTTAAATTAAAATTAAATTATTTTAGCGCCCTCTGGATGAGTCTATCATAACCCTTAATTTACAATGACAGTTGGACATTGAAGTGAAAATATAATTAAAGTAAGTTGTATTTTATTCACAGTACTATATATAAAGATGATTTATTTCATACGGGATAGATAAACAATAAATGAATTGTTATGCTGCAGTAGCAATTTTAAAATTACACATCTTCGTTGCCAATTTGTCTTTTTGTTCATGAATATTTTTATCCACAATTTTATAGTTCCATTATTTAAAATATATTCTCTAAGAAAATTAATACATTTATTTTAAATTAAGTCGAATATTCCAATAAAATTTCTCTCAAAATAAGATCACCATTTCTAAATCCAAACAATTGTTACAACATTTAGTTTAAAAAAGTGTGTGGTTGCTCCTTTAATTTATAATTAAAAAAGTTTTCAAGAAGCGTGTTTTTAGAGTTTAGATAATGGTGGTTTGGTCTATACACGATAACTCATTAAAAAACACGGCTCTGATGAACAAACTTATGCCGAAATAAGAAATATTATTAGATAATTAAATAAAATGATTAGAAATACCAAAACCTACAAAAGTAGGGAGACGTGGACGTAGAATTGGGACGTTATCTTTAATTGATAACGCTCTTGAACATACCAGCAAAATTGGTAATGAAATATCCTCTACAGTCACCTGACGTTAATCCAATCGATAATTTGCCTACATACGTATAAAGAAGATATCGGTAATTAAACCGACCAATAATAGCGATCTTTGGACAACTATAGAGCAGGCACAGAACTCTATTATCCTGGAAAAGTGCCAGAATGTAATGGAAGACTATTACTGTTATTACTAACAACGAAAACACTACAAAAAGTAAGCTCAATTCGATAAAATCCCACTAAAAAATTAAACAACAATTATTATTATTATTATTATTATTATTATTATTATTATTATTATTATTATCAAACTGGGTGGTGCAATTATTTTGATGCCACTTTTATTAATTCTTCTTCCGGAGAAAATTAATTTAATAAATGATCTCATTCATCATTATTTCTGTTTTCCTTTATATATATTTCTAATAATTTTTATTCAAATGGTTTTTTTTAACTTATTAAAGAAGACGTATGAATGAGTTGCTATTATTTTGACCGCAGCTATACGTAAAGAACTGGACATTTTTAATTGAACAGAAAGATTTTAATTACTTATTAACTCAATAAAACTTAAATCAAATTAAGATAGAAAATCTTACAGTAACGACCAATTTTAAGTACATGTCATACTGAATATTTTTTTTATTTTTCACCGACTCAAAAATGTTTACAAAAAATGACATTACGCCAACAACGACAAAAGCAAAATAAATATTTTTCAATGAATTTAAAAAAATTTGCTGCGCAAACTCTAGCGAAATAAACCGAAACAAATGTTTACGCAAACATTTAAACAAACAACAATGTTTACAACTTCTATATCAACATGTATCTGAGTATGAACAATTTAAATTAATCACAACATAGAATTTGTTAACCATTTTATACAGACAAATACAAAGAGAATCAAGTTGTTTTTACGGCAACTTCATGTATTTCATTTTCTTTTAAAGAGAGAATGAGAGAGAGAGAAAGAATTCCAAAAACATTGTTCAAATTGAGAGATTTGGTAGTTTATGAGAAGCTTTTCATTTACCAAAAAAAATCTTCAGTAAAATGCATTTACCGTTAGTCGGATGTGGATATAAGAATTGTCAATCTATTTAAGTTATTTTAAATAAATTTTATTATTTTTTAACTTAAAACGAAAATAAAGCTTCATTCAAATTAGGAAAATATCTGATATATAGATGAACTATAAATTCTCATTGCACTTGTAAAAGTAATTTATTTTAATTAAATTAAATATAAAGAAATATAAAAAGTTATTAATTGTTAAAACTAAATTCTAATACTAATTAGTATTATATTACATAATTTAGTTTAAGTATAATTATAATCAGCTTCATTATTGTGATACAAAAGTTCGGAATATAAAATAAAATTTAAATATTTACACTGTAATTTAATATGTGGGTGTTCCAAAACAATTCTACAACTCATCGTATAGTTGTGCCCACTCCTTCTTAATTATAAATAGTATTCATGTTGCAGACCAATGATTTAAGTTTTTTTTTTTTTTTTAAGTTTAATACCCACGTGTATTTAATGTTTAAAATTCAAGACTTATAATTTCAAAGGATTAGATTAGAAGTCTTAAGTGTCATTTTATCTTTATGTTACGTAAAACCTCCTAAATATTTACTACTTTAATATGAGAAATATAAAGTGTCTTAAAAATAATGGCAAATGATATTCTAACACTTTGTTGTGGAAAGTTTTTATATAAATTTTTTAAAATTTAGTAAATTATTTGGTTCGCAGCAATACGTATGTAACTCAAACTTTTGAAGAAATATGTTTTGTTGTGGGATTTGTATCAGAGATATAAAAACATATTTGATTTGAAGATCATCATGAAAATAACATTTGAGATTCACGGATATCAAGATGTTTAGAATTATTGTCTGAATCGTGCACTGAAATATGCTGTGGTCTTATTCGTTTAATATACATTATTTTAAATTGCCAAATAATGAGAAACATATTCAAACGCTTTTTTTCAATAGTGGAGGGAAGAGTACTTTAACTTTGTCAATCCATGCACTAAGCACTAAAATTTCAAACAGTAAAAATTCAAGAATTTTCTCAAGGAATTGTATTTACTGTGAAACAATGTTAAATTAAAATTTTTTGTCGAAAAAAGTTAAATTATTTATATTTTAGTTAATTTCACACAAGACAAGTTGAAAACGTATAAATTGAATAATTTGACTATATTTTCATACTTATTTTAATAATCTAAAATAAAAGCAATAAGTATTTTCTTAAACTTAAGAAATGTCCTTGACATATGTGATCGTTTCAAAAAAATCAACATATTTTAACCAAAATTCTCACCAAAAAGAGTTACATTTTGAATTAAATTAAGTACATCATTACATATTTTAGAAAGTACATGAAATTTTTGAAATTTTCACAATTTATTATATTTTAAAATACATGGATGCGTATGAGCAATATTCAAAAATTATATCAAATATATTTGGAATCAACAAAGAGTTAAAATCGCCTTTTAACTTATTTAACAGAAAAATTAAAAAAAAGTTTTTTTTTTTTAGAAAATTTTTAAAAATTTTTATAAAAATATCAGAAGTTATCATATATATTTAGTATAAGTTCAACATTTTTTCTTTAATTATACATAAATAACTTAAATGTTGATTTACTTACACATAAGTTAACACCAGCGTTCCAAATTAACCGAAGATTGGATTATAATTTTATATAACTTTCGAAGAAAGCGCTCTATTAAAAAATTATTATAAACAACCTTAATCTCAGGTTAATGTTGTTATTGCGAAAATGCATATGCAAACAAAATTCAAAAATCTAATTTTATAAAGATCGAATTATATCCCGATCATATCAAAAATCTTTTCTTTTTCTTTAATTTACCAAAAATAAACTTCCAAACCTAAAATTTGCTATTACGTGCAATATTGCTAGTGGTGGCAACAGCAATTACAATAACAACAAACTTTTGCAAGATTGCATGTTTTTTTTTATAAATAATCAAGTGGGATGAAAAAAGTGCCAGTAAAAATGGACGTTAACCAAAGTAGAAAAAAATGAGATGATAATGATGTTGAAAATGATAATAACGTTGAAGACGTCGATGACAATGTTTGCTTTGAGGCAACCATAACCTTACCACATCAGTTAAGTACACTGACACATTATTGACATTTCCAACATTTTCGTTTTATATTTTGATTTTCATTAAAAAAAATCAAATTATCTTTTGACTGACCCAAAACTGCGTCAAAATATTATTTAGCAAATTGCTGCTCCCTTTTTTTTTTTACAACTTTTTCTTTGTTTGTTTATTTTATTTATTGAGTGTGTCCACTGTTTGTTCTCTAGTTTAATCATTTTACGTGCTTAAGTAAATATTTATGCGAGGGTATACAGGGGACTACGTTAGAGACAAAGTATTATAAAAAAAAATTATACGGATTCGATTTAACGATATTCTTCAATGTGCTTATCTGGCTGTTCATGTTACATTTTGAACGCTTAACTGATCGAAAATATCTCGATGAAATTTGTTATACATGACTTTTTTGGACTAAAGGCAGAGCCTATTGAAGTTTTCAAATATTTCAGCTGCCACACAAATGTTTTCCGAAACAGCTGATAAAATTCATAAGTTGGGAAATATTTTAACAAAATTTTGCGTAATAATTTTTTATTGTTTCAAATCTTCTTGCAATAATTTCAAAAATATCTGCCCACAAATTATTATTGATCTCATATAAACTCAATTCCGAGAATCACATTTAGTGTTAAATGTTTAAAAAATAGTATTGTGACAATATTCTACGTATTCATGATTAAAACTACCAGAAAATGTTGTTTAAATTTTTACGAGGATCAGTCGATAATTTCTTATCACCCTCATTAAACCTCACATCTGAAAAATCGCATATAAATATTATGATCATATTTGAAATAAAAAATATTAAAATTATACGAGAGTCAGTTCATCATTTTCCAAGTCTGCGCCATTGTGTTCATTTTTACCTCTTTATTATAATTAATTTCAAAAGCATTTTTTAACATAACCTCGTATATTTGTTTTTCCTTTTAAAAGCGCAACATCCAATAATCATATATTAAAAAAAATTCTTTTCTTACTACATATACAGACATACTTCTAATCAAAATATCTCTATCGATTCATGCCACCAACCACCTAAAATGGCTGGAGAAGTTAACACACCGTTTTGGTAAATAAAATAATAACAATAAAAGTATGTTTGTGTCATACAATGTCAAATACAAAACAATGAAACCTTTTTGTGGGTAATTGAACACAACCGCACAGACAGCTAAAATATATAACATCACAACAACAACAACCCATATATGAAGTATCACCCATACCATCCAAAAAAAAATAGAGAAAAACGATTTAGATTCTTAATTTTATTTTAGTATTTAGTTTAATCTGAAATGACGCCACATAAATATTTCAGTTTTGGTCAACATTTTCCACATTTTGTTTAAAACTAAAACTCAAAAACTAAACGATTTAATTGAATTTTTATTGGTTTTTAATATTTAATTAATTGAAAATTTACCAACATTTTTAATAACGTGAATTTGAGTAAAAGAATTTTTGAAAATTCAAACACGTTTTTTTAATATTTAAATCTCAATTCTTATCAAACAAATATCATTTTGTATAATTTTATATAGACAATATAGACAGATATGTAATTTACATGAAATGTTTTGCTTGCAAGGAAGAATTCTTATATTATACGAGGGTGGTATAAAAACACTTGTAATCCTTGAGTTATTAATATTCCATTTAATTATTTTATTTCAAATGTGAGCTTCGTATATTACATATTTATTTATATATTTATATTTTCCTAGAATAAAGTAAACAAAAAATAAATTCAGGATTTCTTGTTATTCTTCCTTTTTTTTTTGTCGTATCATATGAAAAAGACTGAAATAAATAACACAGATACTGGCAGCAGATGCACTATTTTCTGTTTTATCCATAGAGTACAACAGGAATGAATACCCACCAGCGTTACCAGCATTGACAATTTTCAAAAATCAGACCTTGAATGTGATTTATGGAAGAAAAGTCACATCAAACCGTCAAATCAACGGTAACACTGATACACACTCTTATTCAATTTTCTGGACAAAAGTACTTTCTCAACATTCAGGAACAATTTTAAAACAGTTAAAAATTATTTATAATTTTTTTATTTTTCAATTTCTCAAGCAACATGTGATGTGATAAACATCGAAATATAATTTCATTTAATCAATAATTCTTTTTCTTTAATACAAATACTGTGTTTTATTATCATCAAACATATAATTTCACTTTAATATTTTTATGACCAAAAATCATATAAAAATTATAGAATACAAGAAGCCAAAATTGATTAAGTTATTAAAAAAATATATGCAAAAACCAGTTAACAAATTATCACATTTTATGGTCAAATGTTTATAGGTTTTCTTTCTCATTCATCGCAGTTTTAATTTGTCCAATTAAAAGCTTTGACTTTCTTTATTTATGTACAACTTTATGATTTTTTTACAGCCACAATAATTTACAGAGCGCAATGAAAATTGACTTGAGCATTTGCGTTTGTCCTGCGAAGTTTTAAATTTAAAACCAGCAAAATCGTTTTAATATCTTAAAAGATATAGGCAGCCTCCTAATTCAAGGGAAGATCATCCGCAGAATTTTCAATTATAAATTGACAAATTGCCTTAAGATTTAACATTATATACTTCACTTCTATTCAAAAAATGATCAAAATCGGTTCAATAGAAAAGTTATTGTTATATTTAAATAAAAATTTCCATATATTTTATGCGTTTGTGAGTGTATATGTTAGTGTGCATGAACGTACAATGTATATATACTAAACATAATGAATATATTTCTCCGGCATTTGTGGTGGTGAGTATTAAAGATTCGTCATAGCCGAATATATCATTCTTACTTGTTTCTAATTAACTAAATACGAATTATCAATAAACTTCTTGCACATACATGTGTGATAAAACATCAACGTAAAGTTACATACATTCAAATGACACATACAAACACAAGATGTAATTTAAGAACATTTTGTGGTATTTTTTTTTTTTTTTAATAAAATAATCTAACGAATTTTTGGGTTAAAAATTTAATTTTTTTAAGAAACCTTAAGTTGAGACCATGGAATATTATGGAGCGATCACAACGTTAGGTCTATTATGAACATTAAAGTTAATTTCGGGAATGTACTTTGCATGAGGTCGATTACGATTTCAGAGTATACGAAATTAAAAAATTTCGCTAACATTTTATTTTTCATTTTTATCAAAAAAGAAGAATTTATAAAATTTCCACTCACACCGAAACCTTAAATAAATTCATAAAAATTTATTTCTTTTCCAAAGTCTTTTACAGAGGTTAACATAAACAGTTATTCATCAAGATAATAATTATTGGAGGTTATAAAAATGCTCCGTAAACAACTTTAGCAAACATCTGTCAACTAAACTCATTTAAATATTAATGAGTTTATTAAAATCAACTTATTTTCTTTAAAGCACCTAAATTCATAATATTCATTGTGTTTTTTATCTCGCTCTTACAAAATATTTATATCGCATCTACAAATTAAACATAAAATTCTTGAATCAAAAAGTGGGTCAAATTTTTTAAATATTTTAAGACTTGCAAAAAAGAGAATATGTTTTTGGACATAAAAGACTACATAAATGGTGTACATGTTTTCAGCTAAATTATTAAATTTTATTATTTTTACATTTAAGTAAATAAAATAAATCAATTTCCCCACAAATGCACCTACAGTAGGGCAATGAATTTTATATTTACATAATTTTAATCTAAAATAATGAAAATAAAACAAGAATGAATGCTAAATTCGGCTCTGCCGAATCTTCAATACCCCTTCACTTACACATACACTTACTAATTTGTATAACATATACACGTTTATCTTAAATATAACACAGGGACATTTGGCTATAACTTTCTTACTCAACCGATTTTGATCGTTTTGGGGATAACAATAAAGTGCATATAGCTTAATATTATGGCAATTTTATTCGAATATATCGATTTAAAATTGACAATTTAACGAAAATTCTTCGCTTGAATTATGTGATTGCCTCAGAGATCGGTCTATATTTTTTAATATACTCAACAAGTTTTGCTGGTTTTAAATTGGAAACTTTTCAGAACTATAACAAATACCCAGTTCTTATTTTATTGAGCTCTTTATGATATTGTGGATGTGAGCGTGCGAAGAACAGACAGACGGATATAGCTTAATCGAATTTGATTTTATGCAAAAATATATATATTTTATGGGTTCTAAGATGATTCATTTTTAGCGTTACATATGAAATGACAAAGTTATATCACTTGTGGTGACGGAGTGTATAAAAACATATAGATTTAAAGTGATTTTATAAAAAAATATTAAATCTGATATTTATGGAAAATAAAAAAAAATTCATCAAATTGAAAGTAAAATTTAATATTTTTATTTATAATTGGATTGGAAAATATTTCAATTTGTTAAAAGTGAATTCGTATAATTCTGTGAAAATAAAATCATAAAATATTTAAGTCCAACTACACACATAATCATCAAAGAAATAAACGTTAAACAAATAAAGATTAAAGTCAAAGCTACCTGGTAATAAGGAATTTACCAATAAAGTTAAATAAAAAAAAAACAATGTGTAGCTCTAATACAGTCCTGATGTATGTGTGTGTGTTTGACACACAAGACCTACTGAGATATTAAAAGAGATCTT
Organism: Cochliomyia hominivorax; assembly: GCA_004302925.2. Classification (NCBI taxonomy): domain Eukaryota; kingdom Metazoa; phylum Arthropoda; class Insecta; order Diptera; family Calliphoridae; genus Cochliomyia; species Cochliomyia hominivorax. The sequence goes on along the minus strand of PYHX02000467.1, from coordinate 122,210,543 downwards.
AGCAACGAGTATAAAACATAAAAATAACAATGAAATTTATTACTTTTATCTGTTTTTATACTTACAGAGGTATACGAGAGTTAATATTGACAGCAACAACAACAATTACACACTTGTCAGGCTCACACTCGTAAAAGGTCTATTAAAAATATCTTCTTTGTATTGGTAGCAATTAATCTCTTCATTTTTTCCTTTTTCTCTTTTTTCCTTTTTTTTTTTTTTTTGTAAACAAAATGGAATTCTGTGTAATAACTTAAGTCTAAATAAAATGTCACCTAATAAGAAATAAATAAAGAAAAATAAAATACTCACGAAGTTACTCACATAAGTACTTAGATACGTTTACAACACGTGTAATTCAACTTAAGTGAATGAATAAGAAACGCAAAAAATTTATTCATTTTTGAGATTTTTCATCAAAAAACAACTTTCACTAAATATAAACAAACAAAAATACAAATGAACGAAATTATGAAATAAAATCGACAAATTATGAATAAATTAACAAAATAGATGTTGTGAAAATTATATAGATTACAATTTTAGAAATATCTTAGTTATATTAATAACTCCGAAACTCACGATATACAAATATTTAACTTAAATTTGAGCACAAATAGATTTAATACGTATAAGTTCGAATCCACTTGCCAAATTTTAAGAATGCTAATGCTGCTAAGAACGTCTTAATTTAAAAAATTTAAAATTAACCAGGAAATACCATCGCCCTCCAAAAAACTTATAGATTGAAATTTGAGACAAAAGAAAAAAGAAAAATACTAATTTCTTTTTCAAAATTGCAAAGAAGAAATTTTATACATTTTTCAACAAAAAGCAACTGGATTCGGACATATATCCTATAATACATCCCTAAATTTGTATGTCGTATAGATCGCAATTTTGAATATAATTTTCCAAAATTGAACAAAAAAATAAACCCACTAAAGCTAAATTGTGCCATGGTCATTACTTGACCTGGTTTCCATACATGGTCTCTTCGCGGGATATGGTTTTAACTTTATAAAACTCCTTTATATGGATAATTTTTTTTTGAAATACGGCATAATTATATCTCCAACTATTTTAAATATATGTTATAAATTAATGATAAATCGGTCCAAAAATTCATTTAGCTGCCATATAAGGTCTCCTCCAGGAAAACGTTCTAAGTTAACAAAACGCCAAATTTATTTAAAAAATTAAAGAATACGGTCCATATTTTACTATAACTTCAAATTTAAGTACATTTCACTGTTTTTTGAAATATAAATCGAATTTGAAAAATATCGGATCAAAAACAAAAGAACACTAATTTTTCAAAAATTTCAAATTGAAATGCATTTTCATCTCTTCTAGATAATAAATTTGATTTGATAAATTTAAATTTATTGTTTAATGCTCTTTGGATACCTTTTTTGTTCTCTGCAATTCTTTTTTCAACTGGCCTTAGCCCGTTGTAACAAAAGATTGACTTATTTTGCCGCAACTGCATAATCTATGGCATCGAACTTATAGGAATGTTGACTCAATTTTTTACCTAAACATTTTTTTTTTTTCAATATTCCTTTAAGCATCTTTAGCAATTTTTTTAACTATTTAAAATCACATTACAACACGTTATTAATAAACCTTATAAATTGTATTGCAATTATGTGCTTAAGAAAAGAACAAAAGAATCAGTGCAATGTACCCACCGTGATGACAAGAGTTCAATGATTTTATTATCTTTTACGTTTCATTTTAACACTAACAAATTTGTTTAAATGTAGCATATTTTCTTACAACAGATTCAAAATCAACAAAAAAAGGAGACAGAATAAAAGAAAGGACGTTAAAGTACTTGAAAAATCCCACTTAAACACTTTTCCTTGTCATTAATCTCTTGTATGAAAACAAATGATGACAATAACGACAAATACGATGAAAATAACGATAACAACACAAATATTATACACATTAAACAAGCCGCAGTCTAATCTCAGGTCTTTAATGATTAAACCTATGTTTGATCCCTCACACTCACTCATACACTCAACCACTCTTTCACTCACTCCCTCTCTCTCTCTCTTCTATTTTTTCCACCATCCTTATACATTTAAATTCTTGCTGCAAATCATTAATCAATAAATATAAAAGAATCTTAAAAAAAACGTACAACAGGGCGTATTCGTAATATTTCTTTAAACATACAATACAAAAGAATATGCCGACATATGCAAAGAATATGGAAGAGTACACAAAATCTATAGTAATTCATGAGAAGAAAAAATCGAAAATAAAAACAAAACTGACAACCAAAAATTAAATGACAAAAGGAACAGATGATGTGTAAACGGTTCATATCTTGCAAACACATATTCACATTATTCACTTGTTATCCAAATTAACCGAATTGTACAAAAAGGGATACGATTTTAAAATTAGGGTGTACAATCAACAATAGAAATTAAAAATATTATGAATTTTAAACTCGTTAAGAAATTTAAAAACTTATCGATAACAATTTCCATATTCCACTACATTGACGAATATTGCACTTTTATTATACCATTCACCAACACATGTTGTGGTAGGGGGTATATAAAGCTTGTCATTCTGTACGTAAGGCAATGGAAGATTCATCTAAGAACACATAAAGTAAGTATTTTTTAAACATATCAAAATCTGATTCGAGCCCTGTCCGTCTGTCTGTTGGCAACATTGTCATGCTCACATTATTAATATGAATTTGATAAAATTGTTATTGTCCGGTTATAGACTGATATCTGAGATAATTTCATAAGTCAAAATTTGTTCAATATTTCAATAACAATTAATCAGATTAAAAAAAATTAACTATAATTTTCAGCTTTAATAGATCAAATTAGTGTTTTAAGAATTATCAAAATTCAATGAGTAGAAAAAAGTTTAAGTCAAAAATAAATCACATTTTTTAACTCTCAATGTATGAAATTTCGAATTATATAGAAAACAGTTTGTTGATATTTGTGTGCATATGTAATGTGTGTATGTGTGTGTATTAATGTTATTGAAACTTCGGCAAAGTCGATTATTGTAATCTTAAAATAAAAAATTGATTGAAAGAAATGAAATTTAAGTTCATTATACCAAAGATCTTCGCTTGAACTTAGAGTTGTCTTAGATATCGGTATATATCTTCTAATACACTGATTCGATTTTGCTAGTTTTAAATAGGAAACTTTTCAGGACCATAGCAAATACACAGCCACAATTTCATTGAGCTCTATAAATTATTGTGGATGTGAGGCAGACGGACAGACAGACGGACATAGCTAAATCGACTCATGCAAGAATATGTATATAATATGAGGTCTGAGATGATTCCGTCTTAGCATTACATACGGAATGACAAAGTTAATACACCCTTTTCATCACTTGTGGTGATGGAGGGTATAAAAATTTATTTTCTTGTTGGTTAAAAACGATGCTCCAATTTTTGCCGATACAAATTTATGATATTCGGAAATGGATGGTAAATTTAAGACAAATTATTGTATAATTCAGTATATTATTTTCTGGTTGTTTTAATCTTAAATTATTGAAATACAAGAGACACTAAGAACATGGAATTAACTTGTATTAAAGTGGTCCAAATATCTGAAATCTTAAAACTTCTTGAAATTTTTATTTGCAAAGAAACTGATGAATTAATGACATTTAATTAATTAATGTATCACAAAAGAATTTTTATTTTTCAATATTTAACGTCTAAAATATTTTCTGATCTGAGGCCTAATTATACTCTAAAATATATCAAACAAGTAGATTAACTTCTAACTATTTTCGACTTTATTTTTCTACTGAAACTGTTTGTCAGCCAAAAGAAATTTTACTCTCATCTCATCCAAATTGAACAAAAACCAATTATAAATATGAAAAAAATTATAGTAAAAAATGTAGAAATTTGATCCACAATTTCTAATTTCTGCAATTAAAGGTGTAAAATACAAAATTTCTATGCCGTGAGTAATCAAGAATTACTTTTTTGTGTTTTTACTTTTTAACATTTTGACCATTTTAATCGGTTCTACGAATAATAAATATTTTCGAAAAATCAGATGTTTTCAATTAAATAACAAATTCAACGTTTTAGGCTTAATGTTCATCTATAAAATATTACAATTTGAAATGTAACAAGTTAAAAGTTGCTGTTGCGAATGGGTTAATGTAAAAAATTAGTAATACGTTTTAAAAAAATGTTTGTCAAGTTTATTAAAAACTTAATGTGCGTTTATAACAATATGTACCACATATATTCATATATTACATTTTAATAGTTTAATCTGTAAACTAAAATTATTTCAACAAATTATTCTTAGAATTTAAGCCCAAAAGATTAAATTGAATTCAAATATTTCTTTCAGACACCCTTTTTGACTGTTTTTGTTAAAACTTTTTTTATTTTGTTAAACAAAAAAAAAATAAACATTTTAATCTTTAGTAACACATCAATGAATTTGTTTTTTTTTACGTTTTAACAAAAAATTTTCTAAGACATGAACAAAATAAGAAACTGTTTACCATCACAGATGTAAGTACATTCAAATACATATGTATAAATAAATGTGTGTGTGTGTGCATATGTGATGCCAAGACTATTAGCCAAAGTGCAATGATCGTACAATGGTTGTCTTACACTTCAAAACACGCTTAAATATGTATGTGTATGTTAGTACAAATATGTTTGCCTTTATTGTCAAACTTAACAATATTTTAAGACAAAATCCAAAAAACTAAAAGAAAGTGAAACTGAGAGAACGTTTCAAATGTGATGATAAAAGTTATTAAAAATTTGTCAAAAGTTTTATCACACAAAAAAAAATTGAAAATATGAAAATCAAATTCATCATTTGTCATTTTTCCCGTTAACTAGAATGGAAAGACCGACGAACAGACTGTCAGGCAGATAAATAAAAATCATTCTCTGGCATTCAGTAATGAAAACAATTTTATATCCAATAAAACAACTTTGATTAACTGAATAATAATAATCATCATCATCATCATCATCATCATCATCATCATGATCTTACTACCACAAATTAATTGTAAAATAGAAATATTTAGATTATTGTATGTATGTGTGTGTATACAAATTCTATTGTGATTCAGTCAGTCAATCATTCATTCATTCACTCATTTAAGCTTTAAATATTTTACAACTCACAAATCATAATAATTTTTGCCATTAATCAAGAGTCCGTTTACGATACTTGTGCACAATTTCTTCATGGAATTTTAGCACAAATCTAATATCGTTATTTTCACTGATTCACTTCTTCTTAATTTGTTTTTGTATTTTGATTTATTCTTAATTTAAATTTATAGAAAATTAATTTATGTCTTTTTATTACCGCAAAAATAATATTCTTTTCAGGCCACCTATGACGTATCCACCACCACAAGTGGTGAAGAGGGTATATTAACTTTGTCATTCCGTATGTAACGCTAAGAAGGAATCTTCTCAGACCCTTTAATGTAATCTTACATCAAACCAAAATCTGTATCGACTTAGCATGTCCGTCCAACTGCCTGCCTGTCCGTCTGCCAGTCGGTCTGCCTGTTGTTAGCACGCTCACATCCACAGTAATTGTCAGAGCTAAATAAAATTTGTCTTAAGTATTATCCTATAGTTCTTAGAAGTTTCCTATTTAAAACCAGCAAAATCGGTTTATACGAAGAACTTTCCTAAAATTGTTAGAATGAAATTTTGCCACAATACTTCGTTATACGTACCTCATTAAAAGACTAAAATAAAAATAAAGGTAATTTTATGATTCATTAAGTGTTCCTTTGTTATATTTATTCTGTGAGTGTGAATGTACGAAACATAACGTATTTATTTCCCACGCATTTGTGGTGGAGGGTATTGAAGATTCGGCATAGCTGAACATAACATTCTTTATTGTTTTTTATAAATTGTTTATGACTTTGGTGTCTTTATTTAACCATGAACTAAAAACATTAAAAATTTACAACATTTTAAGTCTCGCCGCCAATAAACGTGTATTTAATGAATGAATGTTACATATCATTCTCTTTCTCTTGTTATATATAGACATTTCGCAGAGTCAAACTGATGGGTTTTCTACGCGTGTACGATGGCAATTTTATATAAACATCCTTTTTTCCCAACTACGTCGCTGAGGTTGTACTTAAATGTCTTTTTAAAGGATTTTAGTTTTAGTCTATTTAAAATTTGAATATAATTTTTAATCACGAATAATTATCTGGAAACACAACACAAGAATGAGAGTAGACTTCATTATTATTCTGTAACATTAAAAAGAAATGATGTACACGGAAAAAAAACTTGATGTAAAATCAACTAATTTATAAAATTATAAAACGATAATTTTTTTAATTATTTTTCATTTCAAAGAAGAAATTGTCGAAAAATTGCAATTAAACTTCAATAACTGAAATAACTGATGTTGTTTTAAAAATTTTTAAATTCATATATTTCAGTGTAAATAAACGAATATAAATTTTTTATTGGAAAACAAAAGGCAAGAAGGAATAATCGACTCAAATTGTTTTGATGCAATATATTGTGGAGTCTCAAAATGATTCCTTCTTAGCGCTTCAAACGGAATTATAAAGTAAATATACACTCCTCAAAACTAGTATTGTTGGAGAGTATATAAATATATTGGAATAATAATATGAATGTCTTCTTCTTCTTCTTCTTCTTCACAATTATTTGTCTAATTGTATTTGATACATCTAACAAATTTCAAGAATATCGCTCTATAACCTTCCCCGGATAACAGTATTAATTTAAGAAAACTCTTAACGTTTAAAATATAAGAAGTGAAATCGAATAATTCCTAACACGCGTTTTTCATTATAACTTTTAACCCAAGAACTATATGACCTTTTTATTAAGTTATCTTTCTAAAAAAGTCCATTATTTACTAAAATTACTTAATATTTGTAACAAAATCTAACTTGGTCACTCTTATTAAAACTTAAAGCAAGTGGAGGTTTAAAAACACATAAGGACCAAAGTTCCTAAAAAGCTGCTTAAAATAAAAAGGCCAAAAACGGAAATTAAAGTCAAGTTTTCTAAAACTTATCTGTTATGTTGCTGATGCTCGGGGGAATGTTGAAGAAAATTTTAGGGACCCAAAACACTCAACATTTTCTAAAGTGTTCTTGGTGTAACGAGCTCTATGAATACAGAAATGTCTACAAAAAAGGCTGCTTCCACGAAATATGAATCTTGTTCCAAGAGAGGCAAATTTCTTGGTAAACAAGAATTAAAGAGCACCAAAATGGTATCCAAAAGTGTGCGAAAGTAGGCTACTTGTTCGAGCAAAGCGACAGAAAACAATTAATTTTATCCCATATATTCAAGACAATTTCTATTATTTTTCAAATACAATAAAAATCCTTTTCAGACTAACTCTTCATAATTTGATTTAATATATTGAAACTGTTTTTCTATTTATTTGTATAAATCACTTTAATGTTTATTTAAAAAACTCCTCTAAAAACATCAAATGCATTTTCTATTACAAAATTATGAAAATAAATTTGAAAGTGAACAAATTGCTTTTATTTTTGGCTGATTCTTGAAAAATTTCGTTTGGTGATTTCCAGTTGTAAAAATTTTTAAAATACGAAATGTCATCACAACACAAATCTTTTATTTTTATGAGACATACGAGTTTTAATATGATTTTGTGAAATGAGTCTATATGAAAGCTCTTGAAGCTGATACAAAATTAATTTGCGCCAAATTTAATTGTGAGTTTTATGAGTTTAAAACGCTATTTCGGGCGGATATTTGTATGAAATATTGGCCCGATTATGACAAATATCAAATTTTTCTTAAAGTGTTAAAAAACAAATTATTGTCATTTAACAATTTGAAAAAAAGGTCATACACATGAAGAAGTGAAGTGAAATTCATACGGACTCAGATTTATTTTGAATAAACTTTGTTAATTCTAATTCGTATCAAAAATAAATAGGAAAGACCGACTATAAAGTACTTCACATGTTTAATTTGATTTTCTGTTTTATGCTTAATAGTACAGTAAGAGTGATGCTAACATTTATTTAAGATTTATGCCTTTTAACTGATTTTTTCGAGAATGAGGAAGTGTTATATGAAATCTTTATATAGTTATGGACTGACCATCTATATATAGTTATAGACTTTATCAAATAATATTACAATTCTAACGTATACATGAGATTTATGCATTTGAAAGTGATACTCGAAGTTGAAGCTTGCATTGGAACTATGAAACGAGTAAAAATGTTTTTTAAAGCTGGTAACATTCTGAAATCTTTAAGGATACATAATGTCCTTTCAAAATGTATTTCTTAATATCCATGTTAATTTTAAATAACTATTTAATGTAAAACATGTGTTCATTGACTGACTTCACTAAACCACAAACCCAATTAGTGAACAACTTTTCAGTTAAAACGAATTACCGATGAATGAACAATGGTTCATTAGAAGTTTGAATATTTTACCACATGTGTGACTTTCACATAAATGAGATGAACTACATTTTAAATTGCGACGCACTTATTTGCAATTATAAAGACTAAATAATCATCAACCACAATATTTGCAACCAAACTCTCAATACAACTCACTTCTCACTCTATTTGTTAGCGACCATTTACACAAATGAAAACTGTCGTCTTTATGTGGCCAAAAGATAAAACCACCCAAAAGAAAACGTTTTCATTTCTTCAATATGACCTGATATTTCACCATAATAAAATGAGAATCATTTATATTTATTGCGGCGCGGATAATCATCTTAATTGTAGAAGATAACTATTACATTTGAACTGAAAAACTAAACCCATTTAAACTGACACAACAAGTTGGACGTTGCTGAAGTTTAGAAAAATGTCAAAGAGAAACGCAAAGAAAAAAGAATGTAAAGAAACTGTCATAATAAAAAGTTCAAACAAAATACAATATTAATTGTTGAGCGTGACTCCATGACTGGAATTATCTTTTTCGTATTTTGTTTTTTTACAATAAAAATAACCTTAAATAAAAGGTGACTTTAATTAAATGAAAATGTTCATAGTACAAGCCCTTTTTATAGCCTCCACCAACACAAGTGGTGAAGAGGGTATAGTAACTTAGTCATTCCATGTTTAACGTCAAGAAGGATTCATGTCAGACCCCAAAACTTGGCCTTCTGAGAAGTTTCCTATTTAAACCATCAAAATCGGTTCAGTAAACATATAGAATATCAGATGTAACGTCAAAGTTCAAGCGATGAAATGGGTCTTAGATGATTATTTATTGGTGTTTCACGCGGTATGACAAAGTTTCCACCACTTGAGAAATTATTGAACTTTGTTTATCGCTTAAAAATTAAATATGGTTGGGACACAGTTTTATGATGGTTTATGACTTAACAAACGGAAGCTGATGTCTCATATAAGCCCCACTTTTGAAATTCGTGGCATAAATCTCTCATGTGAGTTTACGAGGGCCTGTTCATAATTATATGACTACGTTATGATAAAGTGTATTACATACTCAGTCTTAACTCTCTTATTTCTTTCAGTGCTAAACTAAAACATGTAATAACATCAGTCAAGCCCAACCTACACCATGATGGAAGATGAACAATTATAGATCAATCCTCGTAGAATTTGATTTGCGAATGTATATGAGGACTATAGATATAAAAGATTCTTTCAAAATTGAGTTTGACTCTTTGTGGTTGTACAAATCTTAGAATATGATTATTTGTATGAGCGCTATTTGAAATATTGACTGAACATGACATGACCAATTTCAATAGATTAACCGCGTTTTAATCAAAACCCAAGAGTTATTTTACATTTTTATTTTTTGATCAAGTTACCTTTGGAAAACCTGTCAGTTATTATGTTTAATATCAAACTTGCTAATCTGATCAAAATGAATGAGCAGAGAAATAAGCGCACTAAATAATGAACTATTTTCAACAAAACTCAACTTGGTCCTATAAAAAGTTGGCCAAGCATTCAAAGGATCTTGTCCGTTGAGATAAAACCTGATTCAGGTAGAGGGAATGTTCCAGTGCTGAGATTATTTGATACAAAAAGTTAAAGCAAATGCGGTATTAAAACAGAAAGCAAAAAAAAAAAAAAAAACAGGATGCTTGCATTCATAAGACATGGAAACGTGTCCACTTCTTTTAAGCATTACTTGGCATTCTGACACCATAGTAAAGAAGTCAAGGAATAGTACAAGAACAAATTTTCCAAACTGCCCAATTATAGGACTCTTTTGAAAAAAGAATTTAAAAGCACAAAAAGGAAGTCCAAGAGTGTGTTATATTCAAAACAGAGACGGACTACCAGTTCGAGTAAAGTAACAGAAAATGCTATAAAAACGTTTATGTTTTTATTGTGATTTATAGTGATTTAAATTTAATTTTATTTTTTGAAAATTTTGATTATAATTTCAATGAAGCAAAAAACATTTAACTATAATTTTAATGTTTTCGCTATTATTAAGATCTATGTATGTTAAGAATTTTTCGATCTCCCTCCATAGATGCTTTTTCATTGATAACAATTTTAATTATATTCGTGGTAAAACAGATTTATTACATTTTTAATACGAATTGTATGACCATAAAATCACTTTTTTGAACAATTAAATTTTATTTTTTCTATTTTATCTCACTTTATGAATCAATTTATCATTAATTGTAACGATTTAGAGAATCGAGTTTTAACTCTGAATATTCAGGTTTTCCTTTAAAGCCCGTTATAAGGGATCTATATGAAAATATGGACCGACATAGGGCAAATTAATATATCTTCAGAACAGTTAGCAAAATAATTGTGTCGAATTTCAATCGAATTGGTCTCTATTTACTCGTTTTATAAGCTGAGAACTTTTTTCGTTCTAATTAAAATATACATTAAAAATAGTTAAAGAAATTCATTTTACTGAGTTCCAATGGAATTGGTTTTTATTTAATTGTTTTAAACCCCGTTTTCCGGGAAGGGGCGTTATATGGAAGATATATCAAACTATGGACCCATGTCCATATATTTAGAATAGTTAAAAATTAATTGCGCCAAATTTCAATAGAATTGGTTCAAATTTAAAAATTTTATAAGCTATAAATCATATTCCAGGAAGGGACCTTATATGGGAGCTGGGTCAATTAATGATCCCAGAACAATATGGTTGCTTTGGATTTATTATTGCATCAAAGAAAGTATATGAGACAAATTTCAGTAAATTATCTTAAAAATTGCGGCCCATATTACACAAAGAGTTTGGGGTGTATCAAAATTTTGCATATTATAGCCTGTAACTTTTTTACCGTTAACCAGATTCTGAAGACTTTTTGCACGATGATGGAGCACGTGCAATTGTATGCTAAAATATTTTTTTGTTTAAGTCCAATTACATTTTTAGAAGAAATTATAAGAGTTCATTTTCGAAATTTTGAGGTTGTTTCAGTTATCGGTCTATAACTTCCTTGCTTATAAACCGATATAGCTGGTTTTAATGACAAACTTAATATACACTCACCACTTGTGGTGGTGGAGGTTATAAAAGCAATTAAAATTCCAGAGAATGTAAAGTATCCAATGAATCAATTGGTCATTACTTCAAAAAGTTTCATTAATTGTAAAAATTTCAATTTTATAAAAATAAATTTTTTTAAAAATTAAACCGTTTTTGTATTTTCTATTCGACATTATAAAATATTTAAGAAGATAAATAAATGTTTATATTTTTTATATTTATTTATTTTTTTATATAATAATAATAATTACAATGTATTCAATGTTATGCAGTTTGTGATTCCAAGTATTTTGATGGTTCCACTTCATTTGAATTAGGCTTAGAGGTTTAACAAATATGATTTTTATTTAATGCTTGTTGTCCATCTTTATTGAGGCATCAAGTTCTTGTTTTTTTTTTTTAGAATTTTTTTAGAATTTTTTGGGTTTAATACCCTGCACCACGATTGGTGGAGGGGGTATTATGCTTTTGGGCAGATCTTAAATTTTGCAAAAATAAGTCTTATTATATTCTGAAGCGATGTACCAAATTATACGAGGATCAGTACATTATTTCTTATAAGTACCATACAACCACCTTCCAAATTTCAATTTAAAATCGCTCTTATACGTGAGTATTGTAAAAATATTTAATCATTATATTTCGATTTTATACAAGGATCGGTCTATATAACACTCCATGAAAAAAATCCTTTTCACATAAATATTTGCATTATAATAATCTATTACACACATAAGCATAAATAACAAAAGCAAACTATACGAGAGCCGTTCATAATTTTTTCGTAGCAGTCATTTACAATAATGTGGTGTATGGTATTACATAGTCGGGCTTGTCCGACTACAACGTTTTTTACTTGTGTTTTTTTTTTCTTTGCTTTTCTAATAAATTTTATTTCATATTTACGATTTTCTTGACTAAAATTTATGGTAATTTCGATCTCAAATCTATGCATTTTATAGATATAAAATATGAACCACGTTTTAGTTGGATCCCAGTCATTTGCCTGTCGGTCGTTTATCTTCTACATTAACATGATGTTAAAAAAACATGATTTATTCTCCCGCCATTCTCACTGTCATTACCAACAACAATAACAGTATAAAATTATATAGTGCCAGTATTTACAAAAGAAGAAAAAAACACACACACAACATACACAAAATATACAAAAAATATATTTTCTGTACACTTGAACGTATGAGTATTGAGTTTTTGTAATATTTACAATACAACTTTATTTCAATATTTTTATTTGTTTTTATTACAAAAATCTATCTCAATGAATGCTGTATTTAATGGAGAATATATTTTAATTTGGGCAAGTAGAATCATTTTATTTACTAAAACTTATTTAGTTAAGTTTCGGGACTGAAATTAAGTTATTTGTATGAGTAATTCATATTGTTGGAAAGGCAGTTACTTGAAAAATCATATAACGTGTATAATGAAGTATTACAACTTAAATGTTTTTGGTGAAATTTTAAAATATTTTTAAATATCTGATTTTTAATAAATTCATATAAAAATGCGTTTATTACCTTCTTAGCGTAACACTCGGAATGTAGTGATTGCCATCCTGATGTAAAACAAGTAAGAAAGCAATATTGAGCTGTGCTCCATCCTCCACAACATGTGTGTGGTAAGAAACGCAATACGTCGGACCATAATAATCTGATACAATCACAAACATACTAACACACGCACACACACACACACTAATAACTACAATGTTTTTCTTATGGTGAACATACCTTCATTGGGGAGTCATAAAAAATATTATGTTATAATATTATAACGATAACTTTTTCCTTCTACTGCACCCGATTTTTTTTTTCATATTTGGCATATAATGGCCAAATTTTATTTCAATCTGTTTGCATTGAATTCAGAAATATTTAAAAAAAATTTGTTCGAAATTTTCGGTTGTCTTAGACATCGGTTATTAACTTTCTTTTGTACTAATCCGATTAAAATACTTTTTGCATAATTTTATTGACCTACGACCATAAATATACGGACTTCGATAAATCGACTTTGATCTTTATGTGATGCAAGAAAATATATCTCACAAATAAAATTATCTTGCACAAATATTTTTAAAACTTTTAAAAAATTGTTTTTGACACAAATTGTTGCACTGTGTTGCATTTAAGTTTAAAAATGAAATCATTATTTAGATTTTCCAATAATAATTATCTAACATTTTATCCTGCTTCCAAAATTATAAACTTTTGCAACAAATTTGAATTCAAAACCATAAATTTGAATTTTAATATAAAATTTCAGAAACAGTCAACCACAAATTAATGGTTTGGAAACTAATTAAAGTCAAATTCACAAACCAAATTGTCAACTGTTACAAAACCTTAATCAATTTGTTAGCAAAAGTCAATAGACTTTTAATCTCCTCAAATGATTTCAGAGAGAAAATTTTAAATGAAAACAAAAAAAATTAAATAATCCAAAAAATGTTTTTGGCACTTTTGTTGTGACAAATTATAAAAAATGACAACATGTCGTGATAATAAATATTTAAAAGAAAATAACTATATTTTAGTTATAGTAAACTTATAAAATGTTTTCTTTTTGCATTTTAACGTTTTTTTTTTTTTTTTTTTTTTGAAAGTTAAATATTTAATATGAATCAACAACAACGATAACAACAACAACATTAAAATTAATTTATAACCCATGGAGTTTTATCAAATGCGGTTTTTCAAATCAATTTCCGGTGAAAATGTTTATTTTCATTTTATTTTTATGTTTAAGTATTTAGTTTTTGACTTTTGATTATTTTCACTTTATTTTTTCTAACTTTCATAAGAGAAAAAGCAACGCTGTCTGGTGATAACGTATTATGACACTTTCTTAGTAATTTGAATATAAAAAGCCAAAAAAGACATACATGTCGTTACCAATACCAACACAATTCATTTATCACTGAGAGAGTGAATGAGTGAATGAATGAATGAATGAATGAATGAAAGAAAAAAAGCTTAAAATATTTTCTTTGTTGTAATCAGGGTTATCCGCATATTCAGTTTCAGGGATTTGGTCAAGTATTATCAGCAGGAAAAAATGTGTCTGCCTTTTAAAGCTTATTATAAACAGTATCCGTATTAGTGTTACTTTTTTTCACATTTATTTTTGTACATCCAGTCATTCGTTGAATGGAACATCATCTCCAGCACAGCATGACATTTTTTCCATTTGTTGTCATTTTGTGTTACCACAGTGTATTTAAACACTTGAGTCTATCAAACGTTTTATATTTGGATTAAATTGAACAAGGGTATATAGAGTTTGTTGCTCTAATAAGTACTTTGATATATTTTGGAATCGAATAAATCAATCATGAAACCAAAAAAATTACAGGTAAATTATAGCAAACAATATTAATTATTACTAAAAGTAAGAATTTAAATTGTCTGTAATTCTTTATTAAAAATTATATAAGGAGTGTGATTGAAAAATGCTTATCATACATATATATTAATAAAAACGAAACCACTAAATTTACAATTTTAAATTTTTTATTTGATTGAAATCATAATTAGAAACTTTTTCGAAAACTCTTCCATTAACGTTTTTATAATACTTTCTGTTATTTGCTCGAACCATCTCCATGTTAAATCTTTCACACTTTTGGATAACTTGTTTGTGCTCATCAATTCTCTTCTAATAAAGGCCCCATTTCTCTCCGCTGGCCTTAGCTACCAGTACAATACAATACAAGTACAACATTTTTGTTCTCGTACTTTTCAGAGGATTGTTTTCCATACTGGCAGGATGCCAAAACTAAGTAGACACATTATTAAGTCTTTACGGGAATGTTTTTTAACGGCCCTTGTTGTAAATTTCGGTATTTATAGAGACAATGCCATACTAAGAACTTTGTAGGTCCTAAAGTTTTCTTCAACATTCCTTCGAGCATCAGCTGCATATTTTTTTCCCAGAAAGTAGCAAAATCTGACAGAACATATGGTACCACCATAAATTCGGATCATTTTATACTTGTTATAAAATACTTTCTAGATCTAATTCTATTTTTATTTTCTTTTAAAATTTTCAATAAATCGAAAATCGGAATGAACTGATTTGTTCAGAAGATCATGCATAAAATTGTGTTTTAAGAAGGGAACTTTAAGAAAATATTAGAAAGTATTTGACACATACAATTTACGAAAAGATTGTATTTTTTATAGTAATTTCATCCTTAATATTCAGAACGCAAAATTTTCACTTTCTCTAATCTCATTATGGGAAAAAAAGAAATCCATTTGTATTTGTATTTGTATTTTGTCATTACAAAATACGTACATCCTGTCAATGTGGTCTTTTCAAAATTGTTCAAATATATTTATGTTTTTGGTATTCTGACCTTTAGATGTTCTTTTTGTTTTTTGTTTTCTTGACTTTTCATTTTTTTAATAAAAGAAAATAAGAGAAAGAAAAAACAAAATGCGATTTTTTTCACTTAAGCAGTCAAGTTCTATTTTTATTAAGTTCCCTCTTATCAAGAATAATACAATTGTGAATTTCAACAGCTATAAATTATGTTTCTTTTTCGCCATTTAGGTTTTACTGTACCCTCCACCACCACAAGAGGTGAAGAGGGTATATTAACTTTATCATACCGTATGAAACGCTAAGAAGGAATCACCTCAGACCCCACAATGTATATATATTATTGCATCAAATCAAAATCTGTTGGTGACATGCTCACATTTAGTCACCTGAATATTTGTTATAGTCCTGAGAAGTTTCCTTTTTAAAACCAGTAAAATCGGTTCAGTATATTAATTGATATAAACCGATCCTTAAAATTCAAGCAAAATTTTCCTAAAATTGTTTTTTATAAACGAAAAATTTTAATACAATTTTGTCATAATATTAGTCCATATAAACTTCATCACCATTTCAAAAATTATCAAAATCGGTTCAGTAGAAAGAAAAAAGTTATAGTCAAAAATATAACTAATTTTATTACTCATTAAGTGCTCTGTGTTATATAAGTGCATGTGAGTGTGTATGTACGATAAATAACGTATTTCTTTACACGCATGTATGGTGGAGGGTATTGAAGATTCGGCATAGCCGAATATAGAATTCTTTCTTGTTTTTATTTTACTTTACTTTCACTTTCTTTAAATTCAAGTCCAATAATTCTTTTGTTGACAAAAGTCACAGTGTATTTTGTGGAATTTATTAAATGTTTACAAATGTTACTTCTCACTCCTGAAATGTGAGACGTATTTAATATTTTATAACTAAAATATTAGGGGTATTCACAGTGTTGAGAGATAAAAGTGTAAATTAAAATTTTTGGAATTAATACTGCAGAAAATTAAAACAGATAAGACAATTAAGGTCGAACTTGATCTTCATTCTTTGATGATCGTCGTGTAGACTTTGTATGAGAGCTATTAAAAAGTGGTGAACCTTTTCCCAGTTGTTTTAATATCGGATACAAGGATATTTATGAATTTTTAAGTGATTTTCGGAAGTGAGTCTATATAGCAGTTACCGGAATTACTTGGCCGATCTGTTTGAAACTTAAAACAAAAACCGATATTAAACGAGTTTTTATTATTATGATTTGTATTTCATAAAACTAACAAAAAGGGAATCGTGGTTGAAATGAAATAGAAACCGCATAAAAGAATACAAAAGAAAATAAAAAAATATAAAAATATTGAAAAGTACTCAAAGTATTTCATCAAACGGAAATACAATGAAAAAAACTTTTTTATAAAGAATTTGTTTGTTTATTCTTTATTTACAATTGAAATCTAAAAAGAAATAAAAAAATAATAATAAAAATGCAATAAATAAAAAATTAAATCTAAATTAAAGAGAAAAGACATTGAACTTTATATTTTAACCTTAATTTGTGTCATTTTAATACAGGAGTTTTGTTTGCCGAAATTAAAACTTTTGTTTCAATAAACAAAAAATATTTTAAATTAAATGTTCATTTTTTTTAGGGAGTCAGATCGAAGCATTTTTAACACATGTTTTTCATTAAAACTTTTAACCCAAGTATTATTATTTGGATCAAGTTACCTGATTAAAACATGTCGGTTATAATATTTTATGTCAAACAAATGAATATATTGTGAATCTAATTAAAACGAGTTACCAAACAAACCCCAACTACATAAAATTCAGGTGGAAGGAATGATCCACAACATGATGTATCTAAAGCGGAAAAATAGAAAGCATTTTCGAAACAACACCCAACATATCCGATAGGAAAGCAGCACCTTCAGTTCAGTTCTCGGACTATTTGGTACGAAAAATTAATGCTATTACAGGTTTATAAACATACAAGGTTCAAAAAAATTGTATGTTGCTAATACTCGAGGGAATGTTAGAGAAAAGTTAGGACACAAAAAAGCTCTTCTAAGGCAAAGGGGTAGAAAAATACCGAAATTCACATAAAGAAATGTTTTCAAAAAAGCTTTAAATTTTTTAAAAAAGTCGATTTATAAATTGTATTAATAATTTCTATCGAAGAAAAAACTCTTAAGTTTACTGATTTCGCTTTTATTAATATATATGTCTGTTAAGAATTTTTCGATCACATTCCTAACCAAATAAATTTTGAAAATGCAAAAATATAACAAATATTTATTTTCAGATTTCAATTTAGAAATATTTAATTTAAAACTCATATTTATGTGAGATTTTTGACGCTTGAGGTGATGCCCATTATTTTTTTTAGAGATTTAATTAGTACAATTAACAAAAAAATTAATCTAACATAAAATGTTAAAGCAGGATGTTACGAAAATTCTGCCAGAACATACGTTTCGTCATTCATTATGCAGCAATTTTTTTTAGAAAATTTGACTTCAATTTCTGTGCTCCGTTTTAACGTCAACATTTTTAACAAAAGACCAGAAACTTTTATATCGTTGTAAGTTCTTTGAGAGCTAACAATTTATTTGAAATTCCAATATGATCTATATGAACTTCTCATGGATCAGGCAATTGAAAAGATTCCCACTTTTACACAAAAATTTCCAAAATTCCCTGCAGGAAATATTTTTTGTGTAGATATATTTAGGAATAATTTAAAGATAATTTCGATTAAACACTTTCCAAATTATGTTTTCTTTATGTTTAAATAAAATATGTCAAATGTCATAAATAGACGATTTATTTAAAGGTCAAAGGTCATACAAGCCATTTCTTAACATCTCATAAAAAATCTCTTTATCCTCAATATGATAAAAAATGATTTGTAGATTCTCTTTTTCATTTTTCTGTTCTAACAAAAAATATTGAATTCTATTTAATAGAAATAAATACAAATTGGTTCTGAAAATTATTTTGCTAAAAATATCTGAACAAATCAAAAAAACGAGAAAAAGAAGAAAATACAACAATCGTTTAATTTAATGCGGCGTAAAGTTGACAACTAATATTTATATATATAATATTTTTATATTTAGATCGAACAAATAAAAAACGTATAAATATAATAATCGTCCAATTGCCTTTAACCGTTCATTTTATTCAATACTAATGCAAACACAAGGACACTCGCCTAAATACTTAAAATATATATTTTTATACTTTTTTTATTTAGTGCAAACCTTCTTATCTTTAGATTAATATTTTTACCCAGACTTTATATTTCTTAATTCCATTTATACCCTACACCATCTTAGCTAGTTGGGGTATTATGCGTTTGTGCTGGTGTTTGTAAATACAGAAATATTATGTTATACCGTCCTAAAGTATACCATTCGATTCAGAATCACTTTCTGACTCAATTTAATGATATCCGTCCGTCCGTCCGTCTGCCTGCCATACCAGCCCATCCGTCAAGCTGTACATGTAAACATGTAAACTTTACATATCGCAATTTTTGACATTATTAATTAAAACAACTGCTTGTACAATGAGTTCGTTCATTACCTTTTCGTAACTATCATTTATAACCAATATTATGGTGTAGGGTATTAAATAGTCGGGCTTAAATAACTATAATATTCTTACTTGTTTTAATATAGATATTTTTTGTTATTGTTGTTGTTGTTGTATTATAAACCTTAAATGATTGCCTTTGGACATATTTTATTAATCAATAATAAAAGTCAATGAAATCAATGTTTTCTTTTTTGCACAGAAAGATGGAAAAAATTAAAGAAAGAAGAAAGATGAAAAAATGAATAAGTCGGATAGATGGATGGATGGATGGATGGATGGATGAAAGGATGGTGCTTTTGGCAACAGTTTTTATATGTTGTTGTTCTTATAGATTCTACAACAACCTCCGATATTCAATTAATTCGCAATATTTTATAAGTTCCAATTTGATTCACATGTTTCTGGCAAATGTCAATATTTACTTAAGGCTCAATTCTTTTTTGCTTTTTCTTTAACATTTTATTTCTTTTATAGTATTTATGAGTATGTAAATGTATTTAAACATTCATATACAAAGAAAATAAAACAATTCATTTTCCTGCTCCTCTGAAAAAAATAAAATTTTCTTGCATTTCAATTACAGATTTCTGAATTTATAGTTGTGTGAAAATGTGTGTAAGTATATGTGTTTCGATATTTATAAAAATCAGGGTATTCAAAAATATCTCTACATATTAAGTAATGAAGCAAAAGTAGTAGATCTCGCAGAAAGAATAGATTATTTCCTACATTTTATATATTAAATATTGTTACGAAATATATTATGGAACAAAGATTAGGTTTAAAATACATCATGTGGTAATGCAAAAACATCTATAATCGGCTATACCGAAACCACTAAACGAACAGTTTTTTAAATTTTAATTAAAAATTTTAATTAATCACGAGTGATGAAATTTTGAAACTTTTTTCCGAAACTTTGTCACTTTGCTCGAAAACAGGTAGTCCGTTTAAAATCTATCACACTTTTGGACATCATTTTTTGTGTACTTCAATTCTCTGTTAACAAGAGCCCAATATGTTTCCACTGGCCTTAGATCCATGCAGTTTGGAAGAATTGCCTTTTTTGGTACAAACAAATTCCACATTATTGTTTTTATACCACTTGCTTTCCATAGTCATAGGATGCTGGACCAGGCCAAAAATAAGTGGAAATATTATGAAGTCTTATGAATGGAAACAGTCTTTTCTGTAAACATTTTTTGATGCAAATTTCGGTCTTTATGAAACCCGTTTTAAATAATGATTGACTCCTTTTGCCGCAACTGTATATTACTTGTCATTTGAGGAACTTTTTGAAAAATGTTAACTGCTTTTGAGCCCTAAACTTTTCTTCAACACTCCCCCAATCGTCAGTAGTATAGAACTTTTAACCATATGTTTCGTCATCCATTATGCAGCAAGAATATTTTTTAGAAAAATCGACTTCATTTTCCGTCCTCTATTTTTGGTCTCAAAATTTTTTAGCAGCGTTCCTACC
Source organism: Cochliomyia hominivorax (assembly GCA_004302925.2). Taxonomy (NCBI): domain Eukaryota; kingdom Metazoa; phylum Arthropoda; class Insecta; order Diptera; family Calliphoridae; genus Cochliomyia; species Cochliomyia hominivorax. The sequence goes on along the minus strand of PYHX02000467.1, from coordinate 122,189,568 downwards.
AGGAAATTTTTAAGAGAAATCATGTGGACCATTTCTTTTGACCTGAATTAGGTTTTCTCCCGGCATTATTTATTAAAAATTTTAAACAGTTTGAATGATGAAATTATTTAATTTTTTAAGTACGCACTTTTTCGGGTCACTCATTTTAATGAGATTAACTGACTTTCTTACAAAGGTAACTTTATCAAAAAATAAAATCAAATAATACTTGGGTTAAAAGGTTTAAAAAGAAAAAGCGGTTTAATAATCTCGAAGTGAAAACGTCTAAACTCGATCGATTTAGATTTCGACAAAGTCCAAATAGATATACTATAATACGATATTCTGAAATTGTATTTTTTGAAAACATACATACTTATGTATGAATATATTCATATATACATAAATATGATACTTATTATATTAGAAATGGAATTGGATCCATCCTGTATTTATTACTTTTATAGATTTTTGTATTTTATGTTAGTGTATGTGTGTATGTATATTTTCATTGCTTTGAATAAATTACAATTATTATTTGACTGGGTTGTTGAACCAGTATATATGGATTTAATATGGATTATTATTGTTTATAGATTTTTGGGTTGTTATATTTTTATGATGTGAATAAAATATAAAAGATGAAGAAGAAAATTTTACACACATCAATTATTTCACATATACGAAACTTACAACTTACTAAACATAAAATGAGAGAGAAAATAAAGAAAAAGAAAATTCATAAATAATTAATTTCATTGAGATAAAAGAAAAAGTAACAGGTAACATTTGTGTATGTGTGTTAAAACATACACACATTTTGTGTGAGTCTGGATAATAAAAAAAATTCAAGATAAAAAGTTTGTTTACGATTAATCGATTATTAGATTAACTCTAACTTACATTTGTTGTCTCATTATTAGAATATTCTCATGGATGTAGTTTCTTTTTCGAGTGATAATATTGTGAAGGTCCGTCAATATGGTTTCAATAAATAAAATAAAATTTAATATTTATCAATGTTAAATTCTCAGAGTTTATTGACACAAGTAAAATATCTGTACTGACATTAAACATTTTTAACCCTTAAATTGATACAAATTAAAAAAAAAAAAAGATTTTTCTCTTATATTAATTAGCGGATATTAGTGAAGGTCTTTTGAAATGTTTTCTACGTTTTGGCTTTTGAAACATCATGTAGACAATTCCATTTATCTGAACCAGGTTTTCGAATGTTTGCCTAACTTTTTACAGACCAAGTTTGGTTTTGTACGCACTTTTATCTGATCTCTCATTTTAATCAGATTAAGTGAGAGATGTTTTGACATTAAACATAATAACTGATATATTTTACAAAGGTAACTTGATAAAAAAGTCGAATAATACATGGGTTATATATCGATCTCACTTCTTTTACTTAATTAATTTAATTTATTATTAACTCTAAGACATATATTTACGATTATAATAATCCTTTAGTTTTTTTTTTTGGTGAGTCCTTTGATGTTTGTTTTTCAGTGACTTAAATAACATTAGAATGTCCTTTTAACCTAAACAAACACGTGCAGACTTGGTAACATTTGTAAAGAACGTTTTTTAATTTTTTAAGTTTTTATTGATATTTTTAATACAAAGAAGTAAAAATGTAAAAAGTCGGTCAAGCCTGACTATGTTATACCCTAAACCACATTGTTGGTTATAAATGACAGCTACGAGAAATTTATGAACGACCCTCGTATAATTTGCTTTTATGATTTATTATATTGGACTAAAATAAATAATGGAAAGACCCTCATATGATTTCTTACGTCGATTTTAGATTATATGTATCTTAATTTGACCATTTGTTATTTCAATACCAACATATATGTGAGATTTATGGCCTTCAAGTGATATTTGGAAAGGGGCTTGTGTGGGACCCACAAGAAGTAATAGACCTCCCATAATTTGGCACATCGATTTAGAATAAAAAAAGATTTATTTGTGTTAAATGTCATTGAAATCGCTTTATGTTTTGGACTTTTATCACCTTTAAACCTCATTCCGGGAGGGAGCTACCAGAAATATTGGACCAAATATGACGAATTTTGATAGGATTCAGTATGTGATTCTGAGTCGAACCTTATATTTTCTGCATGTACAAACATCAGCACAATCACATAATACCCCAACCAACATCGTGTAGTGTATAAAACTGTTGAGAAAACATAAATGAATTGTTGCCAAAAAAAAAAATATGAACAATAATAAAACAAAATCTTTATCCGTCACGACATTTACTAATATGAAGTTGTCATTGTCGGAATTTCAACACAAAATAAATAAAATAAAAAGATTAAAAAAAAAACTTTAGTCTTCTTTTATTTTATAACAGACATAAATAATATTTAAAAATGTGTGTGCATGTGTATGTATGTGTAGATGTATATAATGGATATTGTAGAATGACACTTGTTAATAACAGAAGTTGTAAGAACAAAATACCTCATCACTCTATTTCTGTTGACAAAAACATTTTCAATAATAAACTGAACAAAAATCTAACAAAAGAACTTAATTAAATGAAATTTAAATTGAAACAGTCTTTTTATTCTATTATGGAATAAAATTTTTAAAAGTGACTTATATCGGAAATACTAAAAATTAATCTTTAAAAGGAATTTTTAATTTTGATATTGATATTTTCCATGAATAGATAGATGCACAGGGTTGAACACACACAGAAAAAAATCAATGTAAAATTAATAAAAATATAAATAATTTAACTTTTTTCGGTTATGTTTTTACTTCATAGATAAAAATGTTAATTTAACATTGTTTCACAGCAAATACATTTTCCTGAGAATATTCTTGAATTATTATTTATAAATAATATAATAAATAATAATATAATAAATATAAGAGCTGCACTTCATGCACAGTAGAGCGGAATCGAGCAAAATAAAACAATTTCCTTGTGTTCTCAAAAATGAAATGTTGAAATTGTTGTTTTTTTTCAATTTACAATTTACACATTTATGAGAGTTCTAGATAAAGTCGTTACCATTTAATTCGAACCACATTAGAGTTTTCAAAACTGCATACTATTTTCAGTTTCAGGATTTGAGATTTTAGATCGAAAAATGTTTAACACACGATTTTCATTAAAATTTTTAACCCAATTATTATTTGATTAATTTATTGATAAAGTTACCTCTGTGAACCATGACACTTATTACGTTTAAAATTAAACAAATTAATGTATTTTTAATCTGATTAAAATGAGTGATCAGAAAAAATACTTACAAATTATTAAATATTTTCAACAAAACAATAGAAATAATTTTTAAAAGAGTTCCCAACGCATCCGATAGTAAAGCAGCCCAGTTAGCTTAGTGCTGCGACAATTTGTTACGCTGCTAAAATATTCGATTCAAAAGCAGAGCACGAATTTTAGGTTAAGGTTTTTAAAAAAAATATTCTTGCTGCATAATGGATAACGAAGTGTATGTTTTGGACGATTTTTCAAAAATTGCCATTACAAAATGGTCAAAAATTTATAATGCTGATGATCGAGAGAATTTGAAAAGTTTGGAACCACAAATCAGTCAAAATTTCCAAAAAATTCTTGGTGTGACAAGCAATATGCAGTTGCGAAAAAACCAATCATTTCTTACAAGGGTTCTATAAGTGCCGAAATTTATATCAAAGAATGTTCACAAAAGAGACTGCTTCCATTCATAATACTTTTAGCATTCTGTCACTATAGTTAACAAGCCCAAAATACCCGGAGCTAAGGCCAGTGGTGACGAATTGGTCAATTGTTGAAAGAGAATTAAAGAACACAAAAAGGTATCCAAATTGTGGTAGATTTTAAACAGTTGAGGACTTCCTGGTCGAGCAAACTGACAGAAAGCACCATCAAAACTTCAAAAGAAGGGTTTCCGAAAAAGATTCAAAATTTCGTCACCAGTTTCAATCGAATAAAATAGTTAAAGCTGTAAGTAGTCTTATTAACTTATATGTATGTTAAGATTTTTTCATCTTCTCATCTTCTTCATCTTCTTAATCATTAAATGTAATAGTCGTATGTATACTTTTTACTCTGAATATTTATAACCTACACCAATTTAAATGGTTGGGGGATAATGCTTTCACGGTTGAGTTAGTAACACACAGAAAAAAATATTACTGTGAACAAAATGCAGGCCGCAGTTTTAAAGGACGATGCCTATTAAAATTTGGTGATGATGGGTTTATTATTTTATCTAGCCCTTATACAAATATTCATCCCGGAATGGGTGTCCGAGTAAAACTTCTTACTTGTTTTTAAGAAAATTGAAAGCTTTTTTTTCAAAAACTTATTTTTTTTTAAATGTAAAATTGTTAAATGACACTTTTGTAATTAGAAAATAGATTTTTTGAATATAAAAAAGGAATTTTAGGAAATAAATAAATAAAATAAATATTTTATTTGAAATAAATAAATATTTTATTTGAAATAAAATTTTCAACAATTAAAACTAAATTTTTGCTAGAAAAGTCCAGATTTTAATTTTTTATTTTTATTTTATTTTTTCCAAAATCTTAAATTACCTTGAAAGTATTTGTGGCTTCAAGGGGAAGGTAACGTGAAAAAACTTAATTATTGCACATTTTCAGATTAGCGAAATTTAAATTTAAATTTAATATTTTGTCTTTAATTAACTTTTTACTCTGTTCTGTATTAAATCACGGTTATTTACAAATATAATTTTCACAAGAATTTGCTGTCGCACAATGGGCAAATAGGAACAAATTTTTTAATATGTGAATATGTAAAAGGGCAGGTATAGCACACAAATTCAGTGAATGTGATTTTTTATATTTTATGGTTGATTCTGTCTTTGCGATATCTCCCCAACCGAAGTTGTAGCAAAGAAAAATGTGGAAATCGGAAAATTTTAAAAATAAATTTATTAAATATTGAATATTTTGGAAAAAAACTTTTTTGAAAAGTCAAGCGTATATAACTTGGATAATAGATTAAGATATTACTCAGGTTAATCATATTAAATATTTTTATGACTCGAATGAATCCTATTGACGGACCCGAAGTCGGAATAATATTAAAATATATTAAGAAGCAATTAATAAAGAATAATTTGAATTTTTGAACTGAACATAAATCTAAAATTATATATACATTTTTTTGGTTTCATTCCCCATTAAAATATAAAATTTTTTCTCATCAATAACAAAAAATTTACTCACTTATATTTTCTAATAATTTCTAATTCTAATAAAAATTCAGATATTTAATTTCATAACAGTTGAAGTAAGGAAATTGTCAATATAAATCAATATAACAGCAATTTTAATAAAAATTAAAAATTATAAATTGGAAAGAGCTAAATTTATTTAATTCTAATATCTATCGCGAATGATTTCTACCAGAATGCCGCATCGTATAATGGAATTGGTCTTTGTCACGGATTTGTAAATCCAATTTAAATTTCCAGTTACTTCCTATAGCCTTGCTATATCGCCCAAGATATCCTAGTATGTGTGTTTGAATTCAACGCCAATCTGCTATCGAGAATTTGTTGTTTTTGGAGAATTAACCCCCACTCTTGTGATCGAAGGGTCATCAAAATTTAGGAAATACGTTTGACGAAATTGTAGGATAAAAACCTTTGAAGTATGACCAGAAACAAAAACTTGGTACTACGAAAACTATAAGACCTTGATAAGCAAATCAAGAGGGCAGATTCTTATTCTTTCTTCGTAATTATACTTTACAACTGATTTACAACTGAATCAATGATCTTTGGCCTAAGTAGTTATGAATGTCCTAAGACGATTCAAAATTCAAATTGTTAAAATCGATTCAGTAGGAAAAAACTTACAAAACGATATCGGGGAAACATTTAAAAGTATATCTCAATAACTTATACAGAAAATCTCATATATGATTAGTAATTTGATAGCACATTATTGTAGACTATAAAATTTGCGGATTTGCAGATTTGCGATCATGGGAGAATTATCCTCTAACAAACGAAACTTTTCATATTGCATATCTCTGCACTTTTCAAAACTAATTTCTTGAAATTTGGACTTAATAACAAAATACTAAAGACTAAACATTTTTTGATAGTGCGCAAAGTGGAAAAGGTATTTTTAATGTCTTCTATCTCTGATACTCTAGCGCAAAGTTGAAGCGAGAATAACAAAATATTAAAGGGGTTACTGCAATTATTTCTGAATTGACTAAGCATAACCGAATATACCATTTTTAAATGTTTTATTCTCACACGATAAAAATCTGTGAAGTATGAAGTTACATTTCATATAACCCAATATGTGAAAAAATAATATGAATATAAAACTGCAAAACTTTTATTTGACACCTGAGAATAAGTAAAATTATTTCTCTCAATTTTTATTTGAACACAAATTTATTGCAAATTGCAAAAATGGCTTAAACTCCTTAACTGTTTTACGCTTCAAATGCACCCAACAATTTTTGGTTTTTGTGCTTAAAAAATTGTGGAAATATTTAAAAATATAACTTTTTTTGAAACAATTTTAGACAAATGTTGTACACTTTCATATACAAATACACTGCAAAAAAAATATATAAAAAATTACATTATTTCAAACAATTTAGAATAAAAGTTCATTATTTTTATTACCTAATAATTATCACTGTCAAAGCAATAAATAAATAAATAATCTGATCTGATATATAGTAATATATAACATTAAGTATATAATACTTTTTATCAGTGTTCCATTTTTTAGGTTTAACAAAAGGAACAAGTTTACAATTTTAGTTAAATATTTATTTTTATAAAGTTTCTTTTTTATTACTTTGAAATGATGTTGTTTTCACAAAAATACAACAACAACAACAACAACAATAATAATGACAAAAATGACTTGTACTATTTAAAATTAATAGACCTTAAAACCACTTAAACTTCTTATATGCCGGAGGGTTAAATAAAATTTATTATAATACGTTAAATTGTCTATTAAAGTAATATGAACAAGGATTAAATAAATATTAATTTGTGTTACTTTTTAATTAATTAAAATTGTTTTGCAAAACAAAATTGGCTTCTTGTCAAAAATATGTAAATTAATTAAAATTAATTTGTTTTTTTTTTTCTACGTCAAGTGATGTACCTAATAACGTCAATAATAAACGTAGATGTACTATAGCGTCATAATATCCACGGGCTTAATGACAATTTGTTTATAGACATATTGGTTTTTCATTTTGGCAACATTTTAAATGTAATAAAAATTATTGAAGCAAATTATTATTCAGCATATTAATTAATAAGTTAAAATATAGTATTTTTCTGAAATGTCGTTTCATAAAAATTCTAAAATAATATCGACTATAATTCAACTGAAAAATGTCTTTAATTATAATTCATTGATGAATAAAACACACACATGTAAGTATGTATTAAAATAATCAACCAGCGACTCTATAAAATTAATACAACAACCTATACTTATGTAAAGAGTGAGATCGTAAAATTGTTAACACACATTTATTTTAATAAAAACGAAACAACTAAACTTACAATTTTAATTTTTCATTTGACTGAAATTATTATTATTATTATTATTATTATTATTATTATTATTATTATTATTATTATTATTATCACCTTATTGTTCATGTACCACTCAAAAACATATTTACCAAAATAATTTATATATTAAATAGGAAGTTTGTATATATGTAAGTAAAGTATAGACTTTAAAACGGCAGTAGTTGAAGTTTGCACGGAATGATTCCAAATACCCGAAAGAAACATTGACTATAAAAAATTCCGATAGGATCAAAGGGGGGAAGTACCCCCCATACAAAGCAAATATTGATTATCGAATATCTAAAGAACTGTAATAGTGAGAGTTTTCATATTTGATTCAGACATATTTGATTCAAGGAATTGTTTTTCTGGACAAAACGTAGGACGGATAAGTTCAGGAGGAGGAGTATCACCCATAAAAAGCAAATATTGATTATCGAATATCGATAGTTCTTAAATTTGGTCTCTCAATGAACTACTGGAGAAAATTTAGTACGGATAAGACCATATAAAAATTAACTAAACTATAACAGCGAGAGTTCTTAAATTTTGTCCCAAGAACTTTCTCAAGCAACTAATTTACTGGATAAAACGAAAAGACAGATAAGACCCATGGATGAGGTATCGGTCATACAAAGCAACATTCTTTGGGAAAAACGAAGTTTGCCGGTCTGCAGTATATAATAAAATAAATGCACACATTATGAAATTTTCTGAATGGAAGCAGACTTTTTTGTAAACATTCCTTGATATGAATTTCGGTACTTGTGTAACAAAAAATAGTTCCTTCTTTTGCGCAACTACATATTGCCTGCCGTACCAAGAACTTTTTGGGAAATTTTTACTGCTTTTCGATCCAAAACTTTTATTTAACATTTCCTATTATTTTTTATGTAGAAGCTGCGAAAAATCTGCTAAAACACATGTTTCATCATCCATTTTGAAGCAAGGAAACTCTTTTTAGCCTCTAAATTTTTAGTAGCATTCCTGTCAGGAATTTTTTGAGCCTTGTATATTTTAAACCTGCATTGGTTTCAACTTATCGTACCAAGTAGACCGAGCACAGAGCTGACCGGTCTGCGTTTCTACTATATGAATTGGGAGCTTTCTATTTTTTGGCTTTAGGAGAATTATATGGACAATTGATTTTACTAAACCAGATTTATTTTACCTTAAAAATAACGTTAATAACTGACATTTTTCGCGAAGGTAAATTGATCAAAAAACAAATCAAATAATGAAAAACGTGTGTTAAGAATTTTTCGATCTCACTCCTTATTAACCAATCAACGTGTTAATGGAACAAATACAACCAAACGATATATGTATTACTCTATGTTTTTTCTTTTGTATTCATGAAATTTTGCAGTAAAAATAAATATTTAACTTCCATTCATTTCATTCGAAGGTTGTGCAGCTCAAATGTTGTGGTCTGATAATAAAGTAAATAGAACTTGTGGTAGACTTGTAGGTTTACAATTCCCTTGACATTCAAATTATAAATTAGGCGGAAAAATTGCTTAAGTAATTTCGCCAATGGCATGTGGAGCAATAGAATATTTTGAATACGTAATAATAGAAATATAATTTCGTATAAATGTGTATTTATTAATTTTACATAAGAGATATTATGTATGTATGTATGTATGTATGTATGTATGTATGTATGTATGTATGTATGTATGAATTTTGATAAGTGTATACTCATGTAACATCTTATTTTAAATGATACAAAAATAAAAATTTATAAACTCAACTTTATTTAAGTTTGTACTCTCATGACAAGTCAATCATTTGAGATGGAAACACAGTGCTAAAGATTTACATGAGCTCACGTCCTAAAACACCTTCATTCAAACTGCACACATGTTCATGAATGAGGATAACATTGCCTGCCATGATTCTGGGGAAAAGGAAGTATTTTTTTCATCATTTATTTTTCTTTTTCTTTCTTTCTCTAATTTCCTTTTTATTTCTTACACAGCAAACTTTGTTTTTTACTTTTATTTCATACAATAACAAATAATAAATAAGATTCGTTTTCTGATTCTTAAATTCTGTTGCAATAGAATGTGAAAAAAACTTTATTAATTGAATTTTAATCAATTTCAGCAGAAACATTAAGGAAATTCATTTAAAAATTTCACTTTTCATACGAAAGTTTGAAAGAAAAATTCAGTCAGCAATTTTCTCTCTTAATTTTTGTTTCCTTTTTTGCATTCCTTCATTTAACATCGTAAACTTAACGATAACGTTTCAAAGTGATTGATTGGCTAATGATGTTCACACTCTTGTTTTGTTTTGTTTTGTTTTGTTTTGTATGTTTGTTTATAATGTGATGATTTCATTTTTCTTAGAATGATGTAGATAATTATGATACGATATCAACTACTGCTAAAGTTCTACACATTCATTCATAACAAAAAATTATAAAAAAATACTGGGGACACTGTTGCCAGATTTGACTATGGCTCTTGAGCTGTACTGTGCCATTTCGTTCCCTCAAAAAGTTTTGAAGAGAATCTTCTATATGTTTACAGAGATGCGTAGCTTGGACATTTATAAATAATGAAATTAAGACATATAAGTTCGATACTCCAAGATTAAGAACAACGCAATCTTACAACCATTTGAAACATTATCTTACAAAAACAAATGTTAAAAAAAAACCCAAATAGGCTCATTGTTAAATTCACTTTACTGGAATACAACAAAATGAAAGACCGTTTTATTTAGAAATGAATCTAAATTTAACCTTTTTAATACAGATACAGTGTGTCATGTAAGAAGACCAAAGGAAAAGTGGCTGCATACGAGGTTTTAATTCTGTGGAGTTTGTATCTTTGTAGAAATCAAAAAATTAACCGTTTTTCAGATACATATTTTCAACACGACAATGTTTTGAAGCATTCAAAGAGATTGGTCGAGGTTATCTGCAAATGGGATTGAAATGATGGATTCGCCAGTCCACAAATTTTAATACCGTTTAAGAGGATGAATTGCCTTAAATCAAGGTGGGATGCCAAAACTTTTTTCCAATGTATTTTTACAATCTGTGCCCAAAAAGTGTACTAAGGTTGTGAGAAGCTTAATAAAACATACGAAGTGTTAAAACTTGATTATGTTTTGAACAGCGAATATTTAAGTTAATTTTTCTCTTATTTTATTATAACTTCTAAGGAAATATTTTATTTTCAGATTATGAAGTTGTAAATACGAAAAATATTTTCCATTAATCAATTTTAAGAGAATAAATTACCTTTTATGTTGTCAATTATGGAAAAAATTCTTAAATTTCGAACATTACTGTAACTAAAAAGTGATGACTTAACATTTGACACCACATTTAACGAACGTAATAAACGGTTTTCCTTATGGCGAATTAAGTTTGTAATATAAGGACAACATACTCCATATAATTGCAAATACTCATTGTATGTTCAAAATTCATATTCATGGTTGAATAACAATAAATGTGAACAACAAAAAAAAAAAAATAAACAGAAAAAAATGTTAATTATGGACAAGAGAAATGAGATGCCTGAATGATTTTAACAATTTAATATTAACAACTGAACTGAACTTTTGTTTGTGTGGGCGTAAATGATTAACTAAAATCACTGCTAACGAACGTGAAACTAAGAAAAGTTGATGGAAATTCTCTCCCACATCTGATTTGCCCTAAGTCGTTTGCCCTTGATTATTTTTTATAAAGAAATATTGTGATGATAATGGCGCTATGAGAAAAGTTTTTGAACTCAATATAGAATACAATAAGTTCTTAAAAATAAGATTTATATTCTTCTTTATTTATTATGCATTTCTTAGGTGTTTATCGGTTTTTTCTCATTATCTATTATTTTTAATTACTCATAAAATCAAGAAGATTTGTTAAAATTTATTGTTTTTTATTAATTAATGATTATAAATTTTTAAAAGAATAATCAAGGTTAATCATAATTCGATAATTCACAAATAAAGTTCAGGTAGTAAATAAGGATTTATTGAATGTGTCTATCACTAATTTTTTATTTAAAACATTTTACGTATTTCATTTTTGTTCTACAAACTTCCATGAAGTGAAATGAAATTTATGCAAACTGTGCATACATATTAAATGGGAATAGATAACCAGACAAACGTCTTAATTAATAATAATGACAACAAAAATGAAATCCAATTTCCTTGAAATCTATAATAAAATAAAAATAAAATTAACTAAAATATTCCTTTTTCAAAACTTAAACTTTTAACATATCGCATGATATACTTTGCTAATTACGACCTCTATGATCATTTTAGGCACAGATTGTATAAAATTTATCAGATTAAATAATAAAATGTTGGATCGAATCCTATAAGATGATAACTAATATCTGACAAATTTCGATGAATGTTTCAGATCACTATAATGCTCATCGTGGTATTTCTCAACATTGTCCGAAGAACAGGTTTTAAGAAAAAAATTGCTAACCCTTTGTGTTTCGAATAACACGGATGGCGCCGTGTTTCCTTTGTTCTATTTACATGACACACTCCATCTGAATCGAGTAGGTTTAATTATTATTTCCCCATTTTTTTTTAAACTTTTTAGTGCATTTATACAGAAAAAGGCTATTCGATTTGTGTCGCGTTTAACGACGCAAGTCGGGGCTCTAGTGTATACGCACAATATCCAATAAATGAAGGGCTTAATTTTATTTTTATTTCTGGAATTCAAAACAGCTGCAACGATTATAATTAAGACTTTCTACTTCATTCCTCTCTTTAAGCAAAACATTAATGAAATCATGATCAAATTAAAACAAATTATTGAAATAATTTAGTTAAACTTCCATCACTTGAAATAATTTACAATAAAAATGTGAGATATTTCTTCTACGAAATTTCTTTTTCATCAATATTTATTTGTGAAATTTTTGTCGGTATTTCCAGCTAAAACTAACCACCAAATAATTCTGGTTATTATCTAATTAACTTCTTGGAATTTTATTTATTTAACATTTTTTTTCAAGTTATAACATGAAATATAAACAAAAAATTTTCATAATAATAACTTTTAATTAAAAACGCCTCCAAATTTAACCCCATTAATCTCATTTTCACCTTTTTTGAAAACTTATTTCAAGTTATTGTTTAAGTTATTTTCTGCCTGGTTGTCTGTGTGTCTGCCTGTGAAAAATGTTAAATGGTTTAGAAAAACACAAAATGTCCTGTTAAGGATAATTTCACAAAAACGTTAATTAAAAACTTTTTGTCATCGAAATTTTAACAAAATTTCATAAGAAAATATATTCAAACTATTCACATTACTTTGAAATGAAATATAGTGAATATTAAATTAATGCGTATTAGACTTTAAGTTAAGATACTTTAAAAACGTCAAAAGATAAAATGTGAACAATTCTTTAGTTTTCACCCACTCGTTCAAATAGCCAGTCAGTCCCTCATTTGTACACTTTCATATTTATTTGCAAAGTGGGTGAACCAATCTAGAGGAATTTTTGGTTAAGTGTGAGAGCGTTAAACAGTCACAGATACTTGGATAGACGTCATTTTTAACAATATAAAAAATTGTCAAAATGAAACTAAATAATCAACAAGAAAAACAATTTTTTCTTTTCTTTACTTATTTACTTGAAGGAATAGATAACTTCAAGAAGGAAGAAATAACTTTTATATTCAAAAGTGATGCAAAAGTCGAAAATTAAGCTGTCATTTTGGTTACAGTATTATTTCTGAATCCAAAATATGAATATGAAAATATGAAATTAGAATTACAAACAATTAGAACGTTTAATAATATAATAACTCGAATAGTAATTCATAACAATATGTGAGTAGTAAGGTCTAAATCTATCTTTTCACTAGCCTTAGCTCCGGGCAGTTTGGAGAATTTGGATGTCTTTGTTTACCACACTGACAGAACACCAAGTCCGGCCAAAAGTAAGTGGGTAAATTACGAAGTAATGAGAGGCTGAAGAAGCAGCCTCTTTGGAAAATATAAATAAATAAAATATAATAAATTTCAGTATTTTTATTGTGAATTCTTTTGCCATAACTGCATATTGTTGTCATACCAATTTTGAGTGATTTTGAGTCATAAGCTTAAGCAACAAGCTTAAACTCAATTAACATAAACAAGTTTTCTGGTTATGTGATGGGTGTTTAGGCATTATTAAGATGTTGTATAAATCATTAAAACGCTTAAAGCCCAAATGCTTAAAGAATTTCAATTATAAAGTAAACAATTTTTAAACAATATACAAATTGACTTTGTTTTTGGCCTCTAAAGTTTTAGCAACATTCCTGTCAGAAACTTTTTGAGACCTTAACTATTCGTACCAAATAGTACAAACACTGAGGTAGAAGGGCTGCTTTCCTATCGGATTCGTTGGGAGCTCCTTGAAAAATGTTTTCTATTTTTTGGCTTTAGATACATCATGTGGGTACATTTTAAATGTACCCACTTATGCATAATTTAATTTCTTAGCATTTAGAACTAAATAAATGATCAGTATTGTGATTTAGTAAAGAGTTTAAGTTACAATATAAATGAAATTACTTACGTGGGGATATAGCTCAGTGGTAGAGCATTCGACTGCAGATCGAGAGGTCCCCGGTTCAAACCCGGGTGTCCCCTGAAGAAAAATTTTTTCCAAGGAACATTTTTTTTCCTTTATGATTTAATAAAAATGAAAGTAATTTTTATCGAAATGAATATTAATCCAAAATTTAAAAAGCCAGAAAATAGATAAAATAAAAATACACAGAAAAGATATTTTTTTATACCTCAAAATAAATGCAGTTAAAAATAAATAAGAATTAAATTGTTGGGCAAAAATATGTAGAAAAAATTTACATCGCATGCAGTCTTCAAAAAAATCGTTGAAAATAAGAAAAACATTATATGTATAAGTATTCCATTAAAACATTGACTAACTAAAATTTATGTACACACATTTAGGTTTCTTTGGATGAACAGAGGGCAAAAACAGAAACTATAGCAAAGAAAATAGGAAAACCGTAGATATTTATAAAGTTTTATATTTGAAAAGAACTTTTTGTTATACTTGAACGTGAATTCAAGCAAAAGACCATAATTTCTAAAGTTTACAAAATAAAGGCAAAATAAATAAAAAAAAAACTTAATGGACTTAAACAAGAATTGTGGTTGTGGGATGGGTGTTAAGGCATTATTTGGATATTCTATAAATCACTAAAACGTTTAAAGCTCAAAAGGCTTAAGAGAATTCAAATATAAAGTGCAAAATGTTAAAACAATATATAAATTGTTATAATGTCTATTGCAAATAAAATGTGTTAATATCCATTTTATATTCCCGTGTGTACTCGAGAATATGCATATATATTAAAAAAAAAAAAGATATTATTTAGAAATCTAAAATTTCCAAATAAAACTAGTAAATGTGAAAATGTGAAATTGTTATGCAATCTGTACTTACTTAATTTAACTTTGTGAAGAAGATAATATGAAAATTTGAAATCAATGAAATGTATGAAAATGACTTGAAATCTTGAGTCTTGAATTTAGAATAATAATTTTGCATTCAATTTGGATATGAAATCTATAAATTGGAAAAAAGTTTTAGAAAAAGATTTATAAATGACATTGTTTTATAAAACCTTTTATTATTTTATAGTTTTTACATTCAAATCTTCAAGATAATTCTATATTAAATGTTGGCTGTTCATCTAAAAAAAACATGAAAAGAAATTATAAAAAAAATAATTAACCAATTAAATTTTCCCACCATTTTATGCTTTTAAACCGATTTCGCCGGGATTAAAGATTTTGACATTTCTATCATTGACTTTGTATAAAATTTCCTTTGTGAAATAGTTGCACTCGTAACTATTATCAGCTTCTTCCAGTGCTTTTTTAATCAACAATTTACCATCAACTTCACGGAAAACTCCGCTTTTAAGCTTAACAACACGTATATGCAGAGAACCCAGTTTAGCCACATTATTATCATCCAAATTATAAATATCACAATTACTCATTTTTGTGATAATGGTCAAATTGACAAATTCTTGCGATAAAGCCATCAGACCATGACAGAATTTGTGTATGTCTTCTTTGGTGGAGCCCAAATTATACAATATTGCCAAATTATCAATTATGACGGTGGTATTAATTCGTGACGTAAAGTTACTACCCGATATTTGTTCTCTTATATCAGCCAATAGCAAATCGGTTATACGACATTCCTTGGATAACCATTTGCTGTTAAGAAAATCTTTTGCCATATCGGCAAGCGAATCAATAACGCTAAGTGTTTTACCCAAGAATATGTTACAATTATAGCCCAAACGCATGCCAGCATTAAAATAATGCTGATAGTTGTGTTGCAAACACACAAGCAAAGTTCCGGCATTGGAAATACGTAAGCGTTGACCCAAAATGGAACTTATCAAAAAACTGCCATCAATATTAGATTCTTCACTGATGTGTATGAACGATGGTAATTTTTGTTCATTCAAACCACATGCAAATAGAACGGAAGCAGCCATTATGTAAATCTGTAATTAAAATTGATAATAAAATAAGAAAATTAAAAATAATATTATAATCAATCTACATCAAAATTCTAATAAAGAGTGAGATCGAAAAATTTTGAACATAAATATTTGTTAATAGAAACAAAAATACAAACAAACAAAATATTTTTATAGTTTTAATCACTTGAAATGAAATTTTGAACTTGTTTTATAGTGCTTTTTGTCTCTTTGCTCGAACAGTTAATCCATCTCCGTTTAAATCGACCACACATTTGGACACCTTTTTGTGCTCTTCAATTCTAAAAATTCTTTTAACAAGAGTCCAATATTTCTCCACTGGCATTTGAAGATTTATCTTTGTACAAATGTTACATTATTGTTCTAGTACCACTAAAGGGCTTGTTTATCGTAGTAACAGGATGCCAAGTCAAGCCAAAAATAAGTGAACACATTGTGAAGTCTTATGAATGGAAGCAGCATTTTTCCTTAAAATTCCATGATGTGAATTTCGGTGTTTATAGAGCCTGTTGTAACAAACGATTGACTTCATTTATCGTAACTGCATATTGTTTATCACGTCGAAAACTTTTTGGGAAATTGTAAATGTTTTTAGGCTTTAAAATTTCTTCAAATTTCCCTCTCTTCAAAATATATGATAAGGAAGGTATGCCAGAACATACGTTTCGTCATCCATTATTTTACACGAATATTTTTTAGTAAACTTGACTTCAATTTCTATGCTGTTTTTTGGCCTCTTAATTTTAAGCAACGTTCCTTTTGGATCTTGTTGATTCTTCTATGTTTTTAAACCTGCATAAGTTTTAACTCTTCGAACCAAATACACAAACAATGAGTTCATCGGTCTGCTTTCCTACCGGATGTGTTGGAAGCTCATTTGAAAATATTTTCTATTTGTTGATAAAGAAACATCATTTGGACCATTTCTTGTACCTCAACCAAGTTTTCTATCAGTGAAAAGGTTTTGCCCGGTAATGTTTAAAAACACTGGAAACAGTTTGATGGCCCATCTTTGAATTCTTAGCCAAGTTTTTGTAGTTCCAAGTTGGGTTTTATTGAAAATTATTCATTCATTTTAATTAGTATAACAATATATTCATTTATTTAATATTCAACATAATAATTGACATAATTTACAAAGTTTTAAAGTTTTAATAAAAAATGTGTGTTAAGAATTTTTCGATCTCACACCTTAGTCTATTGTGATTATGATTTATTTGTGATATATTTAATTTAAAAACTTTAGTATTTAAAGTGAAATTAATACCAACTTAAAAATTTAGATTATGTTCTCCATTTGCAATAACAATTTCAGTTAAATTCTCAGGAAAATGAAAAATTTCGAATAATAAATAAATTAAAAGGAAAACCGTTTCAATACATAATTCATAATAGAGTACAATGAACTTTTAAATATGAATTTAATTGTTATAGAAAAATGGCAAATATTTATAATGTTTTAATTAAAAATGGACAAGATGGAATTTAAAAACTAAAATGTGCAATTGGTATCTCCAGTAACCAAAACCAGCCAAAGAAACACCTACAAAATAAGTTATCACAGTGTAACAAAAACAGGTACAAAACAACAACATCTCAAGGCATAAACAATTCTCATTCTTGTTTTTCAGTTTGTAATGTTTGTGTCAGCATTAGTGACACTTTGTTGAATAACAAATGGTTTCCAATTTGTGACTTCTATTTGTGGAAAATTGTTCTGTTGTTGCTCCATTTTCGAAATACAAATAACACGAAAAATAATTTGCATAGTTGTTGTTATTGTTGTTGGTTCTATGAATTGTGTCAAGACCAAAAGAAAACTTTATCAACAGTTCATAGATAAAACAGAGTCATTTTTTCTCAAAAGATGTAAAATTGTCCGTTTAAGAAAAACATTAAATTTATATATAAAAGTTTTACATATAATTTTCGTGGAAGAAATAAAAAAAGAGTGACATGTGGCCCATGGGGGGATCGAACCCGCGACCTTCGCGTTATTAGCACGACGCTCTAACCAACTGAGCTAATGGGCCTTTGAGAACTTTATACTTAAATTGCTACATAAGTAACAATATTATTGACATTTTAGCATAAATGAACCGTTAAATTTAATTCACAAAAAATCAATTGAAAACTATAATATTGTCTTCACATATAAAAATTTTAATTGAACTCTGTTTTACAGTAAAGAACTCAAACAGCGAGAATTTAAAAAATTTGGTCCCAATCACTTTTTTAATACATGTTGTTATGTGAATCTAGGACTGAGGAGAATATATATTGGGCATCAAAGCGCACCTGGTAAAAGCTTGTTCTTTCTAAAATTTTACTACTGAAAATTACATGTTTATATCCGATAATAAATTGTAGTATTGGCAACATTTTTCACTAATTGACCAAAATGTACAGTTATATTATTATTATTATTATTATTATTATTATTATTATTATTATTATTATAATTGTTATTATTATTATTATTATTATTATTATTATTATTATTATTATTATTATTATTATTATAATTGTTATTATTATTATTATTATTATTATTATTATTATTATTATTTTGAGTTGTGACACGACACAGTACAAATATACGAATTATAACTCTAATAAATTCGAATTGCCCATATGGATAATTTTTATATCCATTTTAAACATTAAATGCTCTAAAATTAAAACATTTGGTCCTAATTTCTGGAGTCATAAATTGATATTTGCTCAGTGATGAAAACATAAAAACAGAAAGTATCGAATAAAACTTTGTGTCTTCATTTCACTCACATTTTACAATGTAGAATTATGCCGTACAACAACATAAAAAGAAAAAAGAATAATTCAAATATTGAAATGACAATGTTTTAGCAGATGATTCTATTGCAGCAAAGACTGATTATATTGCAAATGCTTAAGAATGATTTAGCCGATATCAAAATTACGTCGTAGAGTCAATAACATTACAAATTTATATGAAATATAACATTACAAATTTATATGAAATATAACATTATAAATTTAACAGAAATTAGAACTAAAACTGTAGCAAACTGTTTCTAATTTCTAAGTATCTGATGCTGTGTTGTCAGATAGAGGGCATTTTTCCTTTTTTAGAGAATTTTATTTTTTATAACCAATAATTTCTTATACCCTTCTCTACCCCTAAGTAATGATGAGGGTATATTTAAAATGGGGGGCTTTTTACACCAGGAAAAAGTAAAAGATTTTTTCACCGAATTAGTGGGATTTTTCTATGATTTTATCTGGCAACACTGATCAGAGTATTTGAATATTAAGAACTTTCACTTTACTAATTATTAGTGTATACGTGTAACATGTTTATGTAGTAATACGAATTTATGTTATTTTGTTACAAAAGGTTGCACCACTTGACGATATCCTGCTTTACTATTAAATTTTTTCAATATTAAAAAAAAAGTCAATATGGCCCATGGGGGGATCGAACCCGCGACCTTCGCGTTATTAGCACGACGCTCTAACCAACTGAGCTAATGGGCCCCCGCCAAGAATTTGACAAATATGGTATTAGAATATTAAAACTATAACAGAGCATTTAAAAAATAATTCTTGAAAATTTATTAAAAGTAATGATTGTGGCCCATGGGGGGATCGAACCCGCGACCTTCGCGTTATTAGCACGACGCTCTAACCAACTGAGCTAATGGGCCAGATGACCATTTTCACACAAAATAACTTCATCAACACAATGCTACTTTGAGCATAAATTTTTAATTTGTACCAACAGAAAAAGCTTTGTTATTAAGCTCTTAAACAATTTATTAAAAATATTTAATTAAATATTTAATAAATGTTTTAAACAGATTTGCAAATAAATTGAACAAATAAATTTATTAAATAATAAAAAATCGATATTAAAAAGAATTTCAACATGTTTTTTTAACACGTTCATTCTAGATTTTAAATATTTGCAAATGATTCCTACAAAAGACCTAAAAATTAGCAGCTTCTAATAAACAACTATTTAATTGTTGCAATAAATAATAATATTTGCAAATTTCAAAATATTTATTCATAAATCCATATCTAAATATATATCGTATATATGTATTGTCAAAATTATTATTAATTTAAATTATTTTGTTTTTTTTTTTAAACTTTTAAATCCTTCTTTTGTTTCCACTTCCACCACTTCCATTTCCTATGAAAAAATATGATTTTTAATTAAAAATTTAAAACACTTCATCCAATATTGCAATATTGTAGTGCGTACAAATTAAAATTCTAATAATTAATTTAATTTACAATGTTGTCATCGATACTTAAACAAAAGTTATTTGAAAGAAAATCAACATCAATTTAATTGCCACCAAACATAATGATCAATTTTTTTTTATTGTTTTGTACACGTTCCATCATCAAAGTGGTGAAAGAGGGTGAATTAACTTGATCATCTCGTTTGTACCATGCACAGATTCCTTGCATCAAATCTGTTATTAGCAAACCCACATCTATTTTTTTATTATTGCACTGAGAACTTTGCTGCAATATCGGTTCAAGTCATGTATTATATCTGAAACAACTTCAAAAATTTCGGAGGAAGAACTGTTGCATACTAAAATTATTAAATATTTTTAACAACACCCAAGCTGGTCCTACAAGCATTCAAAGACCTGAAGACAAACTGTTTCACATGTTATTAATCGATACCGAGAGAACTTGTCCCTTGATAGAAGTAATGGTCTACATGATATTTGTAAAGTAAAAAATAGAAAGCATTTTTAAAAGCTCCCAACACATTCGGCAGGAAAGCAGACCGGTTTTAAAACATACAATGTTCTTTGCTACATAATGGATGAAGAAACGTATGTTCTGGTAGATATTTCGCAACTTCCTGGTCGAAAATTTTATGTTGCTGATGCACAAAGAAGTCAAAATTTCTCAAAATGGACTTTAGAAATAACAAAATTTACATAAAAGAATACTTACAAAAGAAGGCTGTTTTCATTCGTAGGACTTTTTAATGTGTCCACTTATTTTTGGCCTAAATACACTGAATACACTGTGTTATTTAAATGAATGAAAAAAGGTATTGAATCTCAAATCAACTATGTTAAATGTTGATTTTTCTTCATATTTTTTTCTGTGTGCAGGAGAAGCAAATAATCCAAATGCGCTCTTGTTTAAAGATAAATAAAGAGCACAAAAAGTGTTCTAAAGTGTGGTATATTTTAAACGGCGATGAACTACCATTAACGTTTAAAAAGGATGTGCAAGTGTAGTGGTATCGCTTTATTAAGATATTTTAAGAATTTTTCGATCCCACTCAGTATTCTAAAAATCATTAAAATCGGTTCAGTAGGAAAACAGTGACAAATTTTACGACACTCATAAATTAAAGTGCATTTATGGAACATAATATTGATAATACACATTATATGTTGTAGAGAGTATTAGTGATTCGGTACAGCCGTTTGACTAACTTGTATTATCCTTTTTTTTCGTTTTTCTTTTGGTTTCTACAAATGCAAATTGTTTTAATTATTTATCACGAAAAAATGGAAATAGTGATAACTAGATTTTATGGTTATTGAAAATGTGGATGTGAATTTTATCAATGAATAAAAATTAACAATTAAAATTGTTGTTATTCAAAACCACAAACATAATGAATGATGTAATTGTTAAAGTGGTTAAATTATTTTTAAATTACAATTATAAAATGGATATTAAAAATATATTTAAAATTAATATTAAACAAGTTATCGTGACAAATAAGGTATATTTCAACAACGTTTAATTAAAAAAAGTTCATTAGACAACTTAAAAACGTGTGATATCCTCTTAATAACAAACATATTTTTAAACAAGTGAACGATTTTTAAAGAAAAAATATTAAATAAAAATTAATTAATTAGAACTTTAAATAAATTAAATAACATATGTGTTACGCAATTCATCTAACAAGTTGGAGGGTTAAATGGTAGAAACCATTTAAGTCAACCAAGTCAAAAATTATTAACAATTTCGCTAGATATTTTAAATTGTACAATATATAAATAAGAACCTTTTTGTTCCATATTTCTAATTATTTATAGATTTATTTATAGATTTACTAGTTCAAAATAATAATAATAATTTAACTATAAAATTGCTTAGAATATTAAAAAAAAAAAAAAACATGATTACTAGTGGAGTCTAAACATAACTCTTTTTATACTCAGATTCAAAAGATATCGTTATTTCAATTTTCGACACAGAATCAGTCTACTGCACCCAGTTTTCATAGCGACAAAGAAATCTCTAATTTTAAATATATAAAAAATAAACTATAAAATGTGTAATCAAATGGATTTAAGATCTAAAGTTTGTCAACATAAAATTCAAGAGATTCCTGAAAAAGAATCTAAACCGATCTTAAATAAATATTTTTATGTCGACCTTTTATTGCTGTAGGGTATACTCATATGTTAACCACTTTCATTCTAACTATAAATTTTTACAAAAACGTTTAGCAGAATTATTAATGATTCATATTAAAAAGAGAGATTATTATTGTTATACTAAAAACAAATGTCTCTCAAAGAAAAAATTAAACAAATTGTTACATGTTCTATACGAACGAAAAAATATATATAAACAAAACTTACACTCGTGTATATGTAGATGTTAATTAAAATTATCAGTTTTCGGTTTAACTTGAAACGCACTTTAATCAAGAATAAACAAAAAAGCGTTAGGGGCTTTGTTAAAACAAGCTTTTAACGTAAACTAACGATCAACCTAACGAACAGACTATATTCTAATAAATCTCATAATTAAATCGCCGAGAGAAATTGATAAAAATAAAAAACTATTTACTCTTCTCGAGAGAGGATCCCTCGCAACAGAAAGTGTGCTTTTAATATCAGCGGTTTGTTAATACAATGAATGACAAGTTGTCGATGATTAGGCAAAAATGAAAAAATTCATATACTTGTGGGTAAAATCTGAAAAGCGAGCATACAACAAATCTGCTCATTTATACCCGAGAGTATTTTATTAAAAGCACTTAAATATAAAATTAATTAAGATTTCTTTCAAAATGGAACATCCGCTACTCACAAAATTGTATAATAGATTTCTTTAACAGTAAAATCTAATTCATCTATTCAAACTTTATTAGTTTTTAAAATGTTAATTATATATTTTTTTGATTGAGTTGCTCACTATTGAATTTTATTGAGTGTTAACGCTGACTGACTATTTGTTTGCTGGTCGTTTGTTTGCCTCCAGCGTTAAATGGCTAAACGAGCGTTTGAGCACTCAAAATTTTCAAAATACGAGTTGCTCGAGCTAACATTAGTTTGTGGCGGCAGGTCGTATGATTCAATACGTTTCAGTTTCTTATACTCGTTCATAGGAAATATTAGTAATATACCAGACAAAAAAATAATTAAATGTATTAATTTTAAATCTAAATTCAAGAATTGTGTATATTCTGTTAATTATTTAATTGAAATTAAATTAATAACAACTAAAAATTTTTTAATTAACTAATAAAAAAACAGCTGATTTCAAATTACACGAACAACTTCCCAAGGTAAAGTTCAAAACAAAAATTAATAAAATAAAATAAATTCTTTTTGTACACAATAAAAAAATTATCAAAAAATTAAGAAAAAAAAATAAATAATTGACTAATTAAATATTAAATTTTGGAAAATTTCTAAGAATTGTGCGATTTTAATTTTGACAAAATTATCGCGCGTTTGGTGTCAAAACAGATTAAGCGACAAAAGTAAATGTTGTTTTCATTGTTGACATTTTGAAAACAAAATTTTAACTTTTATCATTAAACATAAATATGTACAATCGTACATACAGATGGTCAAAAATTAAAACTGTGAAATTTTTAATTTTATTTATGAATTTGACTAAAAATCCTTTAATTACCCATGCATTTCGTTGCTTTACCTGTTCACGACTATAAGAAAGTTTTCCAAATAGACCGACTCATTTTAAAAATTGTCAAACAAATATTTGTAAACATTAAGAAAAACATTGAAAATGTAGAATTTCTTCGCGATTTTTTGCATTTTGTTTTCCTTTTAGAAATGGAATTTAATTTTAAAGGAATAAGAAAATGTTCCTTGTAAAATTAATTAACATTTAAGCCACTAGTGACCTCGTATTTGGGTGTAAAGAGTACTTAGAGGTCAAGTTAATTAAAACATTTCAACTATTATAAGGGCGAAGAAGATCGATGCTATATTATCATCCTTATTACATGCCGAAAATTAAGAAAATCACAAACTCTTTATAGTAAGTAATTTATAATTAAAGGAGTTTTAATTGAAATTCATTAATGAAGTTACTATTTACAATTGCAAGGATATAATTGACAAACTGTATATATCTTCAAGTGTTAAAATTTCGCCTAAGCAACAAAAGTTAACAACAATAATGATGTAGTATTTTCAGATATACGAAAAGATAATTCTTCCACAGATGCTTTTTTCTCTTTTTTCTTATGTCTCTTGTTGTTTTTGTTTACAAAACAATTGTATCTTTTAATTATTCAAATTATCTGGAAATAATTTAAAGCGTACTAATGTTAATTTCTAAAAGATGTTTAAATGTATATACATATAGAATAGATGTCTGTAAATAAATATATATTTTATATTTATACGATTTTATATACATTACAAATAAAATCAACAACAGATTTTTTACAATTAATTAATTATACAAAGTTTTTTTTAAAAACATGTGAATAATTTTAAATTGAAGTTATTTTTTTTAATAAAATTCCTTTTCCATTAATCCAAAAAAAAAACCTAAAAGTCTTGTTATTTATAATTCTGTCTTGTCCATTATATTACGGTACATTTTGAAAAAGGTTTTATGAATAAATGTTTTAATGTCATACTTTTTCTTTCTTCTCCAAAATCGTTTTATTACAAAAAGAAAACTTTCCGATTCCGCTTTAAATTTTCTTTCAAAATGACAGCATTTTGTGATTATCTAAAAAAGTATTTAGTACAAACTTATCTTTATAATAAAAATTTATATATAAACTTATCAATAATAATAATAAAATTTTTCTTTTATTAAACTTATCTCGAAAACTTAAACATTTCAAGTAATTAGTAACAACAAATTGTACTTTAAGCATAAAAATAAATAAATATTTATGTATCAAAAATAACTTTACCAAATTAGATACTTTTTTACTTTTGTTAGATTAAGTTTATTTTCATGGTATCAAATTAGAAAAACAAACCGTTAAGCATCCAAAAATAATTCATAATCTTGACACAATATTAGTACATTTGCTAGAAAATCGTAATAACTCAAAAAATGATTTATAAATGATTAAAAATAAATAACCTCAATCATACATATATGTTAATAAGAAACGAAAACAACAAAACTTACAGTTTTAATTTACTTCAATTTGATTGAATTTATTTTGAGACTTTACAACAAATAATTAAAGTTTTAATCACAAGTGATGAAATTTTGTACCATTTTCGGAAACCCTCAAATTAACGTTTTTATAATGCTTTCTGTCATTTTGCTTGAACAGATAGTCCAATATCTCTCCGCTGACTTTAGCTCTGGGAATTTTGAAGGATTTTCTTCAATTGCTACAAATATCACATTATTGACCAAGGGCTTGTTAAGTAATGGGATGCCAAGTCAGGCCAAAAATAAGTAGACATATTATGAAGTCTTATGTACGGAATCAGCCTTTTTGGTAAACAAATCTTGATGTGAATCTCAATATTTATAGCGCCCGCTGTAACATATTATTGGCTTTTCTTGCCGCATCTGCATTTTGCTTGTCGTACAAAGAAAATTTTGAAAGAAAATTTTGACTGCTTTTGAGTCCTAAACTCTCTTCAATATTTCTTCAAGCATCAGCTCTGTTGTCGGCCTCTAAATTGTTTACAGCGTTACTCGCATTAGCTGCTTTTCTTCCGGATATGTTGGGAGCTCTTTTGAAAATGATTTCTATTTTTGGCTTTAAAAAAAATGCAGTCCATTCTTTCTATCTCAACCAGGTTTCCTATCGATGGACAAATTTTCTCAGTACAGTTTTATAACATTGGAAACAATTGGACTTTAGACCGAATGCATGTCTAACTTTTTATAGGACCAAGTTGAGCTTTGTTGAAAATATTTAATAATTTAAACACGCATTTTTTTCGGTCACTTCTTTTAACTGGATTAATCAGATCAGATTTTGTTTCATATTAAACATAATGAATGAAATAAAATGTTTTACAATAGTAACTTAATTCAGAAATAAAAACAAATACTTGGGTTTAAACTTTTAGTGAAAATATTTTTTCGACCTCAGTCCTTATATCTTCAAATTAAATTTTTAAGTTTAAGAATTTTTAGTTAATTAAATTCGCTTGAGCAAAAAATATGCAAGTAATGTTTGGATATTTGAATTCTATTTTGGAATTTCTTATATTTTGAATATTTTATGATCTGTATTCAAAAAGGAATTTTGTTTGAAATATTGAAATTTTGAATTAAATTTCTTAAAATTATTATTTAAAACGAATACAGAGTAATAAAGAAACAAAAATAATTATTTTGTGGAAAATTTATAATTATAAATATAGACGGAATAACAAATAAATCTATATACTATAAGTACATATATATTATTTATCAACATTTGTTATTATTTAATTTTTGTTGCTTTTTTATTTATTCGGTTGTTTTTTTTTTTAATATTTGTTGACGAAATAAGGGGCTTGTTTTATGTCTCTATGTTCCGCGTGGTTGTTGTTCGTATAAAATTAAGCAATATTTTTTTCACGTCTATATTTCCATCGACCACAAAGACTTTTCAAAAGATTTACATATATAGAATTTTAAAATTTGTCTTGTGAGAAATTAGAAGAGTTGAGATTTGTTGATTGGAAATATTTAGGAATTTTTGTATAAACAAATAAAAAATAAAATTTATATTAAACAAACAATTTGACTGATTTGATGAAGATGGAAGGAATGAAAGGAGATATGAAGGGTACGAGAATTGATATTGTTGATGAAAAATATTGATGATGTTACAAAATATCTTTTTATGTTATATACATATATTTATATATAAGTATTTTTTATATTTTATATAAGCACGTGGTTTCTATATTTAAAAACAAATTTATAATTAAAAAAAAAAAACAGCATAAAATATAAATATGTCTGTATATATATATTTATAGTACAGAAACAAAATAATCAGATGTTATGTTTTTATTTAATTATCTGCAGAAATTAATATTTTCGTTAATGAAAAAATTTGGAAAAATGAATTTAAAATTATATTTATTTATTGAAAGAATTTTATTAATTAATAATTCCATGTATTTTTTGTATTTAAATTAATTATTAACGCTTCTTTAATTTAACTTTGAAAAAACTTGTTGAAACTCTTATATATAGAATACAATATTATTAACAATGGGAAAGTATTAAAGTATTTTCATTCTTATTCGAGTATAGAAAAATTAGGGGAAATGAATCTGTTATTTCTTTAGAAATATTTCGATTTCAGAATGTTGGAATATTTCAATATAGGAATTCTCTTTTTCATAAAAAATATTTCATAATAAATGTTTAGTATTTGAACTGATTATAATTTGTAATATTCATCACTAAAAAGAATATTGATAAATCTAGCTGATAACTATATGAAAATTTAGGAATAATTTAAATAATACACTGTAATCTCAAGAAATTATGTAATTAAGAAAATATAATTTTGTTTTCATATAGCCTGAAACTGAATATGGGAATGAGATCGAAAAATACATAACACACTTTTCCACAAAACTTAACTAGAACCTACAACAAGAAAGCCAAGAATACAAAATTCTGAAATCAAACTGTTTCCAATATTATTAAAAGGTGCCGGGAGAACCTGTCCGTTGAAGGAATAGTTAACATGACGTTTCTTTTATATAAAAATAGTTTAAATTTTCCAAAAATTTCATGGTTTGGCAAGCAATATTGAGTTGATGCAAAAGAAGACAAACATTTGTTACAACCTAAATTCACATCAAAATACTGGTTCCATTCATAAGACTTCATAATATGTCTATTTATTTTTGGCCTGACTTGGCATCCTGTCACTATAGTAAACAAGCCCTTGAGAGGTACAAGAACAATAATGGATATTTATACCAAGACAAATAAATCCTCCAAATTGCCCGGTGCTATAGCCAGTAGAGAGATGTTTGACTCTCCTTGAAAGAGAATTGAAGGGCACAAAAATGTTCCAAAAGTATTCGAGCAAAATAACAGAAAGCATTATAAAAACGTTCATAATTTCGTCACTAGCAAATAAAACTAAAAAATATATGTTTTTGTAAATTATAATAATAATTTCCATTAAATACAAAAAATTAAACTGAAAGTTTAATGGTTTAAATCACTTCTAATTGAAAATATTATGTTGTCACTGTTTTTTACATAATGTACTAGAAGTTGAGGATGTCAGACTATAAAATAATTTAATATATTTGAACTTCAACAATGCAAGTAATTCGGTTGATGCAGTTAAATCTCTCCTAATAATTTTATTCATTATCAGATTATGAAACAATTAAATATTTGAATTAACGTTGCTTTTTGAGCAAAACTTTAAAAGACCTTTTTAATTTAGAAGAAATTTCAATATATTTTTCATTTAAAGAATGAAAAGCTTTATTCATAATCGAATTTGTTATTTAATCGTCTGGGGTTTTAAATAAATTTCCATAATTTATTTTAAATTAAAAGTTTGTTTATATTTTATTTGTATTTTCTTTAAATTAAACAAAAAGAATACAAGAATTAATTTACAAAATTTTATGTGTTTGTGTTCGTTGAAACAACCGGTTTCTAAAGATGCGTTTGCATTTTGAACTATTGACTTAATTAACCTAATTAAGTTAGAAAACTTTCTAAAAGTTTTCATTTTCTCCATGATTTAAAAAAAAATATATGCTACCTGCAGATAAAGATATAACTTACAAAAATGGTACTGTAAAAATTATATTTTAAGTAAACAAATTTTTTTGGAAAAAATTAAACTTTTGTAAAAAACAATAATGACAGTTTTTTGTTGGGTCGTATACACTTTACATAAATTTTTGGAAGTAATTCTACATAAAGTTTAAGATGAGATCTCTGTTTTTAATTTAAGATATAGATTCGTGCTGATAAAATATTTATTTGGGCTTAATTAAATTAAGACATGATTTTTAGAAGCATACAACCACATTTCGAGAAAACATTTGTATGGAATCTACCCGAAAAGCTGGACCGAACATGACTAATTTCAAGGATTTCGTCCAAAGCAAGAAAATGTACCAAATTTATCAAGATATCTCGAAAATTTAGGCCTATAGAGTTAAACATAGACAGCCAACCGTACACCCAGACATACGGATATGGTTAAATCAACTCAGAAATTGATTTTGAATGAAAAGTTATACTTAGAATTTTTTCCTATGTTACAAACATCGGAATTATGCGAGTCACACTCGGCTAAATATTGTCAACCCAGATACAACTGTATCAATCGGAAGTTTTTTCCACAAGAGGCAACCTTTCAGTTCAGGAGAAAAACTTTTGTAAGAATTTTTAATAAGAGATCGACAAATTAAAATATCATTTTGCCATAAAGTTGACCCATATGCACCTTATTACATTCTGAACATTAACAAATTCGGTTCAATAGAAAAAAGTTATAGACAAAAATGTGACTGATTTTACGACTCATTTAGTATTCTTGTGTTATATTAAAAAAAAAACTTTCTTACATAGTATTTGTTGGTGAGTGTATACGTGATCGTTACACTGTGCACATTCGAAGGCGATTAGATATAATGAACCGATCATCGTTGTAAATTCAAATACAGCATTTTCTAGTTTAATAAATCTTAAATATATGAAATGTTATACTAACATTTTTGGGCATTTATTCACTTTAAGCTGATTTTCGAAAGAGGTAGGGGGAGTTATGATGATTTGTAAATCAATGTTTTTCTTTATATTTAAGTCTTAAAAACCATACATTGATACCTGTCTGAAATGCTGATGCAATTTTCTCCACTTTCAACAGTCTTCGTCCTTGATCGGACGGCAAACTTACATGTAACAAAAATCGACATAAATACACAATTCTTTTATTTTATTTCTCATTATGATTGAAATTCGTGTATTCACCCATAATTAATACAAAAAAACTTTAAATTTCAATGTAGATTGAGAAATTCAGCATAAAAATACAAATTACGTCCAAATTTCAATATCTACTTTTAGCTATAAATTTTAACAATAAAACTAACCTTTATTTTCTTTATTTATAATTAAATTTATAATTAAATTTATAATTAATCTAAAATCAAAACTTTTAATAAAAAAAACACACTCCGCAATAAACTACACGCAATTTTGGCTGAAATTAAATAAACAGCTGTCAGCTGTTTTATTTAGCGGTTGTTTTGACATTTAATATAAAGATAAGAAGAAAATAAGTGTTGAAAAGTGGTTTGTTTTACCGTTTAGTACTGTTGTTTAGCAAATCATCGAACCTTTGCTGTTTGTGTTTATTTATTTTTCAAATAAAACAAGACAAGACATTTGTTTTGATTATGTTATACATATTTTTTCCTTTCCCTTTCTCTTTTATTCTAAACAAACAAAATATTTGAAGTGTTGACAACTCCTTGTTGTCATCTATAAAGTTCTGTATTTTTTTTGCAGAAATTTTTGAATAAATGAAAGCTAACCCTTCAAACCCACCGTAAGTCTTTGGGCTATTATGCGTATGTGTTAGTGTTTGTAACATACAAAAAAATAGCCACCCACCCACCGTTAAGTGTACCGTTTGGCCAAGTTTTTGGCCAAGGACGAAGATTATAAAAATTGGCGATCTTCGGTGCAATATTTCAACTACCTCCTAGAAATGTCCTCCCGGTACATATAACGCTTTTTAGAGTATAAATTTCGCATATACTTAGTTATTGTAATGGAAGAAGGTCAAATTAAGATAGATATAAACGAAAATTGATTTGATATGAGGGTCGGCCCTTAATTTCTTCTAACTCCCATATAAGCACTCCAAAAAAATAATTTTAAAACGCATAAATTTCACATAAAGCTTAGTGTCATAAAATATACTCCATTTTTAAGTATAAATCTGTTAATCAAATTACACGAGGGACGTTCATTAGGGTGTAGGGTATTATATAATCGGGCTTGAACTACTATAAATTCTAGATTTTACTGTTTTTTATATGAATATTTTTCACAATATTATGAAAAGTTGTTTAAAAAATTAAAAATAAAAATCGCTAAATTTATTAATTGACATAAAATCATTTGATTTCAATCACATTCAATAGGCAACACTTTATATAATTAATTTTTTTTTTTGTGTATTTATATTTAGATTTTTTGCAAACAAATAACGACGGATATATAAAACTGTGAATTTCTAGTGACAAACTTTTTATTTCCGGTGGTTAAAACCACCTTTAAATAAATTTACTTCAGTCGTTAAAGAAAATAATTCAATACCGAAAATGCAATAAATAGTTTAATATAAAACGAGCACAGAGAGTTCCTCCAAATTATCTAAATTAATAATATTTATAAAGTTCATTTCACAATTCCATTGCAAAAGAAAAACACAAAAACATTCCTCAAAATGTTTTACAAATTGTTAATGTAATTTAATTTCAAATTTAATTAAAAAAAAAAAAAGTACTAAAGCATTTTCCAATAAATTAAGTCTTAAAGTCCGTCCAGAAGAAAACAAAAGTAAGTACGTACAGTGTATTTATATCACTTGTTGTTGTTTTTGGATAGAATATCAATAGAAATTAGATTGTCAAGGCCAAGGGCCCTTCATTCCTTAATTATATGCGCCACACTTTCATTACAAATTAAAATACTCATATTGATGATTCTACAATTGCTACTGGTAATAATGATGATGATGGTGATGACGTGTATTTATCAAAATAAATAGATAAATATACATATGTAAACAATGTATGTAGTCGTATATGTAACATTAAAAATTCTTAATAACATACATATTCTGTGTATGTAGATATGTATTTGCAATCATAAATATTAAGTACATAAGTACCTATGTATGCATATATGTATGTATATCATATGCAGTATATATAATTTGTGACGTCATTTAAAAGATAAATATACTTAAGAATATATTCGCTTATATATATTAATTTGTTGATAAATGTATGAAAGATTATGTCCATTTGTTAGTTTTTGTTAATAAACTTTTTCTCTTTTCAATTTTTTTTTCAGTTTTTCTTGTACAGTACAACCAACCGTAATTTATTTGATTTGAAATAAAATTTGTTGAGAATTATTGGAAACAATGTCTGCTGTACCAGTTGAAAAGTCTAAACGTCTGGGACGTTGGTATTTTGGTGGTTTGGCTAGCGCTGGCGCTGCCTGTTGTACTCATCCCCTTGATTTAATCAAAGTTACTCTACAAACTCAACAAGGAAAATTGTCTGTTGTACAATTGACTGCCAAAGTAGTACGTGAGCAGGGTGTTATTGCTCTCTATAATGGTTTGTCTGCCTCTGTGTTGCGTCAAATGACCTACTCCATGACACGTTTCGGTATTTATGAAGTTGGTAAACCCTACATTAATACCGATACTTTCCTTGGCAAAATCACTTTGGCTGGTTTGGCTGGTACCTGCGGTGGTATTGTAGGTACACCGGCCGATATGGTTAACGTGCGCATGCAAAATGATGTTAAATTACCCCCAGAACAAAGAAGAAAGTAAGATGATTGATAATGATTTATTACATTTTTCGAAATCAGTATTGATGTAATTTATTATACATAGTTACAAGAATGCTTTGGATGGTCTTATCAAGGTTTATCGTAATGAAGGTTTTAAACGTTTGTTCTCAGGTGCAACTACTGCTACTGGTAGAGGTGTTTTAATGACAATAGGACAAGTTGCTTTCTATGATCAGGTTCATATATATTCAATCACAATTTCATTACACATTCAATATATAATAAATTTATATTTTGTAGATTAAAACAATGTTATTGAATACTCCTCACTTTGAAGATAACCTGATTACACATTTTACTGCTTCATTGGCTGCTGGTGCCATTGCCACAACTCTAACGCAACCTTTGGATGTTTTAAAGACACGTTCGATGAACGCCAAACCAGGCGAATTCAATGGTCTCTGGGATATTATTAAGTACACAGCTCGTTTAGGTCCATTAGGTTTCTTCAAGGGTTACATACCCGCCTTCGTACGCTTGGGTCCACACACTATCATAACATTTGTGTTTCTCGAACAATTGCGTATGAATTTTGGTATTATTCAACCA
Organism: Cochliomyia hominivorax; assembly: GCA_004302925.2. Lineage (NCBI taxonomy): Eukaryota > Metazoa > Arthropoda > Insecta > Diptera > Calliphoridae > Cochliomyia > Cochliomyia hominivorax. The sequence goes on along the minus strand of PYHX02000467.1, from coordinate 122,156,092 downwards.
ATCAAACAATAAATTAACAAAAATTGCAACAATGATGAATTGTTATTGCGATTTGAATTGACGAAACTAAAACGAAACATATTTTCTAAATTCAGCAGGACAGACAAACAAACTCATGTTTATTTATTATTTGCATACAACACTTATACCTACAAATAGTTGTAATATTTTTTAGAGTAAATTTACAAAGGAAAACCACTAAACGAAACTTAAACACACAAATTTTTAAAAAATATATTTTAATTGCTGTTATTAACTAATATTTGCATTTTTATAAAGTTATCTCATAAATGTTGCATATTTGTCTATGAACAAATCAAGTTAAAGAAATAAATGTAATTTAAAGTTAATTAACTACGATTGTAATAATTGTAATAATGATAATTTAACATTCCTGCTAATCAGAGTACTACGAATAATATGTTATATATGTTTTAGATTTATAAGAAATTTTTACTTAAAAAAACAAAAACAAAAAGTTTCAATGACAACTTTTATTTTGTACATAAATTTACTTTTATTAAAGCTGTTTTGTAATATTCGCACACATTAATTGATTTATTTAATTTTCGTTAAAGCTTAAGAGAGAAAAAAAAAAAATATATATATATATATATATATATATATATATATATATATATATATATATATATATATATATATATATATATATATATATATATATACATATATATATATATATATATATATATATATATATATATATATATATATATATATATATATATATATATATATATATATATATATATATATATATTGATTGCTACTTGTTGTCCATTTAGAAAAGTTTTATGTTCGTGTTTTTTTTATATACATAAATGTTTACAACAATGAAAATTGATGTTTCCTGTTAATATATTGACTGTTTTTGGAAAAGATAAAAACATAAGAAAATTGTTTTATTTGAAATTAGAAAAACTAATTTTAATAATATATTTTGAAGAGTGAACATATATTTTCAAATTGTTTTTAATATTGGAATTATTTTCCACACGATATTTAATTTTATAACTTTTTCTTTAAATATTTCAATAAACACTCTGTAAATTGTATTTTTCATTTATTTCACATCTAAAAAATTATTTGAATAAAACATAAATTAATATATATTTTTTCTTTAAATTAATAACATTAAAATATGGAAAATGAGAAAAGAATGAATCGTTGGTATTTTGGTGGTATATCAAGTGCAACTGCAGTGGGTGTAACACATCCTTTGGACTTGATAAAAGTTCATTTACAAACACAACAGCTGCCGAAGAAGAGCTTGATGGAAACTGTTGGTCATATTTATGTTGTTGGAGGTACAAATTACCAACTGAATAAATTTCAATATTAAAAAATTACTTTGATGCACTTTTCTTTTGAAAGGTTTCAAAGGATTTTATCGTGGCATGTCTGCATCTCTTTTAAGACAATTAACCTATACCACAACACGTTTCGGTATCTATGAATCGGGTAAATTATATATTGATGTTCACAATATAAGTGAAACGTTAGCTTTGGCCTCTTTTGCCGGACTTTGTGGAGGAATAGTGGGTGTACCGACCGACATGGTGAATGTCAGAATGCAAAATGATTTAAAATTACCAAAAGAAAAACAAAGAGGGTATTTATTTGTTTTTCACAACTTCTCAGACACAATACCAATTCTAATAGACCTTGTTATCTCATTAAATACCAATAAAAGTTTGTTATTTGTACGGCGAATAATACAAATTCAGGAAATTATAATATTTTCGACACACAAAGGTTAATTTTAAACAAGTAAGGTGCACATACACTGACGTATGCAGTCACAAACACACACATTTTGTTCTAATTTTTCTCAAATATAAAAAAGAAACCTTAAAGATCCATAAAATAACTTATTTTTTTGCTACAAAACCGATTTTGGTCATTCTTGAAATTATGATGAAGTACATATAGCTTAATCTTCATTCCTATTTGTCAATTTATAATGGAATATTCTACGTATGATCTTCTCGTAAAGTTAGTTAGTTGCCTCATATATCGTTCTATATCTTTTAATTTATTAAACCGATCATTCTGGTTTTAAATGGTAAATAACAAATACTCCGGTCAAATTTCATTGAGCTCTGTGAATTACTGTTGGTGTGAGAGTGCCAAATGACAGGCGACATAGCTAAATCAATTCAGCTTTTGATTTTATGGTCTTAGATGATTCCCTCTTAGTGTTTTATACGGAATAAGTTAATATACCAACTTTACGACTTCTAGTGGTGGAGGGTATAAAATAATAAAATGGTGTCTGTTAGTCTATCACGTAAGTAGAAAATCTAAGGAATCATAAAATAATTGCAATTTACAATCATTCTTAAGTCTCAATGTCTGTCTTTTGTTGACTCCTGATTAATATATAAAATCGAGAAAAACTCAAAATTCAGAGGTCACAGCATTTTTTAGATATTTGAGTTAGCATGACTCAATATTTGCACACTATTTTTGTAAAACAATTTGGAATTACTAAATCAAATTTCATATGGTTATTCTTGAGGTATTTTGTAATTGATTTGGAGGAGCACGAATTCCCAGTGGGTTCTTTGGATAAAGAGTTGAACTACAAAATTTTATCATTTCGGGTACGGAATTTCGAAGAAAAAATCGGCAAAATTATTTTTATGATTTAATTTAAAAAATTTCATACTTATAGCCCTTATAATTACGCTTAATCGTATTTGATAGTTTATTCATGCTTTTAAGTATGTTAATCTTGGCTCTGTTTGGTCGATATGTATTGTCTGAATTCTGTGCAAAATTAAAAATGGTCATGATTGGTCAATTATTTCATATAGGCGCCAAATATGTCCCGGAATGCGGGTCAAAAAACAAAAAATATTGGTATGATAATCCACTTGACCATTTTCACAAAAAAAAAATTGTTCTCTGTATCTGCATATAAAGCAAATCCAAGGATATTACGGAAATTATTTTTGATAGCCAAAAAACAACAGAATACACCGAATATATAAATATGTATTTTTCCAAAGTAGAATTTTGGGTATATCGGAATGAAGTAAAAGGTTCCTATTTACACTGCTTTACATTGGGAGACTAACATAAAAAATTCATAGAACTACACGAAAAAAACAAAAAATTTTGGTAAAGTTTTATTCTGAAAAATTTGAAATAAAAATTATGAGATCGATTTTAAGTTTGAATAACGTTTATTCATTTTTTATAGTTACAAACATGTATTTGATGGTTTATATCGTGTTACGAAAGAAGAAGGTGTAAAATCACTATTTAATGGTGGTTCGGCAGCAGTTTTACGAGGTATAATGATGACGATTGGACAAAATGTCGTGTACGATAATGTACGTTTAATATATAATGGCAATTTTTTTTCAAAAATTATATAAAACATTTTCAGGTCAAACGTTTATTTTTGAAAACTGATTTTTTTCAAGACAATTCTCTAACGCATTTTCTTACTTCTTTCATATCGGGTGGAGTTGCTACTATGTTCACTCAACCTCTAGATGTAATGAAAACACGTCTTATGAATGCTAAACCTGGTCAATATTCTGGCTTGCTGCATGTGGCCAAAGATATTGCAAATGTTGGTGTTTTTGGCTTTTTCAAAGGATTTATTCCAGCTTTCGCACGCATTGGACCACATACGATATTAACTTTCCTAATGATGGAACAATTACGTTTACATTTTGGTTATTTTCCGCCCAGTAATTTGCCACGTAGTTAGAAATTAACTGATTCATTTTGCAAATCTTCTTCCTTCTTTTTTTTAAAGATTTTTCATAGCGGAATTTTTGATAAAAATTAAGTGAAGTAATTTCAAAAATTAAGACATAAATCTTAAAATTAAAAAAAAAAACAATTTGAAATATTTTAAATTAAATAAATTCAGAAAAAAAAACAAAAATATTTATTATTTGTGTAATTTTTATTATTAAATATATTGGATTTTTCCGATTTTAGTTCTATTATTAAGTATTAATATAATTCCGTAATTGTTTTTTTTATACTTTTTTGTTGTTGTGCTTACAATTAGGATAAATAAAATAAAAATAAAGGATGAAAACTTAAAGTAGTTGGAGGAAAAAAAATCAAATTTATATTTATGGAACAAAAAAGAATTAAATAATAATTTTACATATGTAACTAGAGAAGGTGATTATAACACAAATATTTATAATAAACTAATAGAGATTTATTATTAAATTTGATACAAACACAAATTTTATAATAAATTAAAACTGATTTTCATAATTGTTAAAACAGAACTAAAAAAGGTAAAATAATATTTGAGTTAATTGTACATTTAAATTATTTCAATGGATAAATGTGTGCTTGTGTGGGTGTGTACATATATATATAATGAAATAAGTGTGGAAGTGCTTAAATACTAAAAAATAACTAAACATCAAAAATTTCTATCTACTTAAATTAATAAAACTAAATACTCTCACTGTTGTATGAAAAAAAAACGAAAAGTAAAATAAATGAGCAAATGAGTTGGTTTAAATGTTTAAATAATTGTCATAAAGACTATAAAATAAAAATAAAATGATTATAAAGTATAGAAATTAAAGAAAAAAAAAAGAGGAAATAAAGATCCCTTATACCTATAAAAAATAATTATAGCAGTATATGTTAAAAAAGTTAATAATTTATAAATAAATACATTAAATATAAACGGGGAAAAATTAAAAAAGCAGTCATTTTCTTTTTTCAAATAAATTTAATTATGTTCTATGACGTTTGAGATTTAAAAAGGTACCAGACCGAATAGTAATTGTGGATTTTATTTGTTATTTTTGTTAAAATGACTGGATAACTGACTATTTATTTATGACGAAAGGAAATAAGATTAAAATAATTTAGGGTTTTAATTAATTTAGATAATCAAATATTATTTCTTATTTTCTTTTTGTTGGTTTGTTTGTTTTTCCTATTAATTATTTTTGCTTATAATCTAATTCGAAAAATGTCATTAACAATTAAATATATTTTCTATATAAACATAAAATTATTATTATTATTATTAATTATTATATTTTAAATTATTATTTTATCATCATATCAACTTATAATTTACTTCTTCTCCTTCTTGTTTTTATTGTTGTTAAAAATTACATTTAACTTTCTTAATCAAACTACATAATTTAATTTAATTTATTATTTTTTTGTTTTTGTTTTATTTAGGCGTAGGCATCTTGTAAGAGAACCATCATTCTTCTATTTTCATTATGTTTAGTTTATCGTTAATATATTTATTTCAATTCTAATTAAATGGTCTAGATTTGCTAGTTTCGTTTTCAGGTCTTTTTGACAAGAATACCGAGTTTGCAAATTGTTATTGTTGGGATTTGAAATTGAAATTAAATTTATCAAATAATTAAAAAAAAACAAAAAGAGTCTTTTGTTTTTGTTTTGAACACACAATTAAGAAATCAATATAAAATGAGATTCTTATAGTATGTTAACAAGTGATAATGTAATTTTTATTTCAAATTTCATTTTGCTATAAGTCTCATTCTATTTTTTTTTCCAAAGTTCTAAATTTAATAATTTTAGGACAATTAACTCCATAAACGAATGTGAGAACAACAGTAGGGTAATTTAATAATTGCTGTTGAGAGTTAGAAATAAGTTAAATTATGAATGCGTTATAATTGTTTATTTATGATTGATTTTAAAAGTTCTTTGAACTTCTTAGCATTAGTGAGCGTGTGTTTTGGTGTGTGCATTCTATTAATGTGAATTTTTAAGTTCTTGAATGAATGTGTGTGTGTTTGTGTGTAAACAGAGATAGAGAGAGGAAGAATGTGTGGGGAAAATGTGTCAGGCAGGGTGTTTATTGGTTTTCCTAAGTATACAAAATGTTAACAATAATCATCTAATTCTAAAAAGCTAACCAAGGATGATGTAAAAGTGATTCTTTAGACCGATCGCCGTAGTCATAGCAGAGTTCTTCACCGGGCACAATATCATCTTTGGCTATTAAAACTAAATGAGGTTTTTGTTTAACCACCACAACTTTGGTCATCAGATTTCCATTGCGTGAGTGATTAACTAAGCGTCCTAGTTTGCCAGTATCCTCGGTAGCATCTATGCAATACTGCTGATTCTTATGTTTAAAATAGTACATATAACAGCCGGCATTTTCATCTAAAGCATAACGTTTCTCCCGTTCAGCAGCCTCTGTGGTGGATATCAAATCGCCCACATATTCAATAACAAATTCTCCACGTTGAAAGCGTCGTTCGGCTATAATACCACGTCCTTTACCTTCGAAATGAGCAATTTTTAAGCCCTCTGAACGTTCCTCCAGTATGGCCTGTTCCAGATTGCGCATCATTTCTTCCTTAACGGCGGTCTTTGTTTTGCGAACACTTCTTCGCACGGGGAAAAAATCATTTATTTCTCGATTGCCATTAGTAGCAGCCAAAGGTTGGGGTGCTTGGTGTTTGAGTGGTGCATGCTGAGACCGTTGGACTGTGTATTTCGTTTTACTCTGATGGCTTTTTTGTTTGCCTCCTCTGTTGTTGGTAGCATTTTGCTGATTTGTTGGGTGTTTTGCAGAATTTAAAATTGACTTTGATACGCCATTCAGCAGATGATTTTGATTGTTTTTGTTATCTAGAGCTGGCACATTTGTGACCATATTTTCACACTCCTGATCGTGTTCGTCAATGTCCTCCTCTTCTTCGTCGTCATTGATCAAAACTACCACAGGATCATCGTCATTATCATGATCATGAACATAATGTTTTTCATCTTGATTTGATTGCGTTTGTGGTTCAAGATAATGTTGTTGGTGTTCTTTTGTGGCATGAGTAGGACTTGGATTCAGTCTTCGTCTTGTTTTGCTAGCAGCAGTTGTTGTTACAACACCACCACCAGCAGTTGCAGCAGCCACCGTTGTTGTTGTTAAATGTCTTTGAGACTTGCGAGGCGAGAGGGTTGAAGTCATTTTTCTTGTAGAGGGAGATCCGACCGGCGAAACTACTCGGGGAGCTGCTTTAATTGGCGAACAACAAACAATACGATGTGGAGTGGCCGGTTTACGTCGACGACTTGTTTGTCCTGCACCAGGTGCTGGGGTGGCTTGTACTGAATCTTCCAATGAGGTAGCGGCGTTACTTGTTAACGCTACACCACTATCACAGGAACTATTGTCATTTTCAGGCAACATCATTAAAGCATAATCATGACCATTTAACATTTCTATCGGTTTCTTTTCATACCCAAACGAGTCTCTCTTAGACGGCGAAGAATTAAGGGAAACAATTTGATTAAAACGACCGTGCAAAACTGACGCAGTCAAAGATGTGGGTGATGAAAATTTTGGATCTACTTCCAGAGTTTTATTTATCTTTATCGATGAAGCTTGATTAGGTGATTTGTCAACGTTTAATGTAAGAACCGGTTCCTGCAAAAATATGTTTTCGGTGGCACTAGTATTTGAACTGCTGTGTGAAGATGAATGACTATCGGCTCGTTGTGAAGAACGATGAGTTGTAAAATCAATGCCATTAGTCATCAACACGTTCTCTTGAACATGATCAGCTACTGGCTCTTCCGATATATCAGTACGTTCACTATCATTGGTATCCTCACTGAGATCAAAGATGAATTCTTGAGGTACGACAATATTATCAAGACTGCGACGTGTTATAATTTGATTATGATGCTGCTGTAATTGCATTTGTTGGTGTATAAGAAGTTGTTTTTGTTGCTGAAACAATCGTTCTTGATCGATATTATGATCATGAATGCAATCATGTCCATTTGTTTGATCTTGTGTGATGTTTGTTGCATTAAAATTAACCATTTGTGGTGGTGTTACGGAGGCAGACAAAGTGGGTTGTATAATCTTCTGAGGTTCTGGAGAATATTTATTTGATTTACTATGTTGCTTGGCAGCTGCATTAGCTTTAAAAAAGTTTTCAATAGTGCGTGTTTGTGAGCGTGTTGCCAATGGAACACCTAAAATAAAATATAAAATACAATAAATATCTTAGAATATATTTCGTGGATAAATTAAAAACATTAAGTTTTCAACAAAATCAATATAATCGATTTGAAATAAAATTAAAAAAAAAAAAAAAAAAAAAAAACACGAATTGTATTTATTATGTGAAATGATTATATTTGTTTGTTACTAAGAGAGTATGACTTTAGCAAATTGGTATATATAATTCTAAACCAAAATAATGGCAAAAAGTTATCAAAATCTAATTTTAAAGTTAAGTCAGAAGAAAAGCTTCATAGCTTTATTTTTAAGAGTTTGATATGAAACAAAGTGAGGTTATGTAGAATGAATAGTGTTACAAGTAGAATCCCACTAATATAAATTATTTTATTATTATTTATCTTTTTCAGAAAAATTCCATTTTTATGTACGTTATTTGTTTTGTTAAAAATCATCATCGGGAAATTGAGGTCATAGAAATATATTATTGGGTGTGTATTAATTCTATTTATTTACTTAGTAATTATATTTGTATTATAAACAATGTAAATCAGTGACATTTAAAATATATTTGTGACATACCAATTGTTTTGCCATTTAAGGCACCACGTTCTCCTTTAATTTTATTTGGACTTGATGATTTGATTTTCGGTTTTACGGATGAAACATCATCCTCGATAGCACCATTGATAATACCATCATTACTGGATGAATTTTCTTCGATTTTGCAGTCTTTTCTCTTGGGGCTTGCAAAATATTGATCATCGAGAAGTTGGGCATTAGTCAAGGCAACTGTGGACCCATTCTCTAAAACTACACCATTAACAGTGTTTTTTGGTGCCGCAGTGGCGCGCGTTCTACGTCGCACCATTGTTTTTGTGACCTACGAAATTTAGGAATTAAATACAAACAAATAAACACACTCACATGCACACACACACACTTTTAATAAGGCAGTCTAAATCAGTCAATCAATCAGTCAACTAACAAAACTCACGTTTTGTCAGTAATCCAGAAGAGTTAAAATTTACTTTCTTATTTCATTAAAAAGTGTTTTTTTTTTAAAGGAACCGTTTGATATTTGTTTTATTCCTTTTTGCATCTATTCTTCTTGTTGAGTTTTTTTGTTTTGTTTTTCTTAACAATGGCTGACACTTGCGTAGGACTTTTTTGATGAACTCGCACTGAAAAAATTTTCTATGATTTTCTTTAATTTATTTTTCTTTCAAAAAAATCTCAACGTCAGTCACCGGTTTTCGACTTCAATCTAGAATTAAAGAATATATTTACATTATTTACTCAATTTCTATTATTGTTTGATATATTGTTAATTTTATTCCCAACACAGAAAGAACATTTATTTCTTCTACTTTTCAGCCTGACCTGCCTCGCTCGCATCTAACCAGCAACACACCATTGTTACATACCCGTGTCAAAAAAAACCGTAGGGTGTAAAGCTGCAGAAGAGGAATGAATATTTTTTATGAACACAGAGGAAAAACTCAATCAACTCTTCTGTTTTTGAAGGTAATTTTTTGTCGATGTAAACTTCGGCTAAATGACTCTGGGAACTTTTATTTTAAAAAATATTTGTAAAAAATCTTAAGGCCATTAAATTGGTATATAAATTTCAATTGCTTTGTTGATTTTTATTGTAAAATTTCCGCGCCGTTTTTATAACTACATTTTTTCTTTGAAGTAAATTTTCTGATTTTATTTTACTTGTGCTTCTTTTCGTTGTTTGTTGTTGTTCTTTTGATATAACAGCCAGAAAGAGATAAGTATAGAAATGAGCGTTTCATTTTCATATGTATCGAAGTGAAAAGACTATATTTTGGTTGTTGGCATATTCAACTGGAGCTGCCAGATAGTTAATAAACAAATATACATATAACAAAGCTCAATGCTATGAAATAATAAAAAATGAGTGTTGTTTTCTTTATTCGACTTGAGTTCTATTTTTAATATATCGGAATCTCTATCTATCTGCATCGTAGAATCGAAATTGCCAACTTTAATTCTCAAGAAATTTCTCAAGAAATTTCTTTGAAACATCAAATTTGATTATACATTATATTTGAAAGAAATACATTATTGGTTACTTTAATTTCATAATTTCAATGACCGTAGTTACCAGTGATTTACTATCAGAGTGATTAAATCGCAGTTGTGAGTTCAGAACATTAAGTGGCTTTGAAATTTTTGAAGTCACGTTCTTGTGGCGAATTCCTTAGAAACAAAGTTCCATATTAACTGCTTGCTTCTCCTAAGTTATCTTTAGAGATTGGTGCTAACTACGTGTCCTATTTCAATATAAAATCGAAAACGAAGTTCGAGGAAAAATAAAAAATAAAGCGCGACTTTAATTTTAATATATATATATATATTATATATATATATATATATATATATATATATATATATATATATATATATATATATATATATATATATATATATATATATATATATATATATATATATATATATATATATATATATATATATATATATATATATATATATATATATATATATATATATATATATATATATATATATGAGTATTAAAAATTTATAAAATTTTACTTATAATATTCTCTTGAATTTAGAGGCTGGGTCAGATATCGGCCTATGTCTTTTAATATACTAAACCGATTTTGCTGGTGGATGCGAGAATGCCAACTTGATACAAGAATATATATCATTACATTTACATGGAATAACCACACGTGGTGGCGGAGATTATAAGTTAAAAATGCATTAAACTGCTATTAAAAGTCTAAACTATATGGAATAAAATATATTTGAGTGTCACTTTTTTGCCTATAAATTATGTAAAAAACTTTTGTTCATGTTTAAATGAGAAAAAGTCTAAAAATTAGAACCACCCGAGGAATGAAGTGGATCTAATATGTGAGAGTCTACTGTAATCAGCGTTACCATTGAGATTTTTCGAAAAGTCGCACAAAAAGTGGATTCTAGAAAATAAAGTCGAACTTAAAAGATGATTTGTGAAACAAAAGTCGGCACAGGTTAATTTTTCCAAAAAATTAACACTTTTTGAAGTTTTTTAAATTATGAATTTACTCTGTTTTCCGTTTAAAATAGAATTACCTTTGAATAATAGGCAACAATTAACACTATTTCGGTTTCTATTATAAATGTAGTAGAAGAGCAGCTGATGAATTTTTATGACTATATCATTCTAAATTTAAACCTTTTCACCCACATTCATTATATAAATTTTATTGATATGTCTTTACTTAAGCCAAATTACCGAAATTTCAGGAAGTTCTGTGCCAAAAATGCAAATTATAAAAAGGGGACAAAAAGGGGAAATATGAAAAAATACACAAAAGGTCACACGCAGTTGAAAAAGTCGCAATTTGCGATTAAAGTCGCACCAACGATAACACTGACTGTAATAATTAACTATTAAAGTTAGAGTCCAAAACGATGCCAATATCAAGTTTTACGAATTTTATAAACTTCATGTTAAAAACGTGCAAAATGTTAAAAGTTACTTAAGTTTCAAACAACATATTTTTATTTCTTTATTTTAATATAATAAATTAATTTTTGTTTTCATTTTTTGAGTATAAACATAATAAAACAGTAAGTTAACGAAACAGTATTTATTAATTTATTTAAAGTCAATGAGTACTTACTTAGAAAAAGTTGCTTAGGTTTCGAACAAAACTGTTTAACTATAAAAGTTTTATCTAACTTACTGATTGATTTATTCACCATTTGAAATTAGGACAACATGAAGCCACTAAGGCTAAATTTTTAAAATTCTAATGTTAAACAATTTAATATTGAAATAAAATAAGTGAGTCAATTAGGAAACTAATTTTAATATTTACATTTACCAGAAATGATAGAGATAAATTTAGAACTCAGTATCACACATAAAAAATACTAATGATAACCATCATATCCGATCTATTTAAAGTTATAAATAAATTGTTTAGTACCTTTTTTAATTATATAAATTTGAATATAGAAAAATAAATATTTTGGGCAATAATTGTATTTGGAACCCATTTTTTATTTGAACACATTTTTATTTGAAATCCGTAAAAGAAAGAAAGCAGATATCAAGTGCTTTCTATATTCTAAAGATAAATAATTACATTTGTTAGGTTTAATTTCTGATCTTTATTTTTTTGGTAATAATAAAAAGCTTTTAAAATTAACTACTTCAGAGTAAAACAAAAACCCAAAAGAATCAAAATTGAAAAAAAAAACTTTTAAAAATGAAACTACATTTAATGAAAAATCGCTTTGAATACAAATGGATTTTTTATACGAACAAATAAACCCTAAATTGACAACAGTGTTTCTCTGCATATAAAAACATCGCTGGACCTCTTAAAACAGCTGTAGAAAGAGAGAAAAAAACATTTTAAGAGAATAAAAAACAATAAACAAACAACTACTACTGCTCTGTGAGTGAATAAGTGTTGTGTGAGTGTATTTGTGATAATATGCAAAAATTGGTTAAAAGCAAAATAAAAACAAGTTAACAAACACACAAAAACCAGTTTTCAACCATTAAACCAAGTAATCAAAAAATAGTCGACGGTTGAATGTGTAACGGTGCGGTTCGTGCGAATTACGTTAAAGCTAAACGCGGCGGAAGTCGTGTTTGTTTGTGTGTGTTTGTATGTAAAGAAATTCTAATTCAAAAAATATAAGAAAAAAATCATAAATATAAAGAAAATATATTATAAATATAAATAAGCGAAATATAACGAATACAAATTATAATATTTTTAATTATAAATTAAATAAATTATTTATTTAAAATAATAATAAAATAGAATTTAACAAATTTAATGAAGAAAATAACCAAAACAAATTATTATAAATAAATTAAGAAATTATTAAACATTTTTTAAGAAAAAAATTTTAATTACAACAAAAAATTAAGCAGAAAATAGTTTTTTTTGTATCGTTGTATATTTTTCTTCTTCTCCTACTTCTCTAGTATAAATAAGTGGCTGCGAATGCCAGAGTGTTTGCGTGCCTGTGCCTACACACACACTTACTCTCGTATATGTGATTGAGTGTGTGTTAGCCAGTGAGTGAGTGTACGTACGAAAATAATAATATGTAAAGGTAAAGAATAAATAAATAAATAAATGTGTAGAAGAATGTGAATTAGTGAGAGTGTGTGTGTTGAGCTTTTAATAAAACTGGTTTAGTTAGAAGACAACAAACAACAACTACGAATACGACGGAGTTACCAAACCAACAAACAACAATAATAACAGCAACAGCAATAGCAACAACAATAATAACAACAGCAACGGTAACATTGTTAGGAGTAGAGAATGAATATAGAAGTTATTAGTAACATTAATAACAACAACGACAAAAACAACAACAACAATATATATACTATTCATAAGCAAGAATAAAAAAACAAAAGAAATAAAGGTGAGTTCATAAGCCAAAAAGTATTCTGCCAACCATCATCGAGCTTTTATTTTAGCAGGCAGGCAAACGGCGAACAGAAGTCATCCAACAACGACTTCTATATGTTTTTTTTCTCTCTTTTAATAGATTTTTGTTGTGATTGTTAGACTTTTTTAGTTTTTATAGTCATTTTTGAATTTATAAAATAAAAAAGTTATTTCGTTTTTCTCATGTCATTTGTAACGTTTGAAAATATTGACTAGAAACTAAAGTATTCCGGAAGAGTCCTACAAATATTAAAAATATTGAATAATATTTTCCGATTTAGGTGAATTAAGTGAATTGCGAAATGCTCAATAGAAAAAATAAATAAACGAAAGATGATTATTATTTTTATAATGTGAGTTGGTTTTTATAATTTTCACCTGACTGGGTCAGAATGGTAAATATATAAGTTTGTCATTCCGTTTGTTATTTCTACAATTTTCGACTTAGATTCCCAAAAGCATATTCTGGATCGGTATAAAAAATATTGAGTTACGTTCGTCCCTGTGTTGTTTGAAATCATATATAGTATGAACGATTGGAAATGCTTACGAGGATTTTGCTATAGAAATCCAGGATAATTGTTTCATAATTGGCTCAGATATTAGCAAAAAACTGAAGGTACCTAAAACTTTGTTCGGGTTTTCAAAATCGGTTCATAAACCACCAAGATATGGTAAATTCTTTCTTAAAAAAATTAAGTCTCATGTGATTTTTAGTTGTTTGTATTTATATGAACACAATGACAACGATTAGAAAATACTTTTGTGATTTTGACCGTTCCTTTTATGCTAATAGGTCAGAAGTATTTTTGTGGATTTTTCATTAGAAGACATAAAACCGATTATGTCATTGATTTCCGAGATAAGGGCAAAAACTTATTTAGTATTTAGTTCCTAGGGTAGCTACGGACCTAGTTGTTACGCAGAAAATTAAATAATTTTTCCTCGAATTTAGTTTTTTTAATCGGTTCATAAATAACCGAGATATTAACAATTCTATATTTTCCTTTTGGTTGTTTTTGGATAAAGTATTGAAAGCAATAAATAATGTTTTCGACTTTCCGAAATCGGCCCATAAATAGCGGAATTATTAATTACTCTTAAGTTATATTAGTATTATTTTAGTAAGTGGAAAACTACTTATATTGAGTGCTCTAGAGAATCTATGTTGACTCATATAAAGGCTATAGCAATGGCAGTCATTTTCTCCTTCTTCTACAAGTAAATATATTATGAAAGCCTATTTATATTAGGGACTTAACGTTAAATGTCCGACATTATTTATTAGACCTTACGAAATTTTAGTCTCTCGTTATAACTATATAAAAATAATAACATTCATTAAAAATGGCTGCCACTGATTACGATAGAACTTATAAATTATCAATAAGTTTCCATATCGCTTATTTGTTGCAAGGTAGTCATAACTCCAAAAATCTAATTTTTTAGTAAACATATTTTAAATATTTTGACAAAAAAATATTTCTTGAAATTCATGAACGAATTGATAAAAATATCTACAATTCACACTTAATAACTACCAATGCCCAAGCGAAATAACGCTTTATTTCTAGCAATAATCAATAAACTATATAATTGGCATAATATATTTTTGTTGAAATCCAGTCTGATATGCACTACTTCTGATAACTCGAAACTTGTGAATTTTGAGTTATGACCTTGCAACAAATAAGCGATATATGAACTGGAGCTCTTTCTTCACAAAAGTGAGAATTTAATATTCTGATCGAAATTTTGTATTAATTCATTTATTTATGGTGAATCGAAATTGAATTAGCAAAAATGTCATTGATAAAAATGCTTTTGCTTTTGTTATATATGTTCTGTTAGCCGATTTCGTTTTATTTATTTTGAAACTATTCGACATATTTTTTGGTAAAAGTGAACATTTTCCCAGGTCTAAACTAGCAGAATTCATTTATATATAAATTTTTCTAATCAGTTAAGATCTATCGAATTGATTTGCTCACTATTTTTATTCATAGAATTCTGTGAGCCTGATACTTGGGGGCCTATGTCTCTAGTATTGCTGTGAGAGATTTCTTTAAATTTAAAAAAAAAAATAATAAATTCGGATTGTTTCAATATCCGAGGTGTCCTTACTACCAAAACCCGGTTGACTTTTTTTGAAATTTCATCAGGTTAATTAATCGGATATAATACAGTTCAAATACCCCAAACAATTTCAAATACGGGAAGAAATTCTACAAATTTGAATACCAATGTTGATAGATAGAGCGAATTTTCCCTTTTTGGAGGATTTTGGTTGCTAAATATTTTTATGTTTAACAAATGTGGGGTGAGTCAGGAGTCTAACAATCTAGTAAAAGTTGCCTATATTGCGACGGTACCATATATGAAAAAATATTTTAAGAATTCCGATTTCTAAAAAAGTCAACATCAAAATCTGTAGAGTACTCAGCCCACATTTGTAGAATTCAAAATTTGTCTTTTCTTTTATTTTCTTTAATTCGTATATTTTTGTATTTATTTGGAAATATGGGATCACTCTTATTTGCTATTCTCCAAATAATTCTAAATAACCAAATTAACTCCCTCTTCTCCTTCTCCTTCTCTTCTCCTACCTTTTTAAGGTGGATTTTAGTCGAATGGTGTTTTTTATTTCATTTTATTTTATTTCATTCTTTCAAACAATTTATTTAATTTTTTATTTGATATTTTGTCTTTTGGTTTGGTCGTGTTTGTTGATGTTCATATTTTTTCCATTTTTTTATATATATATTCTATGGTTAGAAGTCAATGTGAGGTGTAAGTGAGTTCAATTGGGGGCCAACGTTAAAGGTCGCTAACGACAAAGAGACAAACAGTTAGACAGACATATAGACTGTAAGTCGGACAGTTTGTTGTTTAGAATTTAGAAGTAAACGCGGATTTTCAGGATGGCAATTCGCTCTTCCTCTCATTCACACATATACACACATACACACGTACTCTATCGCCCTCTTTTTCGCTATTTCTTATAGTCATACAGTTAGTAAGTCAATTCTACCATTTATGGTCTCATCATTTTAGAACTTGTTGGTTTCTAGCTTGATTTGATGACGACTGTCGTAGATGTATGTATGTATGTATGTATGTATGTATGTATGTATGTATGTATGTATACGTGTGGATGTATGTGCTCTAAAGTAGTGTTGTTTATGGCAGTCATGGAATATGTGTATGGGTATGTGTTTGTGTTTTTATATGATGAAAGTTTATGAGTGTGTTTATGTGCGTTTGTTCCTATTATTGACAGTACTTGAATCCAATTAGGAACAAAATTGAATTTCACGCAAATTTCCAATTGGAAAATATTGCGAGTTTTCTTTGCGAATTTATATGTATGAATGTGTATGTGTAAGTGTGTAATGGGGATACTTATTTATTTGTTGTTTAGTGTTTTGTGTTTTTATTTTTACACTAATCGAATTTCGAGCAATTTAACCGCAATAACAACAAACATAACAAAAACAACAGCATCATCATTCTCAACACCAACAAAGAATGAATGAAGGTAAGAACAATGTTATGGATCCATTTGGTCTTTGATTACAAATAAACATCTGACACCAAACAATCGACACAATTAAAAAACAAAAACAAAAACAAAATAAATAAATTATTTTAATCAATAAATTAAGTTCATAATATAATTGAATTGAATTATTTATAAATGAAAATGAAACAAAAAATTTTATTGAATTTATTCAATAAAAAATTAATAATAAAAAGTTTTCATCATTTTTATTAAAAACTAGCAAACCCGGCAAACTTCGTTTTGTCAAAAGAAATTTAGTTTTGTATGGGCGATATTCCTCCCCCTGCGTCTGTTGTTATATCCTACATCACCGGCGATGAACAAAATATGCATCGCAAGTTTAAAGGTATCTAGATGAAATGTATAACTTGTTATTATTTTGAACCAAGGATGCCTATTGAAATTGCTAATGATACATCTATTAAGGAGTGAGATTGAAAAAATTTTTAACACATGTTTTTCATTAAAACTTTTAACTCAAGTATTATTTGATTTACTTTTATAAACTAGTTACCTTTTTAAAAAATGTCTGAAATTTTGTCTAATAAATATACTGTTAGTCTGACAAAAATGAGTGACCAAAAAGTGCGTATCAAAATTATTAAATATTTTCACCAATGCCCACAGCCCAAGTTGGCCAAACATTTAAAGGTCTGCCGTCAAACTTATCCGTTAAAAAACACTTTAATAACACATATATAAAAAAGTTTAGGGAGAAAAAACAGTCAAAATTTCCCAAAAAGTTTTTGATATGTAAACAATATGTAGAATCCAATCATTTGTAACAACGATCCCTACACACAGAAAAAAACACGAAGCAAAATCAACGTTGAACAAGAGATTTCAATTTCTTTTAAGTAGTAAAATTTCAAGAATATTCTTTAGAAGATGTATTTATTGTGAAACAATATTAAATTAACAGTTTTTATCTATGAAGTATAGATAAAATATATAATACAAAAAATATAGAGTGCAATATTTTTTCAAACTTTCATTCGGAACGACAAATTTCACATTTCCCAATATCCAATTTATTTCCACAGATATATCAGATGTCATTGGTTATAAACATTTTATTGAAATTATAAAAATTTTAAAAATACATCCTGAAGCCCTAAACGTACATTTAAATATGATAAGGCAATTTAGCTGTTTTTAATATTTAAAGAGCTCTAAATGATTCCTTTTAATATTCGATCGATATTCCATTCAATGCATGTGATTATGGAAAGAATAAAAACTATAATAAATGTGAGTTTAAATGTGTACAATTTTATTTCAACGTGTTTAAATGTTATTTCATGACTAAAAATCAACCTTGTCTAACATTTACAAAATTGACAAAGTTAATTTTATTTCTTTATCATTATCTTCTCTCTTATATACTCACTCTTATGTCTTTAACATTTTTTATTTCATTTGTATCAAATTAATCATAATATTGTTGGGTTGATTATTATTATGAGGAGACTAAATTATATATAAAAATATACACATGTATATTTATGAGTGTATGTATGTATTTATTATTATTATTATATTATTATTATTATTTTTTTTTTTTTTGCATTTGGTTTTGTGGAGAGCAGTTTACCTTCAAACCTAGATAAACAAATATGTCTTAATAGTTGTGGTATTTTATAGATAAATTTGTATCTACGTATAAGAATACACAATATATACATATCTACATACATTAGGGAGATGCAAATTTCATAAATAACATATGACTCATTATTCTACGATTTAAATTTGAAATATCTTAAATGTATATTTCAGATCCACCTTAATCTAAATGATTATGTTTCATTTAATAATTATATTTCAATTTTTTATTAATTTGCATTTTCATACTTAACATTTGTGGACAAAAAGGATATGTGAGACTAAAAGATACAAAGATACAATTTTCTTTTATATTATTTTATTTATATAGAATTTCGTGAAATTGTTAAAATAACTAAACAACAATTTTTTATATATAAAAAAGTATATTATTATATCATGATACAATTATTATTGTAATAATGTTTATAAATATATTTTTATTTTTATTTAATTTTTATTGTGTATGCATGTATGGATGTATGATGTATGTATGTATGTATGTATGTATGTATGTATGTATGTATGTATGTATGTATGTATGTATGAAGGTACATAAAATTTGTATTTAAATCTTGTATTATAATTGTTTAACATGGATGGTTGACTTAAAAAAAAAAACAACAACAAAAACTTAGTTTTCTTCTTTTTCATCATTTACTTCTTTTGCTTTATCTCCAAACGTCTTATAAATTTTTCGTTTAAATTTTAAACCATCCATGCATCCATCCATCCATCCATCCATCTCTAGTATTTTTATATTCATATTATACATTCCGACATACATAACTTCATACTTTACCATATACATATGTATATATATAAATATATATGTATTAAGTTGTTGCTATTGTTTCTTATATGTTCATGTATGAATATCTTGTTTTACAATTCTGCACTTTTATTCTGTTCTTACATACATATATCGATATTGGTTACTATATATAATATATATATAACTCCCAGCAGAAGTTTAAATAAGAATTTCTTTTAAAGTCATTTATAGTTCACTTCAAGTGTACGCTAATTTTAAAACTTGATAAAACTGACTTTTCAGTTATCGGTTCATATTATAAAATTATTTTTGTCAATTTTGGCGACCTAAAAAATGATTATTAATGTTGTTGATTAGTACTGTCGTCTTTCTCAAATCTACAGTGACCAGCGACCAGTGAAATATAATATAGAATTATATCTTTATAATTTTGAAAGGTTTTATCCCACAAAAAGAGTATAGATGAAGTTAAGGGGCCTCAAAATGAGGTATCTCGGGCATAAATATTTTTCTTATATTCTTATTGTTTCTAATCCAATTTCTTATTCAATTTCACATTTTTATACATTTTCCATTCTGTCGATGTTACTCCGAAATTCAATGACTATATTTACCCGATCCCTAATAGGGTCTCAATAATCTAGTAATGGGTATAAAACTTCACAATCACTCAGGAAACATTTTATTAAACTCTGTCAATCATTGTGGATGTGAGCGTGCGAGAGATAGATAGATAGATATGCCCTCATTACCATTTGTGGTGGTGGAGGTTATTTTTTATGATTTAAAATTTTTAATCATCATTTAAAAATCACAGTTTCTAACCAATAAATTCCTTTGAAACTCTGAATATTTCTAATTCAATATAATTAAGACGAGTGTGTGTTAGTGTTTATCAAATTTCTAGTGAATATTTATGCTTTTGTTTTTATATTTAAGAGATTCTTGAAACTGAGAGTCATAATTATTGTTTTACCAAGAATTGAACTTAAAATTCAACTGCAATTAGGGAAAATTTTTTTTCTATTTTTTATTACTTTCAAATTCAAAATTATGTCAGTTTTCATTATTATTATTTTTTTTTTGTTATTTTCTTGTTTTTGTTTCCATAAAAATCGGTTAAGAAAGTTTGTCAAGTTATTTGTTGTTAGTTGTGAATCTCCAGTTAAGAGTTTTAATCTTGTGGTTTCCTTTACAAATTTTTGTTAAAATTAATTTCCAACGATTTTGTTTTCTTAAATGCAAATTTAGATTTTTATCTGAGTCAACATTTTTATATAAAATAAAGTTTTATTTCTTTTTTTTTACAAAAAAAAAAAAAAGAAAAGAAGACAAAGAAATCAAACAAAAATCATTTAATTTTGCATAAATAATTTATTTCTCTTTTTCTGGTTAAAATATTTATTTAAAATTTGATTTTATTGTGTTTTTTATTAAAAGTTCTTGTACTTAAATAGAAAGTTACTGTTTATTAATTAATTCCAAATATGAATTTTATAACAAAAAGTGTGCGTTTTTTTTTTTTGAATTTCATATAAATTAAGAAGAAGAATGAATAAAATGAATTAAGTTTTTAGATTTTTTCTTGATTTCTTTAATTAATAAATTTTAAATTGATATTCTTTGTTCAATTATATAATCATTCTTTATAGAAACGTTGACCGATTTAGTTAGAAATTTATACAAAAAATTGTCTAAATCCGATCGACTGTAAGTGCTTAAAATTATGACTGACATATCATTACATAAGTGTAGCATCCAGTTCCAATCAGCGTAGAAATTTGAAATTCTGCAAGATAATCTGAAAATATATCCTTTTCTTAAGTAAGAGTTGGGGTTGTGGCCCCAATTAATCATTATCTCATGTTTCATTGTTCGTTATTCGTGTTCATTTAAATTTGGGTTGGCCAAACATATATATTTATCTTTGAGGGGAAGTGAAAGATATAAGCAATATTTTTTTTTTTAATATTCGAAAAATTCGGGAATTCGATCCCGGAATTCTTAAAATACTTGTTCTGTAGACAAGCACAAGCACACCACACATATTGAAATAAGAAATACATTTTCTATCTAGAGAATCTTCTTTTGACGAAAATATAAATGCGAACTGGTCCCTCAACATCTTTTTAGGAAAATTTTTTTAAATATTTAAAATTGGAAAAAGTTTTCAATTTATTATTTTTTCTTTTCTATTATAATTAGAGATGAGATATACAATGATTAAACCGTCGAGTGAAGTAATTTTTAATCACTGATTTTGGCAAACGGGTTCCATAAAAGACGACAGAGGATATTATTATATTTGAATATGGGATTTTCTGTGGAGTTCACACTGTGCACCGTAGGAAACAGTTAATTGTAATTCTGCCTCAAAATAAAAACATACACATTTCAGTATGCATTAAAGTAAGGAAAAAAGAACGACATTATTAGTTACTGTTATTTCATAATTTCAGTCATTGTAGTTACAAGTGATTCATCAATTACAGCGATTAAATCACAGTCGTGAAAATATCGTTCATCTCTAGTATGAATGATAAAAGTCGAATCTTTAATACACTCCACCATAAATGCTAGTTAAGTAAATTTGTAATGTTTCGTACATACAGATTCACACATACACCCACTAACTTATATAATATATGAACGCATTTTTAATGCAACGCAAAAACACTTTTTTCTAAAAAATCGTTTCTAAATAAATGTTACTGTACCGATTTTGATAATTTTTCGAATGGTAATAAAGTACACATAATTTCTTCGCATGAACTTATAGGTTATCTGAGATTTCATCGAGCTCTGTCAATTATTTTGAATGTGACAGACAGACGGTTATAGCTAAATCGACTCTGATTTTGATTTATGATCCCACCACCATGTTGGTTTTATTTCAAATAGAGCAATTTGAATATATTTTTCTAGATTTGAAGAACAAAACTTTTTATCGATTGATTTTCAAAAATCAATAAAAATTTGTTTCAATTTTCGAATTATTTTTTTTTATTTTTAATAAAATTTTAAACCACAATTAATTATAATTGATTTGTTCCTTCCTTTTTTCCTCTCTTTGTTTATATCGTATTTACAAAACATTTAGTAATTGTGTTATTATTGTTGTTATTGTTATTTAAGTTGTTTTTCCTCAACCAGTTTTATATTTATTTGATTTTCTTTTTTTATTTTTGAATTCCATTTTTTTTTGGTTTTATTTTTTGAATTTTCTTAAAAACTGCGCATGTTTTTCTTTTTAACTTCTCAAGAATAATTTTCATCAATTTTGTCTTTACAACAACAATTTTGTTTGATTGTTGTTAAGACTCTTTAAAACTGGTTTCTTCGAAATACTTTTTGTTGTAGAAAAACAGCTGGTTTGTATATATATTTTTTTGCCAATTTCTGTATTCTCTTTGTTTTTTGGTTTCTTCAAAAGAAAAATCCACAAAAGAACTAAATAAACCAAAAAAATGTTCTCTTAAATTTGAAGATGATACAATTAAGAGAGTTTTTTTTATTTCCATTAAAGTGGTCTTAATTTACCAGCAAAGAGAAATGAAATGGAAAAAACAAACAAAGAAACAGAAAGACAGACAGACAGAAAAATACAGAGTTTATTTGTTGCTTTTCTTTGGGGATTAAGTTTTTGTTTTACTGTGAATTTTCTTCATCATCTTCATTATTATGAAAATCAAACCACTTTTGTTGTTGTGTATGTGTGTGCATGCATGTTTATGTTTGGCCTTAACACACACACATACATACCAACATAAAACCCAAACATTTTAGCCATTTTTCAAAAAAAAAAAAAAAGTAGATTGTGGGTATCAAAAAAGGTGCACAACACAAAATATGTAAATGTTTATTATTTTTCATATGGAATTTCGTTAAGAAAATAAAAACAAAACATAAAGAAAACAACTAAAAATGTATGAAAGCAAACACACGTTACATATTCTTAAATCGTACATGTTCATGTACAACCAAAATATGAAACTTGTTACGCATTTTATACCCTCCACCATCACAAGTGGTGGAGAGGGTATATTAACTTTATCATTCTGTTTATGTATATATATTCTTGGATTAGTCATATTAAGCTATGTCCGTATTTGTATTTGTTATAGTCCTGAGAAGTTTCCTATTTAAAACCAGCAAAATCGGTTCAGTCTATTAAAAGATACAGTCCGATATCTGAGACAACCTCCTAGTTCAAGCAAAAAACTTTCGTTAAATTTTCAATTATAAACCGACAACTTAGAATGAAATTTTGCCATAATATCAGACTACATGTACTTTATAACCATTCCAAAAATTTCAAAATCGGTTCAGTAGAAAAAAGTTATAGCCAAAAATATAACTCCCTTTTTTCACTCATTAAACGTTCCTGTGTTACATTTAAGAAAAACTTTTATAAATTCTATATGTCTGTAAGTGTGTATGCACGAAATTCTCTTGTGATGGTGGGTATCGAAGGTATCGTCATAGCCGATTATGGTATTCTTACTTCTTTTTGTTTTGTTTCTTCTTCTTTCTGTTATTATTGTTTTTTTTTTGTGTTTTATTTGTTCAGTTTGAACACAAGTTCTAAATGTCACAAGTAGAATGAGTTTGTGATAATAATGAGAAAGAGAGAGTTTATGAAGAAGAATGGAGAGAGATTTTATATGTAGAAGTAAGTCAAACATTTATTTGGTTTAGTATACATTTCCATACATATGTATGTAGTATGTATGAATGTACGTATGTATGTATGTATGTATGTATGTATGTATGTATGTATGTATGTATGTATGTATGTATGTGTAAAATACACACATGTAAATGAACATGAAATTTTTGTGGTGCCTTTGTTGTTACACATTTTTTGTTTAGGTGGTGGGGGAGTGAAGTACTAAATGAAGTACAATAAAATAGTATTTTTTGTGAGATATAAACAAATATGAGAGTTTTTGGGTTTTTTATAAAATTTAAAATTAGAAAAAAAAAATGGTTTTTAAATGTACTAGATGTGGATCTTGTATGGACTTCAGAATTGGCTTATAAATTGTTATAAAGACTTTTAAAGTAGAGCAGACGTATTTCTCGAAAAGTAAAACCTCGAAAAAAGTTTTAAAAATGCTAACATTTGTTACTTTTTATAAAAGTACATAGCGTTGGAAAGTTTTAGTGTGTTAGTTAGTATTATTAACTCTTTTCAGTGTCATTCCACATTATTCGACCGAAAATGCTATTTTTAGCTATTAAAATCACTTTCTGAGGCGATAAAACGATGTTCGTCCGTTTAGCTCTCAGTGGCTTTGGACTTGACTCTGAAGGGCAAGAATTTTAAATACATATTAAAAGACTGACTCTATATTCTGCAAAATTTTAAAGGTTGAAAACTTAAATGCAAATAATTTGAAAATTATAAGAGATATATAATACACGTATGCGTATTTTTAAAGGCATTGTCATAATGACAATTTGTTCTTTAATTGAATAAGAACTCCCAAACTTATAATGCAACACTCCTTTGTTATCATAAGGTTAAAATCAAGCCGATCAAATATTAAAGATTTATTTCTAAAAAAGACAAATCTGCCCTACGATGGAATATGACCAAAATTCAGGTCGCATGTTTATTATTTTGGAGCAATTGAAACGGATTATAATCGGTTGATGTAATTTTTTTAGCACTAAAGGTCCATAAACGTTTCCATTATATTTGGTTATAATTAAGATAAATATATTTAAAAACGATGTTAGATATTTTTCGAGGTTAAGTTTATACATTCCAATAGCTCCATTACTCCCCGAAAAAAATTGTTCAAAACGCATAAATTTCCTAAAGTGTTAGTATCATAATTTTGTCTCGGTCTATTCAAGAATTCAAGGAAGTCAGAACAACAAGTTATACGAGTGTCGTTTAATAACTTTATATATATATATAATCGGCTTAACCGACCGATACTTTTTTGATTCCAAAATATATGTATATTATGATATCGCGACAATATTAAAGTAACTCTGTAAAATATATGTATAAATCACTTAAAGAGAAGAATGAAATCGCAACAACATTAAACAATTCTTATAAAAATACATAAGTATACACATATATATATATAGATGAATGTATAAATATATATTTAATATAATTATTAAGTTGTTACATTAGTTTAATTATCTTCTTCTCTTAATCAAGTACTTGTTTTTTCATTATTATTTTTAATACAAACTTACTTTTATATACATGAGAATATGTATTTCCACATACTTTAAGGGATATTAATTTATACACTCTTAATACATACATATACATATTCATATGTATTTGTATTTAAGTGTTGGTGTTTAAGTTTGTTGAAGTTATTAATTAATTGTTATGAATTTGTAACTTTATCACTGTTATTTTGTTTTTGTTTTTCGTGTGTCTCTGTTGCTGTTATATATTTTTGTTGTTGTTGTTGTTGATTTTTATCACTCATTCATTGTAATTTGTAAAAGTTTTATTAATTTTCAAATAAAAACAGAAAAACTAATGCAACAATAACAAACAACAACAACTACTACTACTACACATAATATAAATATTAAGAATACTGCAGTCGGATATGCCGAATCTTCAATGCCATCCACCAAAAGTGGATGATCACAGATGGATAAAATAGATGAAAAGGTTTTTCTTAAATATTAACATGAAACACCTTATGAGTCGTAAAAGTTGTTATATTTTTGACTATAACTTTTTTACTGAATCGATTTTCATGATTTTTAGAATGGTAATGAAGTTAAGAGCGGTTGTCGATTTATATATTTTAATATATTGAACCGATTTTGCTGATTTTAAATAATAGTCTCAGGACTAAAACAACACTCATTGTACATTTCATTGGGTTCTATAAATTATTGTTGATGTAAACGTGGCAGACAGACTGACGGACATAGCCAAATCGACTCAGATTTTGATTTTATGCACGAATATGTTATAAATTATGGAATTTGATTGTTGATTCCTTCTTAGCGTTACACACGGTATGACAATATTAATATACCCTCTACATCACTTCTGGTGGTGGAGGGTATAAAAGTATGTGAGATCATTAATAAAGATACATTATTGTTGTTGTTAATATTTATTTATATAAAATGAAATATAAGAGATACAAATGAACAAAAATGAAATACTTTTTAATTTAGTTGTTATGTATTCTCCTTGAAAATTTCTTAACTTGACTTTATTATTGTTATTATTTCTCGTTTCCTTAGCATTGTTATTTTATAAAGAAACCCAGCAAACATAACATGTTTGGTAAAATGAAATTATTTTATTAATTGTTTTTAAATCATTAACAAAATTGTTTGTTGGTTATAAAATTTACTGTTGTTTATTGTAGCAAAACGTGTGAACGGATGTTGTTAATAACTATGTATGGGTTTTCTTAGCGTCTATGAATTTGTGTGTATGTATTTGTAATAACTTACAAAGATTGAATTAAATTAAGAATCATTACCGAAATACTGCGAATATTTATTTATAAATAATAAAAAAGTATAAATATTAAGTAACCATCAATTGGATTTAATGTTTTTCTTCTTTTTTGCGCCATTTCCATTTCCATTTTCATTTCCAAATTGTTATTGACAATTACAAATGAAATTTAATTATTTTATTAAGAGAAGTTTTCATAGTTCATTATTGAAATTTATTTTACTTACACTTTAAGGAAAAAATAATCACTTCAAGAAAGTAATGAACGACTGTTTTAGTATAAATAGATTCAAAATAATTACTACACTGAAAAAAAAATTATTTTAATTTTTTTCATATCATCTCCGATTTTTTTTTTTCATTTTCAACTAAAATTTGAACTTTAATATGGGTTTTAAATAAAATTTAAAAATCTCTTGATATATGTATACAACGCATGAATTATAAAAACGTAAATAAAAGTTATATTTCAAATAAGTTTGTTGCAACCTTATTATTTTCATGTTAAACATTTATTGTTGAGAATTGTTTAATTGTTACCATAAAATTATTTTCAATAAAACAACAATAATATGTTAATTGCAATATGTTTAAAAATATGTTTAATTGACCAATATTTTATTGCTGTAAAAATATTATTTGATAAATACTTAATAAAATGTTTTGATATGTCAGGTTTTATAACCATATTATAGGTGTGAGAGAACCATACTTTGTAGTGGGACAATCACATTTTATTGTTCCACACCCATATTATGGTTAACGACATGGGCGTGTCGGCGGTACGCAACCATAATATGGTATATAACAATACTATTGTGGGACCAACATATTTTATGGTGGCACATCCATAATTATGGTTTATTTGAAAATATTATGATTGAGCGACAATTATAAAAAAATACTGTAATATGTTGCCTTTGTGTGTAAAACAGTTGCAAATAACCTTAAAAGACTTAAATCTCGCACAACAATGATTGTTATGATAATCATAAATCATATCCAACGCTTCAACATACCTTAAGTTATTATCTGAGTCGCTTTTATTAACAAAATACAGGTCGCAGTTTTGAGAATATTTTGACAAAGTTTGTGATGTAGTATTATTTTGGTCTAAAAACGAAGCCTATTGAAATTGGTTATAATAAGTCCATTGATTTATATAGGTCCCATACGAATGTCTCTCGTTGTATGTTGGTGTTTAATTGTGAAAAGCCTTTTAGTAAAATATATCGCACAAAAAATATACCAATAAAGTTTCGAACGTATTACCAAATTTGACGGGAATCAAACAAGAATCGATGACGGGAATCTCACGAATCGATATTGTGAAATGCATAAATCTCATACAAAGGTAAATAATGTATTGTGGTCTTAAGCAGAAATCGGAAAACAAAAGTAAAGAAGGGATCATGAACAACAATATAGACTAGGATATTTTATATTCCGGCTTGATCGGCCATAACTTTTTCAAAGGTTTTTAATTGATATTTTTGGAAATTCTATATCCGCAAAAGCTTTAAATTTGATTTAAAACAAAATCTGACTCAATATGAAATATATAAACTATTTTTACGTTTTTTACGTTTCCTTACTTGGGTTCCATAGTTGGAATAAATCAAATATATTTCCTTTTCAAATGACATTTTAACAGAAGATATAAATTATAAAATCTCGCTGTGATAGTACGAATCTTATAAACATTAAAGATACACGTATCTGATTATATATCTTTAATAATCATATTGAAGTATAAAACATTGATACATTAATCTGTCAGACAGTCAATCATGTTCGTAGAACATTGATCACACTTCAAATACAACCAAAGGAAATTGAATCAACGTACACACAAACAGATAAACATGACCTCTTGCAGACAGAGACAAAATTTATCACTTTGTTTAGGTCATGTTTAGGCATTTAGACCCTAACGATTTTTCTTTTAGCCTTTTCTTTTCTTTTTTTGGTTGCGTTGTGTAAAGACATCGTGTTAGCTGATTTGACTTAACTTTGAGAGAAAAATAATAAACAACAGGAATGTTAGAATGACACCAAAAACATGAAAATACTCTTAGAATATTTCCTTGTACCTTTTGTTTTGTTTTTTTACTTTTGCAAAAAATTTAAAAAGTTCGACGAAAAATTAAAAAGAACAAAAACAATCTTTGCAAATACCATCAACTAATGGATAAAGTAGTAAATGTCTGAATATCTGTCCGTTCGTCCGTCAGTCTGTCATTATAAAACAATTTATTTAGCCAAGCATAAATGAAACCAACAACTACAAATAAACTCCCATGAGTTTTGAAAAAATAACACACACACAACACACACATTCACATAAATACATATACACAATAATATTAATTGTAACAAACAGCAACAGACAGGACAAAAACCAGAAGGAAGTCCAAATAGTAAAGTTTTTCTACAAAACAAAGAAGGTGGAACAATAAAAAATGAGGAAAAAATGTTATTTATTTTTTATTTTATTTGTTGAGCGTTTTATTTCTTTCGAAGTTGTTATTGTTGTAGCATTATGACACAAGGGAACAGAGAATCATATGAAACATAAAACTACAATTGCCACATTCATAATTCATTCATGCCACAACAGAACAAATATTCATTGAAATATATACAATAAATATACACTCACACACATATGCACATATAAACACATAAAGTTACTAAACGAAATAGGAAATGAAATACATTTAAACATACGAACAATATTAGTGTGATCCTAAATTATAAAATAATAATAATAATAATAATAATAATAATAATAATAATAATAATAATAATTTGGTTAAACAAATAATTTTCGATATGAATTTCCCATTGCGTTTAGGAGGTATGCGATTTTAAACACTTTGTAGGGGAATACCATTTCACCTTGCCCTGTCCAAATATTCGAAAGTCCTTTATATTTTGTTATTAAAGCTTCGTCTACGTCCCTTTAGCTTTAACAACATATTTATGTGCCAAATATCATTACTTTTTTTTGTATTATTATAAAGATATGTGACATTAAAGTTAAAAGTTTCGTTTATTGGAGATATCCACCTCCACCATGCCCTATGCAAAACAAATTACAAATTATCTTTTGCTCAAATTTATCACTTTTAGGAGGTTTTATCAGATATCTATATAACTTTTTTCCTTATAAGATAAGATATACATTAGTATTGTGATATTTATATATTTAACATTTACATAATCAGAAATTTTTTTTCATTTCATAAAAGAAATTTCGACAATTTGAGTATAATTTAAGCTTCGAATCAAGTATTCTATAATATAATTGAAATCCAATGAACATTAAAAATAGAATTTCCAAAAAATTTGGAATCAGTCTAATTTTACAAGGGATATGAACATTAAACAAGAATTATTTGGAAATATAATAAATGGATTTTATAGATACAGTCAGGTGAAATATTGTAGCAGTTCAATGGCCAAAAATGGATTGCTGAAGTAAAAAGTTTTGTATGTGTATTTGTTTATCTAAATCATATATTTGATAAATTATTTAATAAACCTAAAAAAGAAATCAGTAATTTCCCTTCAAATGCTATGAATTGACTTAATTGACAGTTACAATTTACAAAAAAAAAAAAGTTGAGATTTATCTACTTATTTACCGTAAAATATTGATTATAACTGTTTTATTAAAGTTAGAAAAAAATGATTATTTCTCTATTAGTTCCTGTCTGTCCGTCCGCCTGTTTATCTGACAGTTTGATTTCTCAATCAGTTTGCCAATAAGAACTTTAACGCTAAACGTTTTTTTTTAAAGTCTGGTTTTTCCACTTCTCTCCTCTTATTATGCATTATTATTCTAATAATTAATTATTATTGTTTTTGCTTTTTTTTTAATTTCAGTTTCATTTTTACTTTTATCATCTTCATTTTAATGAATGAGACACATAAATGTAGAATTCTGTAAAAGAAAACAAGTAAGAAAGTAATACCCTACACCACATTATTGGTTGAAATATTACTATAATGAAATTTATGAACGGCCCTCGTATAATTTGGTTTTCTTATTTATAGTCATGTATGCAATAAAATATTAGGATATTAAAATTATATGATAATTATGCGTTTCAAAGGCATTTTTTCTGTAGCGTTATGTGGGAGTTAGAAAAAATTATAGGTTGACCCTCGTATAATTTTACATAAAGGTTTTGACTTAAATTTATTCTAATTTAACTAAATATTATTACAACATCCACATTAATGTGCGTTTAATGAGTTCCAATGTTATATTAAGAATGTTGGTTCTATAGGACCAATTAGGAATGATGGACCGATCCTCACATAATTTGCACATTGCTTTAGAATATAATAAGACTTATTTGCAAAAAATTTGGTTAAAATTATTTATATATTCATGAATTTTATTAACTAAAAACCGAGGAAGATTTGTATGGAGGCCTATATGAAATAATTAACTCCTCATAACCAATTTCAATAGGTGTCGTTCTTGAGCGATGCCAAATTTCATCTTCGAAATTGCGACCTGTATATTTAAAAGTGGCGGTAGGACTATTTTCTGCTCGTGTGGTGTAGGGTATAAATAGAAAATACGATAATAGTAATAACTATAAAAAGAAAATTTGAAGCAAAAGAAAAACTCTAAAAGGAAGGAAGAAAAAAGTTAAAAGTATAAAGTAACTTTATATATGTTACATATACATATATAAGTACATATTTAGGTATATTATATACAAATACACATAATGTTTTAGACATTATTTAGTTAAATATTCTATAATCAGTCTTTGGGTAATTGTGAGTTAAACTATAAAACAGCTCAACAGTTACGAACGAGTAAATTTATCTAAAGTACTTTCATACAACACACATACATATGTACATATGTATGTGTATATGAAACTATAAAATACAAAAAAAATGCTAATAATAATAACAACAACTACTTACAGTAATGTTAATAACAAAATTATAAGTTTAAAATAAAGAAAAGAAAGAAAGAAAAGAAAAGAAAAGAAAGAAAGAAAAGAAAGAAAAGAAAATATTGAAAAGAAAAGGTAAAGAATTATTATAATAAAATTATATAACATTGAGAAGAGAAATCGAAAATTAAAACTTTTTCGATATGAAAGTAAATATGTATGTGTGAATATATTGGAGTGAGTTTGAAAAAAAATGTTATACTTGAGATATTGAATTTTCTTTGTTTATTGATATTACAAATTACAGAAATAATTAATTAATTATGTAAAAGTTAACCCATTTTAGACAATTACCTGAATGAGTAAAAATAAAGGAATGTTCCAACGTTTTAAAAATCGGTTTTATCCGGATTTTCTATATCTTTTATTTATTTAATTTGTATGATAACATTTTTTCTTTTGAATTATTATTTAAGATTTGTGAACATTTTTTTTCATATGACCTCTGGAGTTTAAGAATTTCCGGAATTTCAGATTTTTAATATATTTCAAAGTCGATATTTTTCGTTATGACTGGAGAGTGGGGTACTTCAATATAAAGCAAATTTATCTACTAGAAATATTACAGCGAGCATTTTAAAATTTAGTCCAAATTACCTACAGAACCATAAAAAATGTTTATACTCCCACACAGAATAAATATCAAGAATGAAATGTTCATACAACTTTAGTTCTGTTCGTTCCATTCATATTGATTTGCTTCACTTGAAAAATAGATTAATGACAAAATGTCGTTCGGACTGGGGTAGTTTCAGGTACGATGTATAAATAACCGGAATATAATAAGAAATTTCCATCTGACTCTCATAAACATTGCACAGATTTTTCATTTTTTACCTAAAATTCACTAAAAAGATCTTCCAGTTTATTAAAGTTTAAAATATAAAACAATTAGGAATGTTCAATTCGATTCTGCCGAATCTTAATCTCATCAGAATTTCGAAATTGAAATCTGAATTTCGATGGATTTGATCCATATTTAAGAATCTATTAAGCCTATAGCGGGAAGTAAGTTTATATAATGTGAGTGAAAATCTTATATGGTCCGGAAATTGTCAAGTTAGATTAACATATTAATGACA
Organism: Cochliomyia hominivorax; assembly: GCA_004302925.2. NCBI lineage: Eukaryota > Metazoa > Arthropoda > Insecta > Diptera > Calliphoridae > Cochliomyia > Cochliomyia hominivorax. The sequence goes on along the minus strand of PYHX02000467.1, from coordinate 122,123,151 downwards.
GTTTAAAAAATAATTATAACAGTTCCTGCAAAATCTTGTTTCTACATGAAAATAAATATATGTGCTACATATAACTATATGTTATGGTAAAATTCCCCCTGAATCCAATTATTTCTTGTTGAAAAATTGGAAGATATATTTTTCGGAATTTCGAAGTTATCCCAGATATCGGTTTATAACTTTTTTTGTATGTAAACCGATCGATTCAGAATCACTTCCTGAGTAGATTTAACCATGTCCGTCTATCCTTCATGGACTTGACTCAATACAACAAAATATGACACTCTACATAGTTTTTTTGGATTTCCCATAACAGAACTGTAGAGTAATTAAATTTAATTTCATGTGGAAGTATTCAAATTCAATTATACATATAGATTTTTTTATCTGTATTGTATAATTATGACGACATAAGACGATGAAATGATAAATTGAAATAAAGAAAGAAAAAAACAAGTTTAAAGAATTAATAAGGAAATTGTTGGTTGTTTGATAGAAAACGTTAAATGAATTTTAATTAGTTTTGTCAAGAGTACTTAACCAAAGAATGTTGGAATAAACTTGTACATGATCCCAGAAACACAGATTATTTAAGAGAATGAAGTTCACTGGACAAAAATAGATCACAGAGATTTTTAAATGTTTTACAGTTTCCTCTTTATTTATTACTTTTTATCAGTGAACTTTAATTAATAAATATAACGAAATAAAATTATAATAATTTTAACTTTTTTCCTTACTTTTTCTTGAGAACAAAAAAATGCGAATGATTCAGAATAAACAAAAATCAAATTTGCTAATTTGAATATAAAATTTAAATAAAACTTGTGTACTTGAACCCTACACCATGGTAGGTGGTTGGCGTATTATGCGTTTTTCTGCTGTTTGTAACATACAGAAAAAGTATAAAATTTTATTATACATTTTAGATTTTAGCACAAGCGAAAAGCCTATTGAAATTGGTCATATTCGGTTCAATATTTTAGTTAGCTCCACCCGAAATGGGGTTTAAAGATAATAAAAGTCCTAAATATAAAACGATTTCAACGAAGTTCAACAAAAATAACTTTTATAATATTTTAAATTTATATGCCAAATTATGCGAGGATCGATTTATTAGTTCTCATACACACAGGAAAAAATCAATGTTAGATTTACTAAAATATAAATAATTGAACTTTAATTTTGGTTATGATTTTGCTTCATAGATAGAAAGTGTTAATTTAACATTGTTTCACATTAAATTCTTCTTTTTGAGAATATTCTTGAATTTTTACTACTTGAAATTTTAGTACTTTAAAACAATTTTAATAATTTTATATATTTATATCGAAAGATTCTAATATGTACAATATTATTTCATTGCAAAAGTAAAAACGTTCAATTTAAACTTAATGAAAAAAAAAAATTATTTAATCTTAAATGAACTATGTTCAATGTTGATTTGGCTTCATGTTTTTTTTCTGTGTGTAGGTCCCATACTAAACCCTTCCAAATATCAATTTGAAAGATCATAAATCTCAAACATACGTTGGTATTGTAATAACAACTGGCCAAATTAAGATAAATATAATCTTAAATCGATGTTCCAAATGATACGAGGGTCGGTCCATTATTTCTCCTAGTTTCGATATAATCCCCGATAAGAATAATTTTCGAATCTATAAATTTCACATAAATGTAAAAATCATGTACTTCATACGAGGGTCAGTAATACATTTTTTGTAGTTGTCATTTGCAACCAATAATGTGGTGTAGGGTATTACAACGACTATAATTTTTTAATTGTTTTAATAATTTATTTCATTTCTCTTAATTTATATTTTTTATTTTCTTTTCTTTGCAGATTTCTTGTGTGTGAAAAAGAATTTTACACCTACGAGTCCATTAATTTTTTTTCAAAATAATGAAATCAAATCAAAATTACACAAACAATTAAAAAACAAGTTTTAAACAACAAATCATCACTTTTGATTAAACAGCAAGAGAAAGAGATGAAGGGAAGAAGATAAAAATGAATATCGATAAAAATGTTGGTCTTTAGACCAACAACTCAATAAGATAAATTGCCATAAATACAACAAATAAGTGAGAAAAAGAGGAAAAAATCAATTGATTTGTAAGTGTAGAAAAAAAGCTGAAATGTAGAAAATTTTAATCATAAAATGTCAATAATTAAAAAAAAGTTGAAAATTACAACAAAAAAGTGTGAAAAAATTCAATAAATAAAACAAGTTTCTGTGTAATTTTACACAAAACAACAACAACAGCAGAAAAGCAGCATAAACGTTTAATAAATTTAACGAAACGAAAGCCAAATAATACGAAATAATTCAGCCAACAATATGAATTGGATTATTGTGGCCATAGTGCTGCTTATGGCTCACAAAGAGTATATGGCCAGTCCAACGCCACTCAAGTTGCCCGGTAAGTACAAACAAAAAAGCCCCCAACAATTTTAATTTTTATTTCAATTTTAATTTCAGTTTCAATTAAAATATTTTTCTTTCATTTTTGTATGAATGAATATGAATTTTTATACCCTACACCACCGTAGGCGATGAGGGGGTATTATGCATTTGTGCTAATGTTTGTAACATACAGAAAAAATGGTGTAACACCCAAATTTTAGCATACCGTTCGACTCAGAATCAATTTCTAAGTCGATTTAACGATGTCTGTACGTCCGTCCGTCTGTCTGCCCGGCTGGCTTTCCATGTAAATGTTGTAAACACTTCGCAGGTAAAAATTTTTAAGATAACTCGATGAATTTGGTACACATTTTTTGGCTTAAGAACAAAGTCAGTTGAAATTGGTCATATTCGGCCCAATATTTCAGGTGCTTCCATATAAATGTCCTCCCGGAATAGGGTTTTAGGGGCACAAAAGTCTTAAATATAAAGCGATTCAACGAAACAACAATAATATGTCTTATGCTATTCTAAATCGATGTACCAAATTATGCGAGGGACAGTCCATTGCTTTTCATAGGTGCCCCACAAGCCTCATCCTAAATATCACTTTTAAGGGCATAAATCTCACATATACGTTGGTATTGGAACAATAATTGATCAACTTAAGATGAATATAAGCAAAAATCGATGTGTAAATTTGTACGAGGGTCGGTCCATAATTTTTTCTAGCTCCGATATAACCCGCAAATAATTCCTTTTCGAATGCATAAATCTTACACATATTTCAGTATCATTATTCACACTTAATCATAAATCAGAAGAGCAAATTATACGAGGGTCGCTCATAAATTTTTCGTAGCTGTTATTTACAACCAACAATTTGGTGCAGGGCATTACATAGTTGGACTTGATCGACTAAAATAGTTTTACTTGTTTTCCTCTGCTTTCAAATCATTCATCGTATTTATTGACGAAAAAAGAGAATTTCGTTTAAAATTGTTTTTCGAAAAAAAGAGATCAATGTTAAATTGTTATTTCCAAAACAAAAAAAGTGATTTTATTTTGATTTCAATAAATTAAACCGGCTTTTTTTAATTTTATTGTAAAATTTCTTATTTCGTTTAATTTTCAAATGTTTGAGATTTTAATTTTGGAATTGTTGGTGAAATAAGTGGTTTTGGCCATAAGTTGATGTAAGAAAACCGAAATAATTTCTCATTTAGTTTCAACAATAAAACAAGATTTGGCTCTGTGTGTATGAATGTGTGTGTATACCCTACATCACCGTGGGTGGTTGCGGTATTACGCATTTGTGCTGATGTTTGCAACATACAGAAGAAGTGTGTTATAACCACATTTAAGTATATTGTTCGATTCAGAAACACTTTCTGAGTCGATTTAACGATGTCCGTCCGTTCGTCCGTCAGTCTGTTCTTCCGGCTGGATGTCCATGTTGACATTCTAAACATTCTTCTGGTCGTGGTATATTAATGAAATTTTTGCCTGAAGACGAGACCTATTGAAATTTTCTATGTTCGGTATAATATTTCAGATACCTCCAATGAAAGTGTCCTGCCGGAATAAGGTTTAAAACTCATAAAAATCATTAAAATAAAGCGATTTTAAAGAAAAGAAAGTCTTATTATATACATCCCACACAGCCCCCCTCTTCAATATCACTTTGTAATAAAAGTTGATTAGATTAATATTAGAGAATTATATGAGGGTCGGTTTATAATTTCTTCTAACTCGTATACCTAAAATCATTTAATTGAAATGCACAAGTTGCACATAATGTAAGTGTCACAATAATGTACTGCACACTTAAGAATAAATCAGTAAATTAAATTATATGAGAGTCGTTCATTGATTTTTCGTAACCAATGTAGGGTATTACATGGTCAGACTCGACCGGCAATGAAATCATACTTGTTTTTTTTATTATTTTTGTTCGTATAAGTGAAAATTATTAAAGCTGTTTTACAACAATAAAATAAAAATTTATCACACAGAAACACACTCACACACATTGAGAATAAATGTTAGAAATATTTTAATTCAAACGAGACTTTTCGAGTCTCTTGTCATTGAAAACGAAATAAAAAAAAAACAATTTTTTATAAAATTATTTTTTTTTCAAATTTTATTTTTATTTTAACAATAAATTGCAACAATAACAATAACAACAACAAAAATAATAATAACGGTGTTTTGTAATGCGTAATGCTGAACAAATAAATAATCTCACCGCCACTGCCGCACTCCCAAATAGGGCGCACAAACAAAAAAATCTCTAAATGGCAAACAATGAAAGTGACTTTAAAAAAATTAAAAAACGACGAATAAATAAATAAATAAATAAATAATTTTTATTTAATGTTTATTTATGTATCATTTATGAAAAAATCGCAGTTATTTGTTGTTCTTTAAACACTTTTTTTACAGTGTATTTGATTTATTTGATTTTTATAGTTTTATTAGCAGACATTTGCTAATTGTTAAATATCGATCTGATTTAATCGATTCGAGCTGGAGCTGTATATTTGTATGTGTTTTATTAGTTAGGGCCCTTGTTAAGGTTGAATCTAATTTCTTTTTTAGTATTTAAATTATTCTAATTTTCATTTTATTCAAAATTGTCCTTTTTTTGCCTAAATTCTGCAGGTCTGTTACCTGTATTGCGGTTATATTAAACAAGTAAGAATGTTCAGCATTATCGAATTTTAGATACTCTACACCTCTTACAATATGCAAAATTTGTGAGTTAAAAAAATATTCATACAAAATTTAAAGTAAATTGCGGTTTTGGACCATATTTTCAGTGGAATTGATCCAGATTTCTGAAACTTTTAAGTCTTAAATCCTATTACCCTATAACGGGAGAGTTAGATTCATATTTTATGGCAAATTATAAATGCCAATTTTAATAATTGTTAACTTTTTAGTATTATAAAGTTAAAGCTCTTTTCAGAGAGGGATCTTTAGTGTTATATGCATTAAATGAAATTAGGGAAATAATTGAGCCGAAATTCAAAAGTATATATTCAAGAGTTTTATAAGCTTAAACCATATTCCAGGGAGTAGCTTAGTACGTCAAATGATGGCTCCAGCACAATCTACTGTTTTTATATCAAAAATATAATATATATAAAATTCTTTCAAAAATTTTTGAATAACAATAAAATATTTATTACTGAAGGTAGCGACAAAAATTTTGCGGAAATTGTGAACCTTATAATTCTTAAATATATTTAAAACATGTATGAACTTATAGTTGGTCAAATCGGACTATACGATATTATATGAATCCATTCTCATATAATTTAATATATATTTTATATGAGATATAATGAATTGATCCTCGTATAAATTGATTCATCGTTTTATATTATAAGACTTACTCGTCCCAAATTTTGTTAAAATCGTTAAATATTAAGGACTTTTATAGGCCTTAACCCCTATAGTTTAGACTATGTGAAGACATCATCCTGTTTTAAACTCGTATAAAACCCGATTCAAAATATTGATTTAAATTCTTTTTCATTGGAAGTATAATAATTATTAATACTTAAATAAAAATGAATCTGTGTTTGTTTGGGACTTATAGACATCTAAACTATTGGACCAATTTTGCTGAAATTTTCTCAGAATGTTCTTAATATACCCGTAAGTATCATAGGCTATAAAAGATTTCGATAGGATCAGGGGGAAAGGTATCCCCATACAAAGCAAATATTGATTATCCAATACCTAAAGAACCACTTCCCAATATTTTTTTCAAGGAAGTATTTACTAAGACAAAATATGGGGCAGATAGAGATAGAGGGTGAGAGGTAGCCTCCATACAAAGCAAAATTTTATCATCGAATATCTAAAGATCTATAACAGCGAGAATTTTAGAATTTGGTTCCAAATACTTTTTCAAAAAACTATTTTACAAGATAAAATGTGGGGCGGATAGAATGAGGGGAGAGGTAGTCTCCATACAAACAAAATGTTGATAATCGAATATTTAAAAAACTGTAACATCAAAAGTTCTCAAATTCGACCCCAAACATTTTCTGAAGAATTTCCTTTACTGATTAAAATATAGGAGGGAACCAGGGGAAGAGATCCCCCATATATAGCAATTAATGATTATAAAATATCTAAAGTACTATAACAGCGAGAGTTCTCAAATTTGGCCCCAATGGCTTTCTCAAGAACTATTTTAGTGAACAAAATAAAGAACCGATAGGACATGGGGGAGGAATACCCCCATAAAAGGAAATCATGATAATCGAATATCTAAACAGTTTTACTAGACAAAATATAGGACGGTTCAAGATCAAGGTAAGAGGTTACTCCCATGCAATGCAAATATTAAATAAAATTTTAGAACGGATAGGGCCAGGGGCACATGGCAAAATGTCCATTGTATATAATTTTTAATATACGTTGTGATTTCGAGATCTTGGACTGAGGAGAATGTTTGTACAGCAAAGCGCAACTGGTAAAAGCTGGTAAATTTATATTTAGTAAATTAATTAGATTAATGAAAACGAGTTTAATTATATCAATGTCAAGACATTTATATTTCAAACAAATTTTCATTTATATTTTAGCGAATTTTTCTAAAATTACACACTCATTTTTACAAACATTAAAAATATTTCTACTTTAACTTTAAATTGACATTTTTATAAAAAAAACTTGTTTCGAAAGTTTTTTTTCGTTGCACCACAAACTTTATACATATGAATGTGCACAAAGTACAACCACTATACACACATATGTTTTAGTATGTGTTTTTGTAAAATGCACAATTTAAACAAAAAAATCTGACTTTGACATGTTTTATTGCAAAAATTTGTTTTTTTTTTTACACGAGGAATTAAAAATAAAAAAACTGTTAAATTTAAAACTCCAAATTTGTTAAAAAATAAATTTCAGTTTTTTCAACATTTTAATGAAAATACAAAAAAAAAAAAAAAAAAACAAGAAAATTCAAAATAAAAAGTTAAAGTGTTAAATTCGGCCGTGCCGAATTTTCTATACCCTTTAACATTCCTTATATGGATCTTTTCGTTTTTTTAAGCAACGAACTTAACAACATTTAACGTTAAGTCTCTGTTTTAGAAGAAGGAGAATATGAGAGTCATTACTATAGCCTTTATTTGAGTCAATATAGATTCCCTGAGAAGTTTTCACTTTCACTAAAACAATACTTGTATAAATATAAAAGAGTAATTAATAACTCCGCTATTTATGGGCCGATTTCGAAATTTACAAAAATATATATCGGAAAATATGTTTTTGCCTATAACTCGGAAACTAATGGATCAATAACTCCGATGAAAATTCCCCTAATTATTATGTCTCTAGCTTAAATGGAACGCTCAAAATGTCGAAAACATTACTTGTTGGAATAATTTTTGGCCCATATCTCGTAAACTAAGGCTCAATCAAGTTTATGCATTCAAATGAAAAATCCACAAAAATATTTCTGATCCACTAATAAAACAATTAAATGTCAAGCATTAATAAAATGGCCAAAACCTCAAAAACAATATTTTGAATGTTCTTATTGTTTTTCTCTAGTTATAAACAACAACAACAACCCCATGGGACTAAATTGTTAAAGAAAGAATTGATCATATCTCGGTGGTTTATGAACTGATTTTGATTGAGAAATCTGGAAAGAAATTGTTATCATTCAGTGCCATAACCAAGTCCATAACTCTCATAGGAGGTTAAAAATATAGGAAAATATGTGTTTGCCTAAAACTCAGGAACTAATGGTCCGATTTATTTCATGCCTTCAGCGCATAAATCCGCAAAAATAATTAAACAAAGTTTGAGGTACTTTTATGAACCAATTTCCCTGGGTTTTAATAGAAAAATTCTCGAAAGCACTATAAGTCGGCTTCATAAACTTGATTTTAACCGCTACACGGACTAACGGACGGACGGACGTAGCTAAATCAATTCCTTTTTTCATACCGATCCAGAATATACATACTTTGGGGTCTAATCGTAAGTAAAAATTGCGGATATTACAAACGGAATGACAAACTTATATGTCTACCATTCTGTTCTAGTCAGGTGAAGGGTATAAAAATAAAGTAAAAATTTGGTTGAACTAAATTTGGAAAAATAAATGTAAATTGTAAATTTTGTTACAATTTATTGTTTTTATATTCATTTCCTTTCATTATTTATTGACAGTTATAACTGGTTAATGTAAAAATACTCACACACACACACAAATACACTCACACGCAAGAGAAACAAAAAATATGGCAACCAGAAGTGTTAATTTCCTGTTAAAGTCAGCCATTGTTTTCTTTTCTTCTCATTTTGTTTTTTTTGCCTTTATTGTTGTTGTTTTTTATTCTTATTTATTTGCTGAAATCAGCGAAAATTTTTATAAGAATTCATTTGTTCCTGTTTTTCTCTTTTTTAAATCTGAATTTAGTTTAAACAAGTAAAAATGTTATAGTCGGTCAAGCCCATTTATGTTATGCCCTTCACCAACAATGTTGGTTGGCATAAACACTACAAAAAAATATGAACGGCCCTCGTATAATTTGCTCGTCTTATTTATGCTTAAGTGTGCAATAGATTTTAAGATGCAAACATTTATGTGAGTTTGGGAATTAGAACAAATATATGAACAGACCCTCGTATAATTTCGCACACCGGGATTTTCTTATATTTTAATCTTAATTTGATCAGATATTATTATTACGCCCACGTATATATGGGATTTATGCATTTAAAAGTGAGATTTGAAAATGGGGTTGTATGGGACTTATGAGAAATAATGGACCAATACTCCTGCAATTTAGCGCATCGTTTTAGAATATTTCATGACTTATTTTGCCAAAACTTGGTTTTATTATTAAGAATCTTATGGACCAAAAACCCAATTCCGTGGGAACATTTGTATTACAAGTTTTCATGGAGTGCCAGCTGGACAGACATGGTTAAATCGACTCAGGAAGTGATTTAAAGTCGAACGGTATACCTAAATGTTGTGGTAGGACTATTTCTTCTGCCTGTTATAAACATCTGCAAAATCACACCCACCTCCTATGATGGTGTAGGGTATAAAAAGCTTTAAATTAAATACAACAATAACAAATGTTGTTTACATTGAAAAATGTACTTAAATATTTATTTTTAAACTCGTATAAAATTTCGAAAGTTTTTTTTTTCATTTAATTCGGTCTGAATTTTTTAAATAAATGAGAATTTTTTGTTGTTTTTCAATTCGAAATCGAATGATTAATTTGTAAATAAATATCAATTTTAATTAATTGTTTACAGTTGGCATTCAATTTAAATATTTAGTATTTTATTTTTTTGTAATTTATACATATTTTTATTTATAAATAATAATAAAAATATAAATAATAATAAAAATAATAATTTTATTAAAATTTTTTAATTAAATAAAAATTGAGATTTTATGTTATTTCCCCTGTGAGATGAATAAAGATATAAATTAATAATTATTTTAAAAAATATTTTATGTATTACTAGCCTTTACCCGGTGCACTTTGCTGCATAGAAATTCTCCTTAGTCCCAGATATCGAAACAAATTTCACACATTGCGATGTGTGTTAAAAAAAAAATTGCATGCATTGAGGACTTATCCAAATCGTTCCAAAATTTTCCAATAAAATCGTTTCATAGAAAAATGACAAAATTCAAAAACTCTAGGTGAAATAGTTCTTTAGATAATTCCTCAATTCTTTAAAAAGGTAATTGGAACATTTTCTCCAGTAAAACTGTTCCAAGAGACAAACTGAGAAAACAGATAAAATCTTAATACTCTCACTTCAATTGTTCGCTAATTAACTAATTTCCTTTGTATGGGGGCTACTTTTCCCCATATTCCTACCCGTTCTACATTATGTCTTTCTAAAACTTTGTCCCGTGAAACAGATCCTTGAGAAAGTGAATGGGACCAAGTTTGAGAACTCTCGCTGTTATAGTTCTTTAGATATTCCATAATCAATATATGCTTTTCATGGGCGAAACCCTTCCTGCTCGTCCAATCCATCATATATTTTGTGCAGTAAAAAACATCGTTGAGATGTTATAGATCACGCTGTTATAGTTCATTAGATATTCGTTAATCATATATTTGCTTTGAATGTGGGTTAACTCTCTCTCGTCCTATCCGTCCTACATTTTGTCACGCAAAATAGATGCTTGAGAAGTGATTTGGACCAAATTGGAGAACGCACGCTGTTATAGTTTATTCAATATTTCCTTCCACTGGCCCTTTGGATTCGGTATTTGCTATTGCTTTCGGGTATATTGCGGACATTGTGGCCGTAATTAGAATTTAATTTCCCTTGTTTTTTTTCTCTGTTATAAAAAATATGTCTTCTTCTTAACTCCAGATTATTTTGTCAAATATTGTTTTAATATTTCAAATTTTTATCTCTAAATTTTCCTAATTATTTTGTTCTCTCACCTGAAGAGATGCATCATATTTTAAATTAAATGTCACAATATTAATTTGAAAAAGAAAATCAATAAATTGTCCGCATTGAAAAAAATCTTTCAAAATGAAAAACCATCATTTATTATTTCATTCAAGTGCAGTCAGTCAGTCAGTCAGTTTTTAAAAAGTCTCAAAAAAATATAAAAAATAAAAATAAAAAATATATATAAATTTTGTCTCATCTTCCATTCGCATTAGTTGTACCTGACTGATAATTTTTCCTTTTTTTTTTTTTTTTTTTGAAAATTCATTTCATTTTTCAGTGTCAAGTATTATTGATTTGTGTTGAAATTGTTGTTGTAGTTGCTGCTGTTGCCATTACTGTTGTTGTAGGTTTTCTTTATTGTTGCTGGTTGGTTCTATTCATCTTTTGGTCTTTTGTTGTTATAGTTCTTTTAAGCTAGAATTCATTAACATAGTGTTTTACATATACATTCTTACAATGTACAGTGGGAAGTAATTGCAAAATATTTCGTAAAAAAGTGCTGGTTGAATAACTTTCACCATGACACAGACAAGACCAATTTGGACCGATCCTTGCAGAATTTTATTTATAAAAATTTCATATGTTTTATGATACTCACATTATTTTTTACCCTACACCATGATAGTTGATGGTGATGGGTCCATTATTTAACCTAGTCCCTATACAAATATTCCACCTGGAATGGGGTTTAAGCTAATTGATTTAAAATGATTTTTACTAAAGTGGCACAAATAAGTCTTTTGATATTCCTAAACGATGTACTAAATTATACGAATAACGATTAATTATTTTTCATAGGTCGCATACAATCCTCTTCCAAGTATCACTTTGAAGGTCCTAAATCATACATATACCTTGTTAAAATTAATGGTAAAATTTTACGAGAGTCAGTCCATTATTTCATCGAGGTCCTTTATTACCCCCAGAAAATAACTATTTAAAATCCCAATTTATGTTCTTAAGCACATATATGAGTAAGTTATACGAGGGTCATCATAAATTTTTTGTAGCTGTCATTTACCACCCACAGTGTGGTGTAGTAAATTGCGTTTTACATGTTTCATATCTATTAGTATTGTGGACATAAAACGGGAGAGTTCTTGTATTCTGAGCTGCTTGAAATATCGAAATGATCTAAAATATTGGAGTAACTCAGAAAGTGATTCTCTGCCGATTGGTGTATTTTAAGGATGAAGGGTAACATTTTTTATAAAAAATATCAATTTTATTATCTTCATTGAAAATATTTCATAGACTAGCTTTCATCCGGTGCGCTTTGCTGCACAGAAATTCTCCTCTGTCCTAGATTTAGAAAATGAAAAAAAACATCTCTCCCATGATCCGTGGTTCATTCTAAGTTTTTTCTAGTAAATCCGTTTCATAGAAAAGTGATAAAATTTGGAAATCTGCAGATAATTGGAAGTTTAATTTGCTTTGTATGGGGACTACTTTTTTCTTTGATCCTACATTTTGTGCAGTAAAACTGTTCCTTGAGAAAGTAAAAGGGATGAAATCAATAGATCCCTGAATATTCGATAATTCGTATTTGCTTTGTGTGTGGGATACTTATTCCCGTGATCCTATTCGTCCTATATTTTGTCCAATAAAACATTTCCTTGATGAATTTTAAAATTCGCAATAAATATTTCCGAACATTTTGTTCATAATCTTCCACTGTTCCATGTGGTTTTATACACCTCAACGCATACTGAATTTTATATATTTTTACCTTAAAACGTTATTTATTTTTGTTTTTTGCTCACTTGCAATATCGTGTTGTTTTTATAGTTGTTGCTGTACAACAAGTTTACAATATGAATATAGAAAAATATTTGTGTAATATAATGTTTTTTTATGTCTTTTAGCTTCAAGGTTTTCTTTCCATTGTCAAAGGTTTGAGAAAAGAAAAAACGTAGAAGAGGGAACAGAACAAGAGCAAAGAAAATGTTGCCATTTGTCTCGATTTTAAGCTGATGACGTTTGTTTTGTTATTCGGTTGATTATTGTTTTTTTTTTAATTTAATTTGCACACTCTCTTTCTTGTTTCGTTGCCGCTTTTCACTTTTCCGTTTCGTTCTATTCACCAATTTATATTTTGTCGAACGTGTTTTGTTTAGGCGCCAAAACAATTTATCTTGTTTTAAAATTAATATTTTTCAAAATTTTCCTTTTTTAATAATAAAGTTGCTGTTGTTGTTGCTGTTGCTGTTGCTGTTAAAGCAATTGTTGGTTTTAATTTTAAAAAGAAATTGAAAAAGTTTTTGAAAATTTTCAAATTGCATATTTGAACATCTTTAATATATTAATTCCTTGGGGCGTATGTCAAATATCCATGTAGATGTATTTATGTTTGTATGTGTATTAGTGCGTGTGTTGGGGAATTGTCAAGCTAATAAGTTGCTATTCATTCATTATTATAAAGCTCCAGGGCAATTATACTCTCCCCCACCCCTCAAAAAGGAACAAAATTATTAAATTCCTCAATTATTCACTGAAGTGGATAAGGAATGTTGAGGAAGAACAAATTATTAATTCTTATTATCAAAAGAAACCTAAACGGAAGAATTATGCAAAAGGTTATAATTCGCATGTACATATGTATATGTATATGAATGTTGTGTGTGTGTGGGTATATAAAATATTAATGTGATTTTGTTTGCAACAATTTAATTATTTATGTTAAAATATGGTACTTTTTTTCAGGCAGCTTAAGTATTTGTCAAAATAAATCCATCATTTAGTCAACCAGTCAACCAACAGAGTAAAAAAACCCAACTAAAAGACCATCATTTCTTCCTTCCTTCCTTCACTTCCATATAAATTTAGTAAATTCTTATTAATCATTTATTAACTTGATGTTGTTGTTTGTGTGTCGGTTTCAACCATATAAGGATGATAATGTTGCCTCTGTTCAAAGTCGTTAACCTTTTTTATTTCAAAACTGAACGTCATTATTCTTCTCTCGATAGAAAGCAAAAAAAGAGGAGGAAAAGAGGGAAAAAGTACTTTATTATATTTAAGTGTGTAAAAGTCTTGTAACAATTCTTTAGAGTCAAGTTGAACGTTAAACGCTAAAAAAGGGCAAAACAGGAAAGAATCTAACTTTGGGACAAACAAACAAACAAACTGACTAACTGACATTGTCAGGGTGTTTGTGTGAGCGAGTGAGTGCATCGTATGGTAAAAAACTTTAACGCATTTCATAATAATAATTTAAATTGCAAATAATTTATTCATATTAACACTAACAAACACATATATACGCACACACATGCACATATACCTACAAACTGTATCACATTGTGTGGTTACTTACTAACCAACTTGTGTGGGTTGATATAGAACGAACACTTACTGCCAGCATTATTTCATATACATATGAATAAATGTACATATATATGTCTATATATGTGTGTGTGTGTGAGTAAGTATCTCTATGAAATGGATGAATAACCTGACATATGTAAGTTTGATTTTTATAAATATATTTTATATTTGTACATATTTACTATAATATAGATTTGTAAGTGTATATGTGTTTCTATATTTATGTTTACTTTGATACATATAGTAGTCGTTTTATATATATAGATATAGCAACATACGATTAATCATATTTTTCTGATAGTTTTATATTGTTGTTGTTGTTGTTGGCTATAAAAACCTTAGAAAATCGCAGAGAGAAGAATAAAAACTAGAATTTTACACGCAGACTTAAATGAAGAAGAAAAATTGTATTTTTATAATGTTATTAAAAATCACTTTATTTTTAATATTACTTTTCTGACAGTGTTTCCCAAATTACATTCGTTTTGAAAGAAATATACATTTAAATAAAATTGTTAATAAAATGAGGAATTATGTAAAGACAATTTTATGGTGTTCAAGGCGTATAACCTTTTTCGGCTGAACCATTATTATCGGTTTTTAACATCGAACTGAACAGGACTACACTAAAAATTCAGCCAAATTCCTTTAGAAACGGTTTATTATTGAGAATTTTTCAATAGACTGACGGACGGACATAGCTTAATTAACTCAGTTTTTGATTTGAAAAAAAAGAAGAGGAGTCCTTAGTGTTACAAACGGAATAACAAAACTTGTGGTGGTGAAGGGTATGAAAACAATGTTTAGAACAGGAAACAATGGTGCCACCTTTTGGAAAAATTAAAAATATATTTGTTTAGATTTATATAATGAAACCGACATATATTGTTGGGGCCATATTAAGTCTACACTGGCCCCTGGGACTCGCTGTGGTATTTTCGTCTTCGCAATGAGCTGTGATTTTCAATTTTCCACCAAAAGTTTAAGAATTCCCATTTTATTTTCTCCCCTTTATGACAGGTTCCCTTCTATATATTTTTAGCTTTCAATTTTAAGTTTTTTATTTCTCTTATTCTTTTTCTTCATCCATATATTGTATTTTGTTTCACTTCTTTATTGGTGTTTTGTTTGGTTTAAATGTATTTTAACAAATTTTTCTTCTTATATTGAGCTTTTCTTAACAATATTTTTGCTTTCCTTAAGTTGTTCTTGTTGTAACTGGAGGGGAAAAAATTAAAAATGTGCAACATGTTGTCGGTGCTTAACGTTTAAATTTCCTTTCCTGCTTTTATGCATTTTAATACTTTTATATATGTATTTTCAACTACATACATACATAAATACATATATATATTTATAATGGGAAGTAGATTCTTAGCCACCTTTCAACATATAAACCCTCTTTTCTTCATTTGTTAATAATATTGTGAGTTTTTTTCATAGAAATAATACATAAACAAGAAAACTCAGTGTTTTTTTTTTTTTTGTTTTTTGCTTTTTTTTTATTTCTTTCTTCACTGTAAATAGAATTTTATAAAAAATAAATAAAATTCTTTCCTTATTCATTCATTTCCTTTATAGTTTATTCGTGTTAAAGGTGTTCTAACGTTGATGTTGTTGTTATTGCTGGAGCCACACAGTTATGGTGCTGATGGGCTTAAAAAGATGGTCAAAAGCCACAAAAGGAAAAGAAAAAGCATTAAAACGTGTATTGAGTTTTAATATGGTTAAAATTGTATGTTGTAAAAAAACAGAATCATATAAGTTTGTATTAACTAACTTATCATCTGTAATATCGTGTTAAACATTTCAGTTTTTCTATAATATTCTTTGATATTCACGTTACATAAAAGGCCAAGTTTTGCGAAAAAAGTAAAAAAGGGGGAACACACTGAGTAAATTATTAAAAAAAATTATTAATTTATTTTTTTAATCAATAAATAGAAACAATAATAATTTATATTTCAGACAATATTCCAAACCTTTTTGAGTTATGAAGCAAAAATAAAGTATATTTGTTTTATTACAAAAAAAAAAAAATAATAATAAAATAATTTTTTAACATTTTATAAATTCATGTTTTCGTTTAAATGTCCAATCAAACCAAACTCCATTTCCGATTAAATATAATTTACATTCTTTAGCAATATGGGTATCGAGTAGAATGGAATTTCTGCAAAACATTAAATTTATTTGTTTGAATCATCCAGGATGGGAACACAAAACATGGCCTTTTAAAATTTGTTACTATAAGTAGTTCAAGAGCTCGTGAACTGTCTAGTAGAGCCTGAATGCCCCGTTTTAAATTAACCGTACAACACATAAAATAATAAGAGTATGATTGTCACAAGTTCATAGCACCAAATTCATCCAGTCTCTGTAAGGTATCTCTCTAGGTCATTTAGTATGACCTGTAACACTTCACAACAAGAGTCCAGAATGTAGTTAGTTGGAATCTATTACATTTGCTTGTTAGGACCGGATATTCACATTGGAGAAAAGAACACTTTCCTCTATCTCCAAATTTTTACAGATGCGACAATGTTCATTAAAGAGGGTAATCCAAGTCTACTTGCATGCCTTTCGAAATGATCTGTGATTATTAAGTTGAACCTAGATACGTACCTACGACTATGGCTCAAGGGTTATCTAATAAGTTCCATGTTAAAAGCAGGCCACTCTTTGGCGATTATGCATGTAACATCTATATTTGGCCTGTTTGAACATACGGTTCTTAATATGAGCAAGCGGTATTGCTACTCACTCCGCTTTGAATATAGAAGATGTAAAATCTTTTTTTGGCCAGCACATTTGTCTGTTTAGCTCCTACACTACAACTCATTTTGGAATCATCAGTGTAGATCATAACTTTATATTAATAAGGTTACAGCAATTACAATCGATTCTGAAAGGTATTTGAATTTTAATTTTTTTATCAAAGTTTCGTAACATAATCTGATGGAATAATGAGGTTTTTAGGCATTTTCATAGTTATAAATTTAATGAGCTTAAACTCCCATTCTGTGGAGACATTTGGAGAAGGTCTGAAATATTTGGCCGAATCATCACCAATTCTAATATCTTCTAACATACGCCATATAGCGTTTCATTGTAACATAAATCACAACCATCATCGTTAAATTGTCGCGGAAATTGATTTGTAATCGTAGCAACAATTTTGCTTTTATTAAATGAACTTAAGAAAATGTTTGCTGGGTTATTATAAACTGTTAGTTGATATTAAAATACATATTTCCATATTCTATTAAAAATAAATTTTCAACATTTGTTTTTGTTTCATTTCCTTTTATGTTTATTATTGATTTTAGTTTAGAATTTCCTTTTGATTCCATCATGAAGGGAAGCAGTAAATAATAGAAATCATTTTTCCAATTGACTGACCTTTTGTTTGCTCCTTCCTAATTCATATCAAAACATAAACAAATAAACAAACTTTTCTACCTTTTTTCATTTAAATACAAACACAAACTAAAAGAGAGTGAGTGTACTCTCCTTTGGATAGAAAGTGGGTGTAAGAGAGCATAAACGTTAGAATGTTTTTCACCAATTTAACTAATTAATGAACTTTTATGTTATTGTTATTTCTCTTCTTCTTCTCTTTTTAATTTGCATTTTATTTTAATTATTGTATTATTTTTTTTTTTTCATTTTTTATTTGTTTTCTATTATCCCATTTTATTTTGTTCTATAATAAATTGTGTTATTTTTTCTGGTTTGTTGATAACAGTTCTAATTGAATAAACGCAAACACTCAGACACATACACACACATACACGCAAAAACAACCATTTTAGCCCGTCAGCCAAAACATGTTCAATACGTTTATTTGTTATTTTAATTTCTTTTCTATTTGAGTTTTTATTATAAAAAAATTCCCATAAAAAAGAAAAAAAATAATAATGTTAAATGACCATCGTAAATATTGATGAACTTAATAAAACCTCCTCTGTCGTCAGGTTTTTTTATTTACGTTCTTTTGGAAAAAGATTATTAGTTCGTCGGTCTTTTATCAGAATTTGAAAATTCTTATGGCCGGAGTATAAAATGGCCTAAGGATGTCATTAGAATGAAATAGGGATGGATGAGAATGATTAAGAGTCCTACCTTGTTGGTTTTATTTCCTTTTCCCTCTTGGTCGCATTTGTTTTTATTGTTATTTGTGCTTTGCCTCCAAGTTGTCTGGGCAGACCTTTATTTTATCATTTACTCATTCAATCATTAATTAATCAATGACTTTCTGTTGAAGCGATAAAATTATTTTTCTCTTTCTTTTGTTTTTGTTTTATAAAATAAAGTCTTAATAATGAGTGATGGAAATGTTAAAGATGAATGAGAAAATACATTGTAAGAAGTCAGAAAATTCTAGGAAAAATCAATTAATATACATACAACTAAATGTTGTTACATACATACATACATACATACATACATACATACATACATACATACATACATACATACATACATATGTATGAATAAATATGTGTGGGTTGTGTGGAAGTTTCTTTCATTGCTTTCTTTAATATATTTTTTTATTATAAATGGACTTTTGTTTTTATCCTCTTACGGTATAAATGAGTGTAAAATTTAAAAAAGAAATTATTAAGGCGACTAAAAGAAGAATTGATTTTAAAAATATTTTTAATTTAAAATTTTTATAATGCAGACGCGATTGTTGGCTTGGGAAATATATCGACGAAATATCTCTACTCCAGGGAATTTTTACATCTTTCATTAACTTTGGAATCTGTATCCCTCGAAAATTATTACTCAATCACATGATAAACCCTCACCGCACAGTGGTTCAGAATAAATTTTTTATTGATCAAAATTTTATAAAATTTGGAGTTTTTTATTTCTGGAAGTTTTTGTTGTTCTTATATTTTCACGCAAAAGACTCAGCTATCGATTGATTATTTAAAATAAATTTTGTACTGCGAAATTTGTCGAAAGGAAATTGTTATTTGCATTGACACACCTTCTGCTTTAAAATCTCTTTCTTGAGTGTATAATCTACATTCAGTAGATTACATTACATCTCCGGGAACATCATTGCGAATCGCATTATGCAGCTAGCATGATCTAGGGCGGTCAGATTATGGACTGATTAATGAAGTTTAGATTTTGCGATAGCTCAACAGTAACAAACATACTTTTTTCAAAGATTTTCATAATATTCTCATTTATATTAGATGCAGTCTCTACGAGTCTTTTGCGAAGCAGTGAGGTGCTATAGACCGATTTTCATAAAAGATTGTTTTTCCGTTTGTAATAATCTGAAATAAATGAGATTTGTGAATTATAGAGTTATTTCAATATGTATGTTTGGTATGCATATTTAGACTTTTAAAGATGTTTTGTTATTTTTTCGTTAAGAGTTTTTGTATGGCAGTTACAGGAAATAAAATTGTGACTTGTTCAGTGTTAGAATTTTTACATAAAGAGCCAAAGGGATGTGTAAACGATCGTAGTTAAATCAACTCAACAGGTGACTCTAAGTCGATCTATGCTAGTTTTAAGTTTGAAAATGAATAAATATTTATTTTTTTCCCTTTGAATCTCTTAACGGTAGACTCAGTACACCCAAATTCTATTATATCACGAGGTTAAATAATTTTGTAAATTCTATGATTTTTTCCTTTTAATTTTTGTCGGAAAATTGTTGTAAATAAAGTTTGTTACTTAACACCAGACTGAATGGTTGCCAGCTTTTTTTTATTTAAAAGGAAGTTTTATTTGTCGAAAAAAGAAAACTACAAAAAATATATTTTCTATACAACAACAAATCTGAGTTAAATTTACAAAAAAACAAAATCCTTTTTCATTTGGAAAAAGCTGTTAAGTTAGTTTGTGCTTTTATGGTTGTAATTTATCTCAATCCCTCTCATTTTTTGTTCGCTATATGAAGTTGTTGTAAAATAGTTTCAAGGATTTATTATATGAATGATGAAGGTAAACATGTTGTAGTTGCTTTTGTTTGAAATATATATTTTTTTGGAAGGTTTACTTGTTTCAACTTGTGGCCAATTTCCGTAACATTACGATTGATTTTAAATAATTGAAAAAAAAAATTCCCAAAAAACCAAAAAAGTTTTATTTTTGATCTCCATTTTAGTTTGCACAAAAATATTGAGTCAATTTTTATACCCTCCACCACCACATGTGGAGAAGTAGGGTATATTAACTTTGTCATTCCGTGTGTAACACTAAGAAGAAAAAGACTAAGATTCTTTCATTAATTCAAAATCTGAGTGAATTTAGTTATGTCCGTTCATCTGACAATTTGTCTGTCTGTTGTTGATACGCTCACAACCACAATAACTGACAGAGCTCAGTGAAACTTGCCCTGAGTATTTGTTATAGTTCTGAGAAATTTTTTGTTTAAAACCATCAGATTCGATTCAGTATATAAAGACCGGTTATTGTTAGTTTCTGTGTTATTTTTAAGAAAAACTTTTTATATATTTTATATATTGTATATGTTTGTGAGTGTATGTGTGCGTGTGTATTACGAAAACCTCAGGTATTAACTTTACACGCTTTTCTGGTAGAGGGTATTAATGATTCGGCACAGTCGAATAAAGTATTCTTACTTGTTTTATATACATATTTGTGTGTGTGTGTGAGTGCGCATTTGCTTTATTTAAAACTCTATACATTTACAAGCATGTAAATTACGTGCTTGTAGTTGTAATCAATTTGCAAGAACCTTTTTAAATTATTTTAATTAATTATTTTAGTTTTAATTTATTCGCATGAAAATAATAATAAAACATTTTCAATTTATTTAATTAAAATATTTTAAAAGATTTTTACTCCATTTTGTGAAAATATAAATTTTTATAGAAAATTTTCGAAAATCCTTAAAATGAATTTAGATCTTAAAATTCATTAGAAGAATTGAATTGTGAGTATAAAATTTAAAGTCTTTTTTACGAGACAATTAAAACTAATTCCAATTTTTCTTTTCCTGAATAGAAAATCCCTGTTAAAACTTAAACAAATTTAAAATTGCATCGTAAAATAAATTACAAAATCTATAAAAAGGGTTATTGTTACCTTTTTACCAAAAAAAAAAAAAACAAAAAAGAAAAATTGTAAATTCAGCTCACATAAAACTGTTATATTCCTTCAATGTTCCCAGAAAAAAAAATATTCTTTGTTTGACCTGATTTAAGTTGTTTGTTTGGGAGTTAAACCATAAATAAGAAACAATTTATAACTTGAAATACGTATTTTTATCCACTTTTACTTTTAATCCTGCTCTACTAATTTTATACTATAAAATACTTAAAAAAATTACAAAAAAAATACATTTTAGTATTTAACAAAAGATTTTTATTTATGCCAGGATTTCAGCTTAAAAAAAAATAAAAATACAACAATAAATATTTAGTTATAGAAAAAAAGCTAATTTATTTGTAAGGATATTTTTCCTTCCTTAATTATTGTGTAATAATGATTTTGTTCATTGTTTTATTTTATATTTTTCGCTCTTTTCCTTTATTATAACTTGGAAATGGATTTCTTTCTTCTCTTATTTCACAAACAGTTACCAGGGAAGCTGAAAATATATATCTCTTGCATTTTCTTCTCATTTTTATATGTATGTGTTTGTATGTATATGTATATGTTCATAGATTGCAAATGCTGTCTAAACAAACTGTTGTTGAACTAAATAGCAAATATTGTTGGAAGCTTCGTTGGTCAGGTAAAAATATTCCACGTAAAGGATACAATATGATTTCTTTTTTCTTCTTTCTCTTATTTTTTTTTAATTTTAATTTTAATAAAACATCTTTGTTGCAGTAATTATCCTTGCGAAAATGAATGTAATAAATGTGAACAATTATGGTGCGGTCAGTGGAAAATTGTTGTTATACATTTAATTAATGTCTAAAATTGTTATATTTATGGCCTGAGAAAAAGAGTTTTTTTCGTTTTGGCTATAAAAACGTTTTTAATTTTTATTAAGAATAAACATTATGCTTTCGAAAGGATAAGAAGGATATTAAAGATTAGGAAAAGAAAATGAAAACCGAAAATTAGGGAAAAGCAAATAGATAAATATTAGTTCAAGTAGGCGTATGAGTGTTAGGATAATATAAAATTTAATATTAATTATACGTACAAGGAGAGAATAAAACAGAATGGAAAAATTAATAATAATAAGCAACAAAAAGTATCACAACGTGATTACACGACCATTATTACGCTAAAAAATTAAAAAGTACCAAAATGTACCGAATGGAACCACATTTAATTATTTGTCTATTTAAGTTTACTATAGAAATTATCATTTGAAAATTCAGAAAACATTTTAAAGGGGAAACAAAATGTACCAGTTTCTATTCCGGCTTCAATTTCAAAAATAACTAGAAAATACAAATTTTATTAAAAGTACTATATTCATTTTAATATTTTATCATGTTTGGTACCATAAAGTATCAAATTTCCATTTTTCCTGAAAAATTGACCAATTTGGAAGGAAGTATCAAATTCTTGGTGGTTCAGTTTCTAAAAAAACTGCAGCAAGTGTTAAATCTGGATCCAAAGGTCCCTTTTTTTCTGCTCCATTTAGGGAGCAGGATGAAATATAATTTCAAAATGTATTTTTCAATTTACCTGTAGAAATTTTCTCATCTAAATTCATCAATTCTATAACAAAAAGTTCGATCTGCTGAATGCATTTGCCGGAAATCAAACAGAATGGTAGCAGATGAACGTAGCATTACAACTTTGACATTTTGTACCCCTCAAGGGCTCCATGAGTGGAATTATAGGAGTGCAAACTGGGGTAACTTTTTAATCGAATGTCAAATGTTTGTTTTAAAGTCCCCGTTACGGTTTTTAACAAACAAGATTACATGTGTTTCTTTTCACTTATCTTT
Organism: Cochliomyia hominivorax; assembly: GCA_004302925.2. Lineage (NCBI taxonomy): Eukaryota > Metazoa > Arthropoda > Insecta > Diptera > Calliphoridae > Cochliomyia > Cochliomyia hominivorax. Next base: position 122,100,011 of record PYHX02000467.1, on the reverse strand, counting down.
TGCGACTCTGCCCCATTATGCATTGCAGCGAATTAGATTTAAATTTTCACATAACATTAGAATACAAATAACTCCCACATATTAACCCCCTTCCCCCTTTAGAAAATATTTCACTTAAGAGTTTTTATTTTATTTTTGTCGACACTGAAATTGGAATTATTTGTAAAACGATTTTTTTGTTCATTTTTTGGTTTAAGTTTTTGCTTTCCTTTTTAGTTTGACATTGTTAACTTGGCTTAAAAATGTCAAATAAAACAAATTTTTTTGGAGAAATAAAATTTAAAACATATACATACATACATACATACATACATACATACATACATACATACATACATACATACAAATAAAAATTAATTTTTTTTAAAAAATAGTTTCCTGTAACAACAATTTACTTTTTTTAGATTTTTTTCTAGTGAAATATTTTTTCTTATGTAAAACAACCATAAAATAATGGTAACGAGTATTTTTCTAAATAATGAAAAAGAAAAACAAAACGAAGAAGAAGAAAATAATAAAACTTTCTGAAGTTATCTGAAATAGAAAATTCTTTTACATATTCTACACAAATACACACATATGAGTTTTACCTTTTAACAACGAAATTTTTAGTTTTATATTATGTGTATATTTAACAGATATTGAAAAGAATTAAATCATTGTTTTAAAGTTAAAGATTTCAATTTTTGATTTTTTTAATAATAAAACGAAAAATATTTATTTCAATTTAATTCACAAATTCAAAAAATTTCAAATGATTTTATTCTTTTAAATCATTTAGTTTTTATTTTAACGAATTTGTGTTATTTGTAACAGTTACATATGTAGAACTTATGTAAGAGAGTTTGCAAAAAAAAAGAAGTGAAAAGAAGAGAAAGAAGGAGAAGCTCGTCATATGCTTGACCTGAAAATAACATTTATTTTTCCTGTTTTACATTTACGTTTGAATGAATTTCTGTCTCATTTAATTTCTATCATTTCTATCGTTTTTTTTTCCTATTAAAATCAGATAAAATAAAAATTTCCTTACAATTCGACAAACCTCTAGGAAACCTATCAATTTTCCATATTTTCATGATTTTTAAAATTTAAATATTTTATTTTTTTGTAGAAAACAGAAAAATAAAATATTTTGACAAGCGTCATTAAATTTGGACTTTAAGTAGCATCTACTTCTTCTTCCTTTTTGGAAATTTAAAAAAGATCACAAAAATATTATTGTCCTTAACGAGGTTAATTATGGCTAAAATATATTTATCCTTATTTATAGATTTCAATCTCTTTTTCCAAAACAATTAAAATTCTATTTATTATATAACAAACTTTATTCGGAATGAAATGATATTTAAAATTATTTCAACGGAAAAGTGGTCACATTTAATGGATTTAATTAATAAAAATTTAAAATATATCCGAGGGATAGCGAATTCGAATTAATGATTTTCAAATGTGGGAACTATATGAGGGTCTACAGAAAAATATGGACCGATCAAAAGTGGTCCCAAAATGTTTTTACATACATACATACATACATACATACATACATACATACATACATACATACATACATACATACATACATGCATACTTTCCATTTTATACATAGAAATTGTATTGACAATTTCCAAGGTGCCCGACTTTCTAACGGCGAATCAAATTTACAGATTGACTAATAATTGGATTACGCTCCACTGTGCATTGGTTTGTAATAGGAATTATTCAATGGACCTTGAATGATAATATTTTTTTCATATTGTGACTTTGAATATATATAAATTTTGATTCTATTAATTTTCTTAAAGATCTGAAGTGAAATTTATTTTATGTATTTTAATTACAATTTTCCCATATTTTTTCTAAATATTTAATTTTTATAATTAAAAATATTCTTTTCTAATAATAAACAATTTGTTAACAAATTAATTACTGTTAAATAATTAAGAAAAAACATTTTTTTCAATTATTCCTTTTTTCCCTTATTTCCTCACTCTTTTGCCGTTTGTTCTAAAAATATTTAGAAATTTAATTCATTAAAATTGTTGTAATGAAGAGAAAACAGCAACAATTAAATTTATCTTAAACATATTTTTAATGAATATTTTTTTAATTGAATAAAAATTTTGGAAAAATTTGTTTTGTACACAAAAAAGACAACAACAGCAACAATAAATAGAATAACAATTATGTTGTGGTGGTTCTCCTGATAATTGTCTTCATATTTTTAATTATCCTGCAGAATAAAATGCTTGCATGTCTTTGTTTGTAGTTCATTCATTCATTCATTTATTCATTCGTCCAGTCATTCAGTCAGTCATTGACTAAACTTGTTTTGTTATTTTTTTAGCCTAAAAATTATTAATGAAGTAAACATCTTTAACTAAAGTTTGTTGTAGTTGTTGTTGTCGCTTTTCTTTATTTAAAATACATACAAATGTTAACTTTTTCTTGGGGAATTTCTAAATTTGTGTTATTTTTATCAACAATTTTAGATCGCGTAAGACTTTTTTATGTTGGTATTTTTAGTTGTTGTTGTTTTTGTTTGATTTTTCCTTTTGAAATCCTTTGAGAAAAAAGGCAACGAGTTCCAAAGTAAATGTTGAATAATGGCTGCTTTTATTTCATATACTTATACATATGTATTCATGTAGTGAAATTGAAAAATTCATAACACACGTTTATCATTAAAACGTTTAATTCAAGTTTTATTTGATAATTTTTGTGATCATGTCAGTTATTATATTTAATGCCGAAAAAATGAATATTGAATATTTTAAACAAATCCCGATTTGATCCTACAAAAGGTTGGTCAAGTATTCAAGAATATTTTAATTCACATGATACTTCTATAGCCAAAAAATAAAATGCTATTTCAAAAGAGCTTCCAATACATCCAGTAGGAAAGTAGCCCGATTAGTTCAGTGCTCAGAATATCAGGTATGACAAATTAAAGCTAGTGCGGTCTTAAAAGCATAATTTTGCTAAAAATTTAGAGCACAGAAATTGAAGTAAAGTTTTCTTAGAAGATATTCTTGCTGCATAATGGATGACGGAAATATTACTGTTGCTCGGGGGAATGTAGAAGAAAAGCTGAATTCCCAATGGCAGTTAAAATTATCCAAAATGTTCTTGGTATGGAAAGCAATAATTGTGGCAAGCCAATCATTTGTTGCAACGGGTAATAAATATCGAAATTTACATTAAGGAATGTTACAAAAAAGGCGCTTCATAACGTGTCCACTTATTTTTGGCCTGACTTGGCATCTTGCCACTATAGTAAACAAGCATCTGAATGTGTTTTTTTTACCGAGATAAAATCTCTCGGAGCTATTGCCGGTGAAGAGATATTAGGATCTTGTTAAAAGAGAATTGAAGAGCACAAAAAGGATGTCCAAAAGTGTGGATAATTTTAAATAGAGAGTGAGTACAAAGTGACGGAAAACACTATAAAAATGTTAACGGTTCAAATTTTCATCACTACACGGAGAGAAAGAAAAAAATGTTTGCGGTAACCATAAACAAGAAGCATCATACTCTTGTTATTAGATATTGTTAACGTAACTAAAATACTTGTTTATTCGCTTTGTTATTTTGCATTAATAAAAATTGTTATTGTTATCGTCACTAAATTTATTTCTATAACAATAAAAAATGTATTTATTTCCATTGATAACAATATTTATTTTTATATTCATTATAAATATTGTTATCGCCACTAAAAATATTGTTATTCTAAAAAAAAAACATTATTGGCTCAATACAAAATTTATTTGTTCGCATTATTTTGTTATTTATTATTTTTTCTTATTTAATAAAAATAATTTTATTACAGCAACGAAATTGTTATCAAAATAAATCAAATTCAAAAATTAACATGTTGTTCACAACAATATATGTTTGCGACGAACATATTATATATAAAGATATTGATTTTAACTATAAAGATATTTTTTGTTGTAAATTGTAATAAGAATTAAAAAAATAATAATAATAAAGGAAATTAAAACTGTTAGTTAATTGGTTTTATTATTGTTAGCACATATGTATGTTAATACTTTTGAACTTCACTCCTTATGTTGTACGTATTTTTTTTTTTGTTGAAATCTTTATTAAACGTATTAAACGTATGTAAGAAGAAGAATAATTAAAATGTTAAATTTGCTTTTTTTTTGAGTTTTTAAGCAGAATTAATGAAAATATCAAAAGTGACTTTATTTTCGTATTTTTTTTTCTTGATTCTCTTCAACATTTAGGTGTAAATAAAACTCTTAGTGTGTGTGTGTGTTTGTGTGTATTTTTTCTGCTAAATAAAAGTTTTAATTTAACCCCAGAAAAACAATATTTAATTAGCACTTTTACTTTTCTTAAAAGCTTAAGTATGAAAAAAGTTTGTAGAAAAATAAATGAATTCTCTTGACAAGAAGAATTTCAAAAAGACAAAAAATCCCAAGAGGGAGTTTCAGGTCTAGAATTTATATGATAAAGAAAAATATATTTAATATTAAATGTTTCTTCAAATTTAAAGGAAACCGTGTTTTCATTTTAATTTTCTATTAAAATATTAAGCGTTTTTTTGTTCTTGAAGGACAAGAGAACTAAAAAATACTTAGAGAAAAAGTTTAAAATAAGGGACGAATATTCATTAAATGAAATGAACTTCCCCCATGTTAACGGTCACGCAGCTGTGTGTGTGTGTTAATTCACGTTACTCCTGCTACATGAAATATTTAAACACTCACACATTTACAACAGATTTTTTTGTTGGTTTTTTTGTTGTTGTCTATTAAAAGGCGTAAAAATGAACGGTATTTTACTAATCCACAAATTAATTGTTAACCATATAATGATATGGAGAGGAGTTACTAAAAAGAAAATTTATACCCAGAAAAACTTAAAAGGATACTGAAAATAATACATTAGATTTTAAGCAGAAATAATAAAAGAGAGAGGGAGAATCAGGGAAAAACCTTTAAATGGATTTAATAGAGAAATAAAAATAGGCAGACATTAAATGTTTAAAAAGAATGGATATTTATTCCTTTTTCTTGTGCTAATGGCGTTAATTTTCTTTAAAGGAAAAGAAATGAAATTTAATTAGTTTAATGTTGTTTTCATAGAAAAAAAGAAGAAAAAATAAAGAAGAATTGCGAGCCGTTTTCTTTTGGTTAAGAAAATGATTTTTTCTTAAACTTAAAACTATTTTTTTGTAGATCCTTTAATAAAAGTCCTTATTTCAATACCTTTTTTGCAGGTTGTATTTGTACATACACAAAGAAAATAAATAAAAAAATGTTAATTTAAAATTGTTTTATGTTTTGATTTTTTATTGTTGTTTTTGTAATTGGAGTTGTAGTTGTTTTCTTAAAATGCAAAAAAATCCCTTTATTTTTCCATTAAGTCCGTAAGTAGTTTGGATTTGTTTATGAACGAGAACGTATTAAGTGTTTATTTTCAATACACTAAACAAATCTTAATAAACTTAAGGATTCATTTCCTTTTCTTTCTGCCCTCAACCGCCTTAACCTTCATCATCTTTTACCAATTTTAACCATTTCTTTTTCCACTCCTGTGTATGTGTGTATGTGTATGCTTGTTTTAGTATTAGTATTTCCCACTACAATTTATCGAAAGGTTATCAATATTATATTTGCACAAAAGGATGAAAAAATAAAGAAAAGAACAATGACATAAAGGAAAACAAACAAGGGAAAAAACATAAGAGTAGTAAAGAATACAGAGAATTGAGTAGAGTAGAATAAAATGAAACAGCAAATAAATTCAATTTTAATACTTGTAAACACACATACTTATACACTTATACAGTTTTCCAATGAATCCAAAAAAAACTAAAATTTAATTCAATACAAACAAAACAAACAGAATCCCTGCGTTTCGTTTATTCTGTTTCACTAAGAAAAAAAAAAACAGGATATTTTTGTTCTACAAATAAAGTAGAAAAATCAGAGAAGTATTTATGCTTAAACATGTATTAAGGTATAAAAATACACTCACACACAGACGTATTTACACAAATGCAAAAGGTTTAGCAAAAATAAAACAAATCAGTAGAAAAATGAAGGCAAAAAATGTGGTGAAAAAAGTATTTACATAAATTTTACATTAACTTGTAAAGGTTTTAAGATTGATATTTGATGACATCAAGAAATTAGACATGTATCATACTTCTATACACACTCAAACACACACTCACACTTATTAAAAACACACAGAAAAATAATAAAAAAAAAAACAAAAAAAAATGTTCAAATCAAAAGGATCAATTGTATTGTTAAGTTTTCTTGAAGGTGTGAGTGAATGAGTGAGTGAGTGTGGAATGGTTGAGTGTATTTATTGTTAAGCTCACCTTTATACACGTGTATATAACAAGTTTTATTTATCGAGGGAAACAATAAAAGGAATATAATCCTCAGAGTATTATATTTAAAATAATGATAATGATGATGTTTGAGATTTTATTTACAATCATAAATTACACCTTCAAATTTTTTTTCACTTTATTTTTTATGTATTTTTTATTGTCTTCTACGTATTCTATTGTTCTACATGATTAACTCATTATTCAATTTTTAAGTTTTTTTGTTTTATATTTTTTATGCTGAAATGATATTGATTTTGTTACACCCTCCGCCAGCGGAAGTGGTGAAGGAGGATATATTAACTTTGTTATTTCGTGTGTAACAGAAGAAAGAAGTCATATCAGAATCCAAAATGTATGAGCATTTTTGCATCAAATGAAAGTCTAAGCTAAGTCTGCTCAACAGTCCATGCGTTTGTCAGTTAGTTTGCCAAACGTCTGTTTGTCTATCCATCTGTCAGTCTGTTAGAATATTAGTCAGTTAATATGTCAATATGAATATTTGATCGTTTATCTATATGAATGAAATTCGGCGTGATATCGGATCAAATCGTTATTAAAAACCATTAAATTGGTCAAGTAAAAAAATGTAAAATTTCTACATATGGAGTTTCCAAATCGAAACAATTATATAACTTTTAGGTTGCCAGATATATATATTAATGAATATTCACAAAGTTAGAGATAAGGTATTTTGAAGTTAACCGGGAAGAGTTCAATTGTATATGCGGTCTCCAGCAGTGTCGGTGACTCCTCAATTTGTTCACCTCGGGTGAGTTAATTTTTAAAAAAATCACTAAAAATTCATATATAAATTTAGTCAAAAGTATATGTTGTATATAGATTATCTTTACAAATCAAAAAGAGAATATAGTAAAATTTTCAAACATGATTTAAACAGATTTATGTTTTAGATACTTCCGCATGGAAAATAAGAAACTTTTATATTCCCTTAATCAAATAAATATTGATATGGATTTCAATTTTATTAAAATTTCATTTCTGAATTTTATTTTTCTAAAAACAGCAAAACACACAATTTTTAGTTCTTCATACTTTTTTGACATTAAATGACATTCGACTTCAGCCTCAAGTTCCATCGTTCTCACAGATACCATTTAAAGGGATGTGACAACATATTGTTATGACTTCACACACGTGTAGGGTAAAAAGTATTCACCACAGCCGAATATGAAATTCTTGCATTTTTTATTCTAAAAGATTAAGTTAAAGTTTGGTCTTCGTGATCGAAAGAAAGTTTCAAATGAATTCATGTGTAAAAAACAGATTTTATATGTTCTCTTCTTTATCCTCTCTTTTTTATTCTTCAAATGTCAAACATTAAATATTAAAAAACTTAAGATTTTCTTTTATATATCCTTTACATACCTACATACATACATACATACATACATACATACATACATACATACATACATACATACATATGTACTAATCAAAATAAATATATAAATTTTTTTGTTTTTACATTTTACAAAACTTCATTTTTAGTTTAGAATTTGTTTTCTTTTTCCTGTGAAATATTTAAGTTTTCTTCTAGCAAAAGTTGTTCCCTGAGGACGTATGATGAATATGGAAATTTTTATATAAATTAATCATACGCCTGGGGATATTAAAAACAAAAGATTCTAAGAATTTTATTTTGCAAAAAAACACATTTACCACCTTTTACTAGGAAACATTTAAAGAAATTCTTTAATAAATTTTCATTTATTAAATAAAATTGTTAAAAATATTAACATTTATTCTGGTAGTAAATGTTTGGAGAATTTAATTTGAATTTAGTCTCTTTTGTTTAAGGTTTCGTTACAATGAATTTCTATTTTTAATTTGTCACTGTATTTCCTTCTTAATCTTTAAATAATTCAAATATAATTTACCAAATCAAACAATATGTCAGAAATATTATTAGATTTACATATACAAACATACAATAGAATATATATACATTTCATGTTATATACCTTAATAGGATATGTATGTATGTGTATGTATTTCAATACATAAAAGGTAAAAAATCCACTGTTATTATTTATTCCTTTGGGATTATTTTCATTTAAGTAATTGTTTTCTACAAAATTTGTTTGTCATACTTAAAATGATATTTGTTAATGTATAAACGAATCCGTATTTAAATTTTATTTATTTATAAAAACCTAATACAGTGGTTTCCCGGTTTAACGAATACTCAATTTATCGAATTCGCGATTTAACGAACGGTCATACTTTTCTCATTGAGTGTATTACATGACGAACAAAATAAATAATTAAGTACTCGATATATAAAGAGAATAAGAAAAATAATATCGAGAGCATTTTTTGTAACCCTTAAAAATAGTATTTCACTTGCTAAGAGAATTTTTCATATATAAAATTCTTAAATAACTTCAAAACAAAAATCATTATAATAAGAGTTTTTGAAACGCGAAATCAAAATGAAGAAGAAATATAAGAAAGCGATCGTTGCTTCAAGATAAATGGAAATTAATAGCAGAACATGAAAAAAGGTGGTAATTTATCTGATTTATCATTTTAATATGATTTCATTCAAATTCATCGTTATGCACCATAGTAAAATCGAAAGATATAAAAACATAAATTTCGGATCAAAATACAGAAGAGCAACAAAAGGTGGAGAATTTCCAAACATGGAAATATATTTTAATGGTTTCAAAATAAGAAGAAAATGAACGTGCCCATAAGGGGTCATATTTTACAAATCGATTTTGATTTTAAACGGAATTTGTTTAATGAAAAAAAGTAAAGAAAAATTATTATCAAAAGAGGAATAAGTTCAGTCTGTTCTTTAACATTTAAGAAATTAATTACACAGCACAGCATTCGTAAAGGTTTTATATTTAATGTAGATGAAATCGTTCTTTTTGTAGAAAATGTTACCTGACAAAACCTCTCAAGAAACGTGCGAATAAAATATATTCATCCTAAGAATGCATGAATGGCATCATGAAATTTAATTCTTTCAAAATTGTTGTTTTTTGGATTTGATTTGGATAATTTTGGATTTGTTAAATAAGAAACGTATCACCAAATGTGGTATTAGTTCAAAATAATGCACCTTATCATCCACTAGAAGATGAGTTCGTGTGAGAAACGTGCGATGGGAAAGGTTGGGCACTATTTATGACTGTTTTGTTTTTATGAAATATGATTATATGAAATATATGTAGTTTTTATTATTTTCTTTTAAATAAATAATTTAAACAATTTAACGAACTTATCGATTTTACGAATAGGCCTGATATTATATCATTCGTGAAACCGCGAAACCACTGTATTTCCATATAATTTCATTGAAATCCGTTACATTATAGAGGAATAAAAGATTAAATTTTTTTTTGTAATTATTCTTAATATTTACATAAAATTCTTTAGTTTTTTTTCTAAAAGTTAGAAAAGAAATTAATTTATTTAAAATAATATTTTTCATTATAAAATAAAAAAATACTTAGAAAATGTTGGAGAAGAAGAAAATTCGAAATTTAAAAAAAACAGTTATTTATTTTAATATTTAAATTCTGCAGTTACTTATTTACACTCATACACAGATTTTTCTACTCACACATACATAGATATTTCATGAACTGTTAAGCTCATTTGAATGTTTGGTAGGAATCAGAGAGTCTGTAAAACATTGACAACAACAACAATAATAACATTAAAATTAAAGATAAAAATTATGTAAAGTATTTTATATATGTAAATGCTTACACGCACACATACGAGTGTTGTTGTTCAAAAGTAAACTCTTTGTTTCTTCTTTGTAGTTGTGTGTAGATTTTTGCCATAAATGTGATTTAAAGAAAGAAAATTTTTAATTAGCGTTTTAATTTTTTTCGTTTTAATTATCTTACAAGTTAATTTTGTTAAGAGCGTATTTTGAATGTAATTTCTTCTACCACATGTTGGCTTTGGAGACAATTTTAAGGGAATTTGCCATAAAATTCCGATTTTTTAACGTGAAATCCTAAAAATTCAAATCATAAAAAAGTTTTAAAATGTCTTTAAATCTTAATTCTAAAAAAAAAAATTATTTTGCATGTTTTTACTTTGCACAGTGGGTTGTGGTGAGAAAAATAACAAAATTTTACAGGATATAAATTACTTACATAAATATGTAGTATCAATGAAAATGTTAAAACTTGAAGATTTACAATGTTTAAAGGAAAATGAAGAACTTGAAATTAATAATTTAATTAATTAAATTAATATTTAATAATATTTAAATCTTAAACGAAATTCTTTTCCATTCGGAAACATCAAAAATCTTATCTGTATAAATTATGTTTGATTTGAGAACTTAACATACGGTGGGGCATTGATTCCACTATTTTTTTTAACATGAACAGAATCAATTTCCTCCCAAAAGTTTACTTCATTTTTAGTCTTAGTTCCGCTAAAGTTTTATAATTGAATAAACTTTACGGGAAATATATTCCCACAAGTTTTCTATTGGGTTTAAGTTGGAACTGTAAGAGAGGTATGCTGTGTTCAAAAATCCATAATTTACAGCTGATTTTCATCCATAAAAGAGGGAAGTTCATCTTCCAGCAATTTGTTATAAATTGTCTTATTCCACCTTTTTCCACTTCTCTGCCGATTTTATATATTTTCGTTAGAATTTTAGAAGATTTACTTTTTAACTATTTTTGGAGCACAAGTTTACACTTGATGAAAGGATAATTTTTAAAGTCATTATCCTTGATGAGTCAAACAAGTATTTATTATATATTTCAATAATTTTTATGTATCAATTGACATTTTTGTTGTAGTTATTGTTTATGTTCTTCAAAATGTCGATTTCAAGTCCACTTTTAAAAACTCTGGACGTATTACAAATATTCATAAAATGCCTTGTTGTGAGTTCTTATATGTGATTTTATTTAATTTCTCGATGCCCCACTGTGCATTATTTTCTATATCTGAATTTAAAAAATGACATGCAAAATTTACAAAATGTAAAACACAAACAAAAACTCGTAATTTCTTTTACTTTTATATACATTTTTACTATTAATCCTGATAAACATAAACTATAAGAATATGTGTGTGTGTGTGTGTGTGAGTTAAAGCTCTGTGTTTCATTTGAAATATTTAGAAGCTTTATAAAGACAAATTATAGTTGATAAATGTCTTTCTATATACAAAGTGTGTGTGTTTGTATGTGTATTATTTGCAATAAATGCGAGATTTTTGCCAACAAAATGGCTTCACATTTGTTTTCAGCAAATAATGCGTGTGTATGTGAGTGAATATGTGTAACAGTGTGTGTCTTATGATAATTTGTGTAATGTTTTGTATGTCATTTTTCCATCTTTTTGGTTTCAATATTTCAAAGAAAAACTGTTATAAGTGAAAGCAACTTTATTTTCTTCTCCTCAACTTTTTTGTTTGTTTGTTTGTACATAAACACAGATATTTTTTACTTATGTGGCTGTAAATATGTATATGCATGTTTGTATGTGCTTTGTGTTCTATAAGGATTTTGTTTGTGTTTTTTTTTATTATTTCTATGTTTAAGTGGCGAAATATGTCTGCTAAAGGCATTTTTGGCTTCATTTATGTTGTTTATTATTTTTATTTATTTATTATTTTCTTACTCTCTTCTTTGTCTTTTTTATTTAATATTAATTTTTTGTCTTTCGTCATGGTTTTGTATTTTTTTTGTTTTGTTTATTCTATTCCAGTGACATTTTTAGCTACAAACTTTTCTTTTACTTATGAACTTCACTTATCACTCCCTCTTGAAATTTCATGAAAAATTATTGTGAACCAGGGAGGTTTATCTCCTTCTTTTTTTATTTTTCTATCTCCTTCCGTATGTTTTTATATTTATTCTAGTTTTTGGTTCTGCTTCTTTTATCTTTGTTTGTTTTTTCTTTTCGTTTTATATTTTCTGATATGAATGTTTAAATGTGTCAGTTTATTATTATTTGTATGTTGGTATGGGTGTGTTTGCTGTTCTGTTTTATATTATAAAACAGAACAAAAAAGATGGTTGTAAATGTATTATTTATTATTATGGTTGTTGTTGTTACTTTTGTTGTTGTCATTGTAGTTATTAACGTTAATAGTTCAGGCCCTTTTTGCTGCCGTAGCTTATGTGAACACACATAACCAAGAATGTGACGAAACTACTATAAATTACAACAACAATAACAACAAAACAATAAAAATAATGTTTATGCTCTTAAATGGGTTTTACTCTTTAGAAGATTTTCTCTGAAAATAGTCTCGTGGTAAGAGACTTTAATTCATTCATGCCTTCATTTTGAAACAATGTTGTTGGTAAAAATTATTATCCTTGTAACATTTGTAACAGTTTCTAAACCATTTTCAAGAACCGTTTATGACCTCCATTGCCACAAGCGGTGAATGAGTGGTATGTTAACATTGTCATTCCTTTTGTAACATCACAAAGTACATTATCATGGATCTAACCAAAATCAAATCAATATATATATGTAATTATATGGACTATTTGTGTAAAGAAATAAATGAAACTTTTGTCTTTTTTCCGTCCCTAGAAACCACTAAGAACATGTGTTCTTCCACAATAATTGGGAAATATGAACAATGTCAATGTGAAACTTTATTTAAAATTATTTTGTAGTTACGTAATAACAAATTTATTTTAAAAAATCGACCGTTGTCTTACCAAAAATGATCAAAACATTATTAAAATGTGTCAAATACTATGAATCTCAAAAATGCTGAAATTGATGCAAAGTTCCGCTGCGTTAAACTTATGTCCCTTAATAGTGAAAAAATATATTTGAATTTATGATCACTTATGAGATTTAATCTAATTGACAAAATTATTTAAATGGAAATGTGTAATGTAATTAAAAAAATGTCATATGCATCAAATTAGAATGCACCCTACATTTAAAAGATAAGACAAATAAATTAAAACATAAAGTACAATTAAAACCAGTAATAATTTCCATTGCTGGGATCATACAATTATTGCTGTAACAATAACATGTTCCTGTGCCAAAAATTTTAGTTTCATTGTTAACTTTGTTTGTAGCTTTACAGATTTTTAAATATTTATTTGTTTAAGTTTAAAACTAATGAACTAAACTAAATACTATAAAGCAAATCAAGGAATTTTCTCTACTTACAATCATCCTTTTTTTCTCTTTTTTTAATAAAATTAATGTGTTTTTACAAGAGTTTATATTCTATTATGTGAAGTTATGAAGAAGAGGAAAGAAGGAGCAAAAACTATGAAAGTGAATAATAAAATTTCATTTTGGGTTGTGAAAAAAGTGCATAAACATAAACATAAGCAGGATATTTATTTCTGTTTTTTGTTTTTTTTGTTGTTGTTTAAATGACTGAAAGGGTAATAAGGTTTTTATAAACATAAAGTTTAAGATACAGAGTAACTTTGGTCATTTATTCATTCATACAGTCAGTCATTCATGTATTCATATGATTTTGTAAACATGCAACAGGACATTTTTATTTCTCTACAGAAAAACCTCTACATATACATTTTTCTTATTTTTTCCTCTCATTCTCTTTTGTGCACATTTTTATTTGTGTAGTAGTAGAAGAACATTAATTTGTGTTGGTGTAAAAGTGGAATCAGTGGTTAACATTTGTTATAAAAGAAATTATGTTTCTCTTCTATATATTTACTTGTAGCAGTTGAAGTGGTAAACTTACAGATGTGGTTAATTAAATAGCACTATATTATATATTATTTAATGCAAATTTATTTCGAGAATTTTTTTCATAGAAAACTATTTGGTTATAAAAATATTTTGTGGGTGGACTTAAATTTATGTTATACGTTAATGTGTCTTGATAAGTATAAAATCCCAGATGTAGTTCAATACAAATTGTTATGTGTGTTATATTTATGATTATAAATTTTTTTCTACTGATCCGATAGTAATAAACAACAGTCACACAGTGGACCGACATATAGACGGACATAGATAAATCGACTCAGATTTTAATCTTATGCAGAAATAAATACCGTATAGGGCTGTGGATGGGGGAATCATCCAAGATTCCGTGTTACACTCTTTACCTCTTCACCCTCAACCAATAAATGAGGAGAATAATTTTCCACAATATTTACTTCTTACATCATCTGGTAATACAATCTCCTTAATATCCTCTTTCCATAGCCCAAAATAAAAACATGCTATCTTAGAAGTTATTCAGTACAACTATAGGTGCAGACAATACTTCTTGCATTAAATCAAAGTCTGAGTTGACTTAGCTATGGTCCGTCTGTCTGTCCGTTTGTCTGTCTATAGTTTGAACGCTTGTATCCACAATTATTGACAGAGCTCATAGAAATTAGGCTCAAGTATTTGCTATCGTTGTAGGAATTTTCTTATTCAAAACCAGCAAATTTAAGCGAAAGACTTTCACAAAATCGTCAATTAAATATCGACAAATTAAAATCAAATTTAGCGAAAATATAAAGTTATATTTACCTCAATATCATTCCAAAATTATTTAAAATCGGTTCAGTAGAAAAAGTATTAAGTGTTGCCGTGTTATATTTAAGAAAAGCTTTTATAAAATTTTGCGCATTTTTAAGTAAGTGTATGTATGTACAAAACATTATGAATTTACTTCACACACACATTTGCAGTGATAAGGAAACTGTCAACTAATAATTTCCAAATAAAACACAATATTTGTGAAGAAATAGTAAAAAAGTATCTCATATCTTCTTATTCATATGAACAAATTTAGAAACAATATCTGTGGTTCTATTTCATTAACCACCACTGTACATACATTTATTTTAGTTTGTTATTATAGAACATATTACTGAATATAAAAAATACCAACAATATTTTCAATTAATGTTTATATGTGCGAGTGAGTGTATATCTGGGATATCTATTTGTATGGATTTTTTTGTTTTGTGTATTCCTGGTTAAAGTAAAGAAAAAGAAGAAGAAATTATGGTCGTTGGTGTCTTGATGGGTTGGCTCCGGTTTTTTATGTCAGTATTTTATTAAAACTTGTTTTTTTTTTGTAATAATTTGTGTAGGTGTGGTTTGGTTCATTGGTTTGTTATAGCATAACACCAACAACAGTAACAAGCTCATAGGTGCATGTATGTGTGTATGTGTATATGTCCCTTGGTTTTATCTTGGATACAAGTATGTAACTCCTCTGAATGCCTGGCACTCTTGGTTTAGTTGCCCTGATATTGTTTTTGTTGTAGCCGTCAACTTTGTTTACTATAGAGTTTTGAATGTGTTATATTTCTGTGTGTTTGTTGGTTTGTTCGTTCATACGTTTAGTTTGTGTCGCGCTGACTGACTGGAAGTAACTTGTGTAACATTACTTGTGAGGGAGTTGCCATTAAAAAATACGTACTTAATAAAGACTTTGTAATTTTTGTTGTTTTTCTGTTTTTGTTTTTTCTAGCTGTTTGCTGTCGTCTACATTGTTATCGTCGTCGCGCTGTTGTCGTTTCGTTACTTCAAGTACTTTTTAAGGAAAGTCATTTATAAATTTGATTACCTGAAAGTCTGTTCTGGTGTTGTTTGCCATTTTTTTGTTGTTATCGTTGTTGCCTTTGGGTTTCATTACATTTGTGCTGTGAGTCGTTTTGTCTGTAATTTGTTAAACATCAAAATTATTCATACGCACACACCCACATGTGGTGTTTTATATGCGAGAGTATATGACTGTGTGTGTGTGTGTTATTTTAAATTCAAATAATAATAAAAACCCAACAGAATAACAAAAGCACATAAAAATATAATAATATTTAATTTTATGACCATATTTGGAAGTTTTTAATTTATTTAACTACAAAAGAACATTTTCTTTGGATCATAAAATGGAATTTTTAAGAAATATATATATTTTTTTAAATAACAGTGTTTTCCTGGATAAATGAATACTCAGTGCAGCGAATTTGCGATTTAACGAACGATCAGACTTTTCTCATTGAGTGTATTATATTACGAACAAAATAAATAATTAAGTAATCGATATAACGGATCTTTTAAAAACATCATAAAAAACTGTAAAGTGAATAAAAAATTAATATCAAGAGCATTTTTTGTAGCCCTTCAAAATAGTATTAGATTTGTTATGAGTATTTTTCTCGATAGACTGATATATATGTATTAAGGATTTTTCATATATAAAATCTGTAAAGAACTGAAAACTAAAATACATTACAATAACAAATCAAAATGCCTAAAAGAAGTGATCATTACTTTAAGATAAATTGAAATTAATAGCAAAACATGAAAAAGGTGATTATATATCTGATTTATCATTTAAATGTGATTTCATCCAAATTCATCGTTATGCACCATAATAAAATCGAAAGATATAAAAACATAAATTTCGGATAAAAAGACGGAAGAGCAACAAAAGGGGGAGAATTTCCAAAAATGAAAACAGAATTGTTTAAATGGTCTCAAAATAGGAAGATAATGAACGTGCCAATAAGGGGTATTATTTTACAAATTATGGTATTTAATTTCCCAATTTTGAATGGAATTCGATTAATAAAAGAATAATTAGTCCACCCCGTTATTTAACATTAAAGAAATTAATTGCACAGCAGAGCATTTGCAAAGATATTATATTTTTTATGTAGATGAAACGGGCCTTTAGTGGAAAATATTGTCAGATAAAATCAACGAAGAACTCTTTTATATAAAACGTTCCCAATAAAATATGATCATTCTAAAAATGTATTGATGAGATCAGCAATTTCTTAAAAATTGGTTGAAACAATTCATAACTTTTTATTTTAATTTTATTTAATTTTAGACATTTCAAGTCGTTTAAACAAAAACTTACGACCAAAGGTGGTATTAGTTCTCCATAACGACTGTGCGATGTCAAAATTTGGGCAATGTAAATGCTTGTTTTGTTTTACTAAAATCGGATTATATAAAATATGTAAGGTTTTTCTTATTTTTTATTTTTTTTTTTTTTCAAATAAATAAATTAATTAATTATTTAATAAAATTTAAGTTACTTTCCCACGTTGATTAAAAAATTATTCCATTTTTTCGATTTTACGTTTTTACGAAAAGGCCTGACATTATATCATTCGTTAAACCGGGTAGCCACTGTATATTTATTTGTTTTCCGTTATTTATAATTAATTGACTTAATAACCGTTATAATATTATAAAAAACTTTAATTCAAAACAAATTGCCATTATTTCGTTACTTTTTATTTTCTTTGAAAATTTAAACTGTGAATAAATGTATTTTGCCATTATGATGGATTAATAATCAGTTATATAAATTCCAAAAGGTTTATTGAATTTTAGAAGTTTAATCATAGAAAAGAAGCTTCATTTCTTATTTATCTTATGAAATATTTTTCCAGTTAAATATCACGATGCACAAATTTATTGAACTTGAAATCAATTATTGGCTCAATATCGATTTTGTATTCAAATCCAGTTGGATGCTTTTTCAAATTATAAAATTCTTAATCTTTAAACAAATATTTTTAAAATATCTTTCTTTTTTTAGCTCTTTGAGAACATAAGTCCTGTGTATCTCAAATTGCTTTTCGTTGATTCATTGAATATTCAGTCACTGAAGTAAATAAACAAAAATAAAGGAAAACGTTCTTCTTCTTATTTTTTAACACCAACTTTTTGTATTTATTTTGTATCCTTTTTTGTGTAAAACTTCATCCATAAAACTGTCATTCGTCTATTTCAATTACATTTTTTGTTGTTGCTTTTGTTGTTTCCAATACAATCAGAGAATTTGTTTTTTCTTATCGAGAATAAAATAATTTTTAAGATACAAAAAATAAGTAAGAATGCTGTATTCGGCTATGCCGAATCTGCAATACCCTCTACTACAAATGCATATGAAATAACTGCGTTTGGTTTACATACACTTACACATACATTCACAAACGTATAGAATACATAAAAGTTTTACTTAAATATAATACAAAACGATTTAATGATTCATAAAATAAGTTACATTTTTGACTTATCTTTTTCTACTGAACCGATTTTGGAAATGTTTGGAATGGTAATGGACAATAACTTATAATATACTGAACCGATTTTAATGGTTTTAAATAGAAATATATAGTAAATACTAAGCCCGAATTCCATTAAACTTTTTCAATTAGTGTGGATGTTACCGTGCTAGCAGACAGACAGACGGACAGACTATGAGGTTCTGAAATTATTTTTTCTTAGCGTTACACACGGAAAGACAAAATGAATATAGCCTCGTCAACACTTGTCGTGGTGTAGGATATAAGAAACGAAAAAAAGTGTTATAGAATAAAATTAAGTTAACAATGTTTTCCTTACAATGGTTGCTGGTGTTTCAATTTTTGTTTTTGTTGTTGTTACTGAGAGCTCCATAACTTTTTAACGCCCAACTGATATGAAACATTTGATTAAGCAGAAATGATGAAGGATGCATGAACTTGACAGCTTTTTAACAAACGGACAGTTAAAGAGCACTTTTTTTGTTGTTACTTTTTTACAATTTTATATGAACGAAATCTGAAAAAATCCATAAAAAGGGGATGGAAAAAACATATACCAGCTCATTTATAAATAAGTGAGTGTGTGTAAATTAGTTTGTATGATATAAAATCGATAGTTTAAATGAAAAAAAAAGTTTGTTAAATAAATTAACAAAAAAAATGTTTAAATATTTAGTAAATTATATAAGAGAGTTATTTATTTATTTTATTTATTTATTTATTTATTTATTTATTTATTATTGGTTATTTAAAATGATTAAAGACAGGGGACTCAAATAATTGTGAAACCTTTTTTATTAAAATTCGTCCGAAAAAATGTTGTAATGACGTAATAAGGTCTTGGTAGCAAAAAGAAAAACAATGAAGTATTGTTTGATTTATTTTTTGATCAGGATTTCATTACCTTTGCAAATGAAATCATGATCAGTTAATTTGTTTTATGTCCAGCAAAAGAATATATTGTTAATCTGTTTAAAAAAGTGACTTAAAATGCGTAATAAAATCATTAAATATTTTCAAAAAAAAACTCAACGTTGTCCTTCATAAACAGTACCGGGAAACATTTTCCGTTAATAGAAAACTTGTTTCACGTAGAAGAAATTATCCACATGTTGTTTTTAATACCAAAAAATAGAAATCAATTTCAAAAGAGCTCCCAACACATCCGGTAGAAAAGCAGCCCTTTTAGATAAGTGCTTGGACTATTTGGCACGAAAAGTTAAAGCTAATTAACGGTTTAAAGCTTAAAAGAGCACAAAAGTTAAAGTCAGATTAAAAAAACTATTTTTGCTGCATAATGAATGACGAAACGTATGCACTTGAAGATTTATCACAATTTCCTGATAAAAATTTGATGTAGCTGATGCTTGATGGAATGGTGAAGAAAAGTTTAGTGTTCAAAAGCTGTTACAACAGGCTTTATAAATACCGAAATTTACAACAAGGAATGTTAACGGAAAAGGCTGCTTTCCACTTATTTTTGGTCCTTGAATGGTATGATAACAATAATGTGGTATTTTTAACAAGAAAAACAAATCGTTTAAGCTGCCCGTCTGTTTCGTTGATTTGTCTGGAGATATTGGACTTTTGTTCAAAGAAAATTGAAGATCACAAAAGGTGTCTATAATTTCCATTATTTTCAAGATTTGTCTTAAATATTGGCTTCTCAATTAATAACAAAAATTAATTAAAAGATTGAATAGAATATTCTTATTTTTATCCCTAAAATTTTGCATTTAAAAAAAGTGCAAAATAGGAATTCATTTAAGAATCCTTATATATGTGTGTATGTGTTCTTGTGAAAAAATTCATAATTTTAAGGAAATTGTTTTATAATAATTTCCAAAATGTAATATATATTTCCTTAAGGTGTGTTAAGCAACAAAAGAGCAACAAAAATGCAAAAAAGGGGGAAGTAGAACATAAAAGTGCAGAAAATGTTTAAGCTCCACAGAAAAGTAGCAAAAAATTAAAAATGCCAATAGCAAAACAACACACACACACACATATATATATATATATATATATATATATATATATATATATATATATATATATATATATATATATATATATATATATATATATATATATATATATATATATATATATATATATATATATATATATATATATATATATATGTGTATAAGAAAACGAGTACAAACACACTTAAATTAAATTTTCATATGAAATGCAGCTTCTCTTGCAATTTTTTTTTTTTTGCTCAATTTAAAAGTGAACAACAACAAGAATTATGCTGCTGTAAGAACAAAATGCAGTAAAATGACTAAAAAAGACTCCAGTTGGAAAGAGAACAACGAAAAAAATTAATGTTTATATCCGTTCACACTTAATGAGATTTTCGTTTCGTAACTTTTATGCTTTTTTCCATCTTCTTCGTTTTTTTAATTCTTCTATGGCGTTTTTCATATTTGAAACTACACTATTTTGCATTATTTCCACACCATTCACTTTGTCATTGTTTTGAAGTGTAAAAAGTAAGAAAGGAAATAAAAAGAGAATGTTATTATCCTTTACACATACATAAGCACAGACTCATTTACAAAACAAACACATATTCACACACATGTATATTGAAAAAAGGCAACAGCAACCAAAGACATTAACTTTATTCTCAAATTTAGAACATATTAAAAGTAAATGTACCAAAAAAGACAGAAAATCTAGAAAAATGCAAAGAGAAAAACAAAAACAAAAAAAAAAACACAAACGTGTTTTATATTTAGAAAATAATAAAAGTAAAATCAGCAACAACAAGAACAATAACAATAATAATAATGGATAAAAATTGTCTTCAAGGCATATAGAAATCATCTGCTTATATATTTGCATACATACAGAATATACACACACACACACATACATACACATATTGTTTGTATACTTGTATTTATTAAATTCTTGTTATCTTTTGTTTTAAAACATGAAAAACATTGAAATATTTAAACTTGTAATATATATTTTCTGAGAGTGTGTGTGTGTGTGTCTGTGTATGTGTGTGTTATTATAATAAATATAAAAATAAAAAGTTTCCAACAATAAAAATAATGCAGATTTTGGTATTTATTACTTTAATTCATTTTCTTTAAGATCGTCTCGCATTGTCATTATTTCTATTGTAATTGTGGTTGCTGTTTCACCTGACTGAATGAAACTGACTGAATGAGGGACTGTTTGACATTGACAACATTTATTTGTTCTTTTTCCTTTTTATATATTTGAAAGTATATACATATTTATATTTTTTCGTTAAAAAACAAATTGGTAATTTAATATCCTCCACGTCAAAATGTGGTGAAAGTGAAAATTCATATTTAACACCAAATCAAAATCTGAGTGGATTTAACTATATCCTTCTGTTGGTATGTTTGAAATAATTAATGATCAGACTAATTGTTGGAAATTAATGAAAGTACTTCCTTTTTCACTTTTGTTCAATAACAAAAAGGTTATAAACCGACATCTGAGAAAATCTCTTATTATAGACCAAAATATTCTGGTAAAAGTTTCTATAATTAAGAACCGCATTGTTATTCTACTTTAGAAATGATTCCGTGGCGAAAAGCAACAACAACATTATTCTATAGATGGTTTTGAAGATTAACGTTGCATCATGAAATTCCTAAAATTAGTTTTGATGTTTTCCTTTTTTCCACAGCATAACTTCGAAATCTGTTTTCTTTGATTTGTCTGGACTTTTATAATCTAGAAAAAAATCAAAATCGTTTACCTGGGAGATGAAAACTCGGTATCTTTTACTCTTCACAGTCACTGATGGTTGTAGAAATAATGTCACCATAAACTTTACCGGAGATAATTGTTCAATTTGGGGTTTGAAGTTAAATAAATTCTGCATTATTTTAAATCCACATGCCAAATTTCAAAAAGATCGATTTATAAAATAACATAGTTTCCATACAAACACATTCTCAAAAAAAAAATGTCAAATTTTGTGACGACAACAACTTGTTTTAGCTTTTTTAGCATAAATCTCTTATAAATGTCAGTGTTTAAAAAAATTGTATAAATAAGTACGATTTTTAAAAGCAATAATGATAGAAGAGATAATATAAACCGAGGGTCGGTCCATAATATCTCATAATAACTCCATATTATAAAGAGAGTATTAATTGAGTTTTTTTCTAATTTGTTTTTCGATCGAATTTTAAATCTAAGTGGCATATGAGATTTTGAAAAATTATGAAAAATGTTCATCATGAATCTGATCTCAAATGAAAGCTAAGAGTCTTAAAAATAAAAAATAGAACAAAAAATAATTTATAATTACAAAAAAATCAGATTTTTTATCATTTATAATACATGTTTCTCATTTGATGCAAAAGAGTCATAACTCATAAAAAATATATTTTTCAATAAATAATGTAATTGTTGTAATTTATTTTTGCCACAATCGCTTCTGATATAAAACTGATTGTTAACTCCAAAAAATGCAAGTTCTGACTTAAATCAAAACTTGCGTTTTTTGGAGTTATAATGTATTTGCTGCTAATGATCAATATGTCTACAACATTTTGCGGAGAATTTGTTTCGTTTATTAAAATTATTTTTAACATACAAAATGTTATAAAAAAATCTTCAAATTATTTTGTTTTCTTAATTCAATTTAATTTTTTTGTTACAAATTAAATTCATTTAATGCAAATTTCTGAAATTTTCCTCTATTTATAAAAATTGTTCCTGCAACTTTTAGTTTAATAATGAAACACACGTGCCTTTTATATCTGGTGAGATTTTCAAAGTGTCATTATAAGTTGTTGCATTGTAGTTGTTTTTATTGTATTGTATTGTATTGTATTGTATTATATTCTAATGTATGTGTTGCACATACAAAATCATATAAAGTTTCTTACTTACACATACACTCTTAACTTAATAATATACAATATTTTATTGTTGTTGCTATACTTGTTTATTATTTTATATTTTATTTTTATTTATATATATATATATATATATATATATATATATTTTTATATATATATATATATATTTATTTGTTGAAGCAGCTTGTAAATAATGTACAGAAACGCATATAGACGTATGTATGTAAGTATATGTGTGCATGTATAGAATACATGAAATGTAATAAAAGTTTTGCAACTCAATTTTTCCCACAAGTGACATTAATGCATTTTCCACTTGGCAGTTGAAGTTCGCACAACTGAAAATAAGCAGCAACATCAACAACAATACCAGATACTCATGTATAATTGCAACAACATATTAGTTGTTGCAACAGTGGTAATAAACATGCAAGCAACAAAATGAAAACAATGAAAAATAGTAGAGGGGCGTTATTATACTTAAGCAACAGTAGCAACAATACTGTTGCTATGTTTTGTATCTTTGTGTGTGTTTGTGTATTTGTGTTTGTATATGTAATAATTTTGTGTACAACTTTTGTTTTTAATGGCAACATTGTTACTTGTAGTTAGAACTTTTAATAACGATTGCTGCTGCTGTTGTAGCGATAGCAACAACAACAATTTTAACAAATTATTCTAGAAAAAATAATATTTTACAATTTAAAAAATTAATTCACACTAAAAAAAATCAAATCATCGTTGAACCCAATTGATTTGAGATTGAATAAATTATTTTTTTATTTAATTTAAATTAAACGTTGTTATGTATGTGGTGAAATGATATCTTTCGATATTAACATATAAAATTATATAACGATAAATTTTTAAAATTACTTTTAAGTATTTGAAGTAGTAAAATTTCAAGAATATTCTGTATCAATGTTAAATTAACATTTTTCATCTATGAAGCAAAATCATAACTGAAAAATAGTAAAATTGTTTTTACATTGATTTTTCTCTGTGTGTAATATTTAAAGCAAAAACATAATCATTTTAATAATTCAAAAAATTATTGAAAATAATTTCTAATTTCCTTTTCTTTTTCATTTCACATCTTTTAAATTTCCTAATAAATTGTTTATAAAGGTTCGAAAAAAAGTTGTTGTTGTTGTTGTTGTTGTAAAAGTCTTAAGTAAACAAATTAATGAAATGCAAATAAATTAACAAATTATATTTAATTGGATTTGTAAATGAACGTAATTTAACTTTTCGCCCTTTTCCTTTTTTGTTTTTGTTTTTGTTTTAACAAAATAAATCTTTTTAATTGGATTCTTGTTTGAAAATTATAAGTTATTAACTTGTTTACACCAAAATATATTAAATAAGACTAAAATAAAAACAAATTTAATTAAATTGTTCAAAATATAGTGAAATTAAAATATCGTCACGGATATGAGCCTAAAACGTTTTTTTTTTTTTTTTTAATTCAAGTATCATTTCGTATTTTAACTAACAAACTGAAGTGAACAAATAGTTAAGTGAAATTTCATGGATTTCGGATTATTAATGTGACCAAAGGAGTTTTTCAAACGGATTTGATTTATGAATATATTTTCTTAGATGATTCTGTTATATTGTTACACAATGATCTGTGTATATAGAATAATAAACATTGAAAAGTCATCGTTGATAAATGTTCATTTAAGATTTAAATTGACATTGCCCAAAATCAACTCTATTCAATGTTGATTTTATTTCAAGATTTTTCTGCATCTGGAAATAATGCTGTAATATTTTGAAAAAAAATCTTGACCTACATTTAGTAAAAAACTAAGATAATAATTTATTTCGATTTGAAGACCTATGAAACTACACTTTTATAGTTCAACTATAATGAATGTCATGCTTTATGGTTTGACCATCTTTTGATTAACAACTCTGTTTGTAAATTAAAGAAAAAGTAAAACAGAGAGAATTATTTCTTTAATTTATTTAGAAAATGTTATGAAAAACATTATTAAATTTAATTTAAGTCATTTTTAGGTGATCTTCATTCATCAAAAATCATTCACAATTCAATTGAACTTTGTACAGCAAAGAAAGATGAAAGAACGAAAGGAAACATTTATGAGAATTTATTCAATCAGTAACTTAATCGTTCATCCTCGATTTAAAACATGATTTAATTTAAAATGTATTTGATGTACGAAGACAATCTGAAGAATATTCGAAATTAGCCATTCCGTGTGTAACATTAACGAAAGTTATTCAAATTGTTACTGGTCGAAGCGGTTGACTATTTAAAGCCAGCAAAATCGCTTCAGCATAAACATTTCATATAACGATCTCTCAATGAACTCAAAATTCGATTAGAAGAATATTCCTGTAAAAAGAACTGATTTTCACAACATAAAAACATTTTAAGACCTTCCTCGTATAAAACAATTTGAATCATGTTTTAGTAGTTGTTCAGCAATGAAAGTTTTACATATTTACATTACATATATAAATTCTTCTATAAAACATTTTTCCATCATCTTCTTTAAAAAAAAATTATTTAACAACATATTTTTTCTTTAGTATTTTTAAGTCAACAATAATGGTAAAATCGAGTCAGTCTTTATAATGAAAACATACATCAGTAGCAAAAATCATTCATTCATATTATGCATTCATATATACATACGTACATATGTATACATAAGTAATAATATATTGTAATATTGTTCACTAGTAATAATAACAACAACAACAGCAGCAGCATGCAACAACTATAATATCATAAACTTATAAATAAATAATAAAAACAAAAAAAAAGAAGAAAAGAAAATAAAAAAAACATATATAATTATACAAATATGAATGAATGTAAAACAAAAGCTCTCTTATGGGTGCACTTTCATTGTAAAGCAGTTTCATAAAAGATGTATGCAAAAAATAAAATAAAAACAACAACTATAGTAACAATAATAACAACAACAATAACAACAAAAAGAAACAAGATAATAACAATATAATGATTATCAAGGTTGACACACAGACAATAACCAACTTACTTACATACATAAAACATGTACATACAAACATACATTCATAAGACTACCAAAGGTCTTTCTAGTCTAGAAAAAAACTGAGAATAAAATGAAATAAAGTAGTAGAACTGTTGCATACTTTTTCCATTTTTTTTCAAAATACATGAATGTATTTATATCACTGTGTGTGTGTATGTGCAACAATACTTTATGTACGTGTATGTGTATAAAATAATGCATATTAACTTTATGTACACATGACAGTGTACTCATTCAAGAGAGAAGGAAAATTAAAAAGTTTTTCATCATCTTTCGTTGAGTATTTTTTCTCTTTCTTTATGTTTTCATTTATTTATAAAAATACAAATTTTTTACAACTACAAACACAAATATTTACAAATGTCAGTGAGAAAGGTACATCCATATACAGTTTATAACTTTATGTGTATGTGCGATTCCATGTGGATGTTCACAATGAGATGTTGTCAAAGAGAATTTGTAGTTTTGTAAAATGTAAATTTCTTAAGAATTCAGAATTCTGATTTCCAGTAAAAGAGAACAAAAACTCTTATACTTTCTTTACTCCTTTGAAGACAAAATATACC
This sequence comes from Cochliomyia hominivorax, assembly GCA_004302925.2. Lineage (NCBI taxonomy): Eukaryota > Metazoa > Arthropoda > Insecta > Diptera > Calliphoridae > Cochliomyia > Cochliomyia hominivorax. The sequence goes on along the minus strand of PYHX02000467.1, from coordinate 122,073,120 downwards.
AAAAATAATTATATGATCAAAATTTGAATCGATTTAACTATATCTGTCTTTCCGAATTTCGAAGTATGAATAAGGTCCTTAAAGCTCTAGCCGATAGTACTTGGGCAGTAGATAAAGAAACAATTTAAGCTTTTACGATAACATCGGAGAAATCATCATAACTTCAATGTTACATAATAAAAAATTAACGGATATTGTTGTCCAGGTCTACAAAAGCAGTTTTGGCTGAGTTTGGTATGATCTCATATTGACCGTATTGACCAAGAACCACATTATTCACAACATTTGTTTAACTAAAGAGCTATGGACTTAACCTATATTGGCTGAGATCTTGGCCTTGCAGCTGATACATTAATCATGAATCAGGGAGTTAAAGAGAGTTCTACTTTTTCACACGAAAATACCGAAAATCTTAATCCGTGAGTCTAATATTTGACTTTTTCACATAAAATTATCATCCGACAGTTTTACTTATATTAAGAAGTGAGTTCGAAATATTTGTTCTCTCAGTTCTGAAGAACTATGGACTTACTCATTTGAGGCAGTTGTGTACAATGACGCACTCATGAAAAATTATGCATTTGCGATGTGGGGTGGAAAATGCCGAACGGGTCTTGTCTTTTTAAAAACCCGAGATTGAGAATTTTTTTATTTGAAATACCGGAACCTGGGACTTTTGGGATTTCTGGATTTTTATTCAATAAGAAAACATATTTATTTACAAAAATCATTTATCTGAAATTTTATGTTTTTCATATATAAATAATTTTGTTATTAATATTTACTTTAAAGTCACGGAAATCTTAGGAATTTAATTTTAAAATTAAATTCGAATGTGTTTTCTATGGATTTTCCGAAAATTTGAAGAAATTTGATAATAATTTGCGAAAAATCCCGGAATTATTTCGGATAATACCGAAAAGTCCGGGGATTAGCGGTATCGAGATTGAGATCCTAAGTGGAAGGTGTTCAAAATTGTTATACTTTAATAATAATAATTTTTATATATAAATCATATATTTTTAAATAATTTAATATAAATTATTTAATTCTTTTTTCTTTTTAGGTAAGTTTTTTTCAAATATCTGAATGGAATTAATTTATTCGCATTAAAGATTGATAAATAATCGCAATTTAAGGTAAAAATAAACAATTTTTTAGATTTTAATTAAAAAAACAAATTTTAATGAAATTTTCAATTTTTGATAAGAAAAAATATTTAAAAAATATTTCTTTTTTATGAAAAGTCTTATTTTCCAACCGACCATCGTATAAATTTGCTTTTTGTTTATATTTATCATAAGTGATAATTAGATAGGGAATGTATGGGACTAATGAAAAGAAATGAACCGACCCACGCAATATTTAGCATATCGATTAAGAATTTCATAAGATTTATTTATGCTAAACTCCATTGAAAGCGCTTTATATTTAGGACCTAAATGAGCTTAAAACCTCATTCCAGGAGGACATTTGTATGGGAGGTACTTGAAATATTGAACCAAACATGACCGATTTCAATGGGCTTCATCCTTCTTATATGTGCCACATTTCATCAAGACATCTCAAAAATTGCGACCTGTATACCATTCACATCGTTTACATGAACAGCCAGCCGGACAGAAGGACGGACATAGTTAAATCGACTCGTAAATGATTTTGAGTAGAACGGTATACTTAAAGGTGGGGGTAACATCATTTTTCTATATGTTACAAACATCAGTACAAACGCATAACATCCCAACCACTCACGGTGGTGAAGTGTATTTCACATTTTATCTTACCATATGTATTATATATGCAAATATATGTATGGATATGTTAATGTGTGTGTATATGTGCATAAGTATGAATGGACAATATAACAACATCAAATTGTTATGATGATGAACAATTTTAAATAAATATTTAGTTTTTCTCTCTTCTTTAGAAAAACAAAATTCAATGATGCTTTAAGTGCAAGCAAATGATACACATTACTAATACATACATTCACTAGATAGATACAAACACACACACATACAAGAGCATAATTTAAGTGAATTAATGACTCCAACTAGAAATGTATGAGAAATTTATATGAAAACATAAATGTTTTAGTTCACATCGTTGCAAATAATTGAGTAAATAAAGAGAGTGAAAAAGAATTAAACAAATTAACATTTTGCAATGATGCAAGCAGGCAAGAGAATCTCGTGGCCCCATTTAAAATTGATGGCTTCAAACGAAACGCAACGCAACGCAACACAATGATTTTGCAATGAAACATGTGTAATTAACAGCTGTTAATCTGAGAATTAATTCTAAACAATAAATTAAAAAAAAATATTTTATAATGGAGATATTTGACTTAATTTTCAGTTCTATAGAAGGATGGTAAATATTAAATATCTCTTTTTGTCATTTCTATGATATATTTGAAATCCCCTCACTCTCCCCAAAAATCGAAAATATTAATCACACTCACATTTATTATTAAATTAAATGAAATAAACATTAAACTTAAATACGAAAGACGTTTTGAGTTTTGTGTATAAAAACATTAATGTCGAAATGAATGAAATTTTCATGAAATGGAAAAACCAAAAACCACCTCAGTGGGTGTCCTCTAAAAATTATAAGATCCAAGAGTATATGATAACACGCACACAAGTAGGAAAAAAATTAAAAGAGCACAAAAACAAAAAAACAAGTAATGGAAAAACGTCAACAACTACAACAACACAATATAGTGAAGTCAACCATAAGTTGGCATCACGTGACTAGATAAAAATAATTAACGAAAATTGCTATCGATAACAGACAGTGTTTTTATATTTCTAATAACTTTAAGTTGGTCATAACTAACTATTTAATACACTACACCAAATTGTTGATTATAGATATCAGCTACCAAGAATTAATGAACGACCCTCATATACAATTATTATGGTATCAACATTTATATGAGATTTGCGGGTTTTAAGAAAATTTTTTTCTCATTAAATTTCGCACATCGATTTTCGCTTATGTTTCAACAGGCATCGTCTTTAAGACAAAATACTGCATTTTGTTCACAAGGTTTACGTGGACAACTCACGACTCAGAAAGTGATTCTGAGCCGATTTTAGTATCAAACTTAAAAGTGGTGGTAGCAATATTTATTCTGTCCCTTACTTATGCACCAACCACCTACAGTGGTGTAGGGTATAACAAGTAATACAAAATGTCAGAAAGTGCGTGTGTATGTGTGAATAGAATTTAAATGTTAAAAATAATAAATGATAGAAATTCAGAAAGCAGAACTAATTTGTTTTTTTTTTTTGCCACCAAAAAAATGAAAGAAAAATTTATGTTCTAGAAATAACACGACAAATAATTTGAAAAGAACTTTATAATACAGATGGAAAAAGATGGAGAGAATGAGATATGGAAAATGGAAATTAGTGTGAAAAAAAAACAAATGAATAAATGACAAAAGTTTGGGTTGGTTAAATGAATGAGTGAATGGATTAATGAATGAATGAATGAATGAATAATCACACTCATCATAATCATCATCGTCATCAGCATTGTGACAGAGAGATGTAGAACTGTGCAAATGTTATAACATTAATGTGTCCAAAAATAATAAATAAATAAATAAATAAAATCTACTTTCTGGAGATTAATTCAAGAGAAAAATGTTGATATATATTTTTTATAGACAAATATTTCGGAATTTCTAACTATCATGATGATACATCAATAAAATATTTTCTAGTTTAATATACCTTGAAATTGTTTGCCTGACCCAATCATTCTCTTTTGCCCCCTTTCTCACCCTCTCGTTTATTTTCGTGTTTATTAAATTAAAAAAAATTAACAAATTAACTAAAATTTGTTATTTGTTACAACAAACAGATGAATATTTATTTACAATTATGGGGTTGTTGTTATTGTAACTTTTACAACATTTGTTAATGCTGCCGATGTTGTTGTTGCTGTTGCTGTTGTCATATCAAAAAACATTAATGAAGGTTTAACGTTGTACTCACTCGTATCTCTATGTTTGTGTTGTATTTGCAAGGTTGGCAATATTTTACAGGTGAATTCAACGGAGCATAAATCGCAAATAGAATCAACTAAAATGTAACGAAACGAAATGAAATAAAATAAAATTAAATAACAAAATGATAAAATTTTATTCAAACATTAAAAGAAAATAGAAAAAAAAAAACAAAATATTTTATTAACAAAACAAATTCAAAAGAATTGAATCGTCAGGAATAAAATCACTGAAATTTATTAACAATGAAATTTAAAGATGCACGATAATTTAGATATTAGTTTTCAGTGTTATTAAAGGTGAAAACTTGTCCGTTGTTAGAAACCCTGGTTCAGGTAAATTGATACAAAACTTTTGATCCCGATGGGTAAGTTATTAAACATAGTTCCCTCATAAACCTCCTTCCCGAAGGTTTACATTTTTAAAACTCTTATTTAACATATCGGCGAAGATCATTTAAATTTAAGTTAAATATACAAAACTCTAAAGTATGAATCAGCTTTTGTGAAATTTAGCTCAATTATTTTTTTTTAAATAAATTTCGGTTAAAATTTTACTATAACAACTGCTGTAAACCCGGGCAGTGCCATATTTGAACTGTTTTTGTTATGGACAATGCTGATGGTCGGACTTCTATATAAAACAATACAGATTTTAAATTTTCCTACGGATTTATACTTTTAGATGTGCTGTTATATAACTCCACTTGTGGCACTGGGGCGTGTAATAATTTACTAAGAAATTTCTATTGTTTGTTTTCCTTTTCGTTGGAATTTTTCAATTCATAAATTTATTTAAATTATCGGAAGTGCGAAAGGTCATGCGAATAATGAATTTTTAAACAACAGAGAAAACATATTTTTGTAAAGGATGAATGAATCCTTTCAAAGTTTCATTAGGCTGTAAAAAAGTAATGAACGAAAGCTGTGTATGACAAGAAGACGAAGACGAAAGAGTACAAGAAAAGAGTGCGAGTGAGAGTGAGTAAAAGTGGCAGGCAATGACATGTGATGAGTGACACAAGACTGATGTTCTTTCATTTGCCCAAAGTCATTGAGTTTCTAAAAATAAAAGTGGAAAGAGTATAACATAATGTAAAAGCAACAACAACAACAACAACAACAACAAACACAAAATACTATTGTATATAAACTGTTACATTTTGGTTGTGTATTCAACTAAGTAACTGTGTTTGTATGTATGACTGTACTGTACAATTAAATGTAAAACATTTATCCATATCAAATAAAATGAAAAACAACAACAACAAATATAACAACATTTTGAACATAAATAATTGATAAGCTTTTCAATGTGATTAGAAGAGAACTAAAACAAAGAATTTCTTATCGAATGGATTAAAAGCAACAACAATGAAGAAGAATGAATCTTAGTTTGTATGTATGTATGTATGTATGTATGTATGTATGTATGTATGTATGTATGTATGTATGTATATGTAACTAAGTAAATAGTTGAGTAGATATGTTTGTATATACCTTTTCATATATCTTATAAATTAATATCAGGTTTTATGAACTGGAATGATTAATTTCGTTATTTCTCTTTATTCACTTTCTTTCTTGTTGGGTTTAGTTTTCAAAGGAAAATAATAACGTTTGGTGGGTGGGTGTGTGTGTGTGTTTGTTTATTTGTTGTTTGTTTGGGTGGTTGATACACAATAAAGTACCATAAATTAGCATAACTGCCATAAAATTGTTAAAATTACAATGAGCTAATAAAACCAGTAATAAAATGGGTTCATTTTTTTCCTTTTGCTTTTGTTTTTGTTTTGTCCTTAAAAATATATTTCATTCAATACACATCATCTTTATTATCATAAGCTAAGGCGTAGCTTAGCAATTACTTGTCATGCTTTTAATGGTGGAAAGGTAACAAATTTAAACTTTCCCTAAAGTTATATCATTATAAATTTATGCTTTAGTTGATTTACTCAATTTTCAAATTCACTAATTTTTTAAAATTCTTTAATTTCAATTTTTAAATAAAATCCAAGAATATAAATAAATAAAATGTTGGAGAATAAAATATTTGTAGATTGGAAAAACCTAACGTTTGTTTACTTTTATTGAAATTTCACACAAAATATTTAACAAAACAACGAAAATACTTTGCAGAACCCAATTTTGCATAGAAACAATTGATTTTTGCATGAAAATGTGAAATAACGTAAAAGCGTGAGCCTTTTTTATGAAATGCAAATAAAACCAGAAATATTTCATTATTGGTTTGGTTTACAATTTCAATTCTAATATCGAAGCCAGCCATCTACCACCTTCCGCCCACTCTCACTAATACTCTAGCACACAGTCCAATACCAATAAGTATCAGTAGCATCAAAACCAATTTCAATGTTACCTTTTGTTATCCCTTTCAAGTGGTCAATTCGAGTATTCTTTTGATCAAATGAACAATTATTGTATGCGTCTGTTTGTGACTGTGTATATGTGTGAGTTAGTGATGAGTATTGTAAAATGTTTAAATTACAGGATGTGGCCAATTTAATCTCGTCCTGAAATTATTCAAGTAGAATATTTATTTTTTCGTATTTAAGTAAAAAGCATTTGTGTTCTTACAAAGTCGGCCATTAGCTTTTTCTAAAATCGCTGTGCCGCACAATCAATTTGTTATAGGAAATATTTTCAACAGAAGAGAATTCAACATTAAAAATTTATTTTGCAAAAAAACTTTTTATTTATTGTTGATTTTTGAATTTTGAAGAAATAATTGTTTATTATCGATTTTTTCTTATTTGAACAAAAACTTATTCAGTTTCATTTAAATTTTTACTTAATTTTATAGACTTTTTAGCATCTTTTATTTTCTGTTGTCATTGATTCAGTCAATTTTCTCTGTTGACCTACTTTTTTTTGTTTTTGATTTTTGTCGTTGTGTTTTTAAAAATTATCAAGTACAAATATTGATTGATTTATTTTATGACTTGTTTCATCACATTGATTTTTGTGTCGTTATTTTTTCCAGTTTGATGCTAAAAACATGCAGAATTTTTTGTTTATATTTACTGTGTTTGGTTGTTTGTTTGTTTATTTGCAGTTTTAATTGATAGTCTTTAGCCCACTTTTTTATGCAATTTGTTTTTATACTTTTCAGCATCACAGGTTATACGTATAAACTTTAATATGACCTACACCATCCTAGATAATCAGGGTATTACACGTTTGTGTTCTTGTTTGTAATGTGTGGAAACATTCAACAAAAGGCTCAAATATAAATAAATTTTAGTATACATAACTTTTATAATACCAAAAAATATATGCTAAATTTCACAAAGATCAGTTTCCCAACCAGTTCCAGGTTTGGATACAAATCTCATGTATATGCTGGTTTTGTCAATAAACTTGTCACCATTAAGATAAATATAATCAGTAATCAGTAATCTATGTTTGAAATATTACTGGAGTCTCTCCACAATTTGCCATAGCTCATTTGACCCCAAGAAAAATAATTTTTAACAGCTCAAATAATAAAAGAATATATATACGAATATAATCGACAATTTGATGAAGGCTGTTATATAATCTGTCTTGATCAAACAATATTTAGAAAAAGATGGTGCTTTTAAAATTCGTTTTAAAAATTCGGCTTTGAGACTTAAGAAACAATTAATTCGTAATTTTTATAATTTTTAAAATTGTTACCTTTTAGTTTCAACAAATTTTGATTCAATATCTTCCAAAATTCTAAATGTGAAAATTTCAAATAGAAACATCTCGAAATAACTCAAAAATTTTATGAGATAATTGGCTCTTGAGATTATTTTTAAGAATATTAAAGAGTAAAAAAAATAAAATTCGATAAAAAACGAAAATTTTAGTGTTGTTAAAACCCTATTTTGAGCCCCATAAGTCTGCCCAAAGCATCTCCTATTTTGTCGCTTTATTCACATTTATATTTTCATTTTAATTCAACTCAAGACCGCTCAAGAATTTATTGAAATAAATTGATTTTATCGTAGAGATACATTTTCTTAACGTGCGCAGAGAAATAATATGGAAGTGGTAACCATAATAGAGAAGCAACATATTATGGTTATCAATTGTGATAAAATATGGTAATTAACCAATATAATATATTTGTGTCACCAAAAATATGGTGGTCTTACAACCATGTTATGATTGTCCATACTGTGGTTGTCGGACAACCAAATATGGTTATGATACGACAATGGTTGTACCATATTATTGTAGGAAACGCTGAGACCTCGTTTCTAAGTGTTCATATCTGAGTCTTTATCAACAATAAAATGTTCTTCAGTTGAACTACAAATTGACGTCAATTTATTGATAATTATTTTATGGCAACAACAATATAATTCTTAAAATAAATGTATATATATATCCTTTTAAAAGTTAATCCTTTTAAAAGAAATTAAGGATTAAGAAAACCTTGAAGAAACTACAGAAACTTATTTTATGTTGTTGGCTTAAACAAACCACAATTCCAAACTTTCTGTTTTCTCATTTACCTGAAACATCTTCAGAAAATAAACATCATTTAAGAAAAGTTAATTAGTACATGTTTCATTTCATACATATTAATGAAAAAATTAGATCTAAAAAGAAGTAAAATCATCAACATAAATTAATTTCATCAGAATTATGAAACGTTCTTTAAGTTTTCTGAAGTAATTTTAACTTATTAAATGACAAAATTATTGTACACTCAAAACAAATAGAGAAAGAGAATAAAATAAATATAAAAAAGAACTAAACTAGTTAAAAAACTAAAATGAGCAAAAACACACATATACCAACACAGATACTTATGTATATACATATGTATCTCCAAGTACATTCTTACTTACACTTTTAAATGGAGGAGAGAAAAAAGAGCATGTTGCATTAAGAAATAAAGTTGTGGCAACACATTTGGTGTGTGTATAATTCATAATTATCCTGGATGAATGTAAGTTAAAATTAAAATAAAAACAACAACAACAGCAGTAGCAACAACTAGAAAAATAAAGAAAATTAAATGAAATCTTTAAACTGTAACCACAACGGCTGGCAGCAACAAATAGATGATGATGACGATGGTGCCATTGAAACAGAATTTTTAGCCAACAGCAACAAATCTGCAACACAGCGAAATCAGTAATACAAAATGCAAAACAAAAAAAAAAAAAAACAAATACAAAAAGGAAAATCAAGAACTACAACAACAACAACCACAAGAAAATGTAACTGACATTAAACCAACAGTGCAAAAGGAAATTATGCGACAATTAATGCAATAAAACTTTCCCCCTATTTTTTTTTTTTTTTTTTGCATTTTTTGTGTTGCTCTCTAGCGTTTTGCATTTTTTAAGCATTTTGTCACTTGGAAAAACATTTCACTCACTTTAGAACATCAGCAGGAATGTCACAAAAAATAATAATGTACAAGGAAAAATATAAAATGTTTACGAAAGAGAAAAAAAAAAGAAAAAATGGGCAAAACGGAAAAAACTTAGAATAAAATTATGATAAAGTTGCTTTAAGTAGAGTGTAGACAAAAAAATAATATTAAATCATGTTTAAGTGTGTAGTGGTGAGAGTGACTTGAAACTCATACAAATACAATATTGTGTTCATTATGTAACAGATTAACATTAAAGGAATTTTTACAATTTTTGTTTTAGTTTTCCTTATTTTCCATAATTTACATTTTATTTTCTCGTAAAACCTTTTCCGAAAACATTCTTTGCATTTTTATGTGCAACATGCAGTTTATGCAACAACAGCAACAAAAACAAAATGTTAACTTGTTAAAAAAAAGTATCATACGGAGAGTTTAAAAAGCGTTTAAATACTTTAATTGAAATCAGTAAAAAAGTATGTTTATTCATGAAACAAAAACAAGTTTAATTACCAGCAGAGAATATGAAAAGAAGAGAAAAAGAATTTTGTGGTTGACAGCAACAAAAAAGTGCATTAAAATAAATAATTTTTTTTAATTCGTTTTATTATTAAAACAAAATTCAACAAATGAATAAACAATATTTTGTACGCTCTTGAATACGAAGATTAACACACACACACATACATTCATATTATAGCAGAGGGAAATTGAAAGTTTAAGAGCATAATTTAAAATGCTTATTAAGAAGTGAGATTAAAAAATTCCTAACACACACACACACACACACACAAGTTACCTTTGTAAAGTATATGGGTTATTATGTTTAATGTCAAACAAATAAATATATTGTTTATCTGTTTTAATTTAGTGACCAGGGAAAAGAGCGATTTTAAAATAATTCAAATAATTTTAACAAACTCCAATTTGGTCCCACAAAAATTGGTCAAGTATTCGAATAACTTGTATGTTGATAGAAAATTCTATCTGTTCTGGCAGATTTTCACAACTTCTTGGTAAAAAACTGTAGCTGATGCTCGATGGAATGTTAAAGAAAAGTTCCATTCAAGAAAATCAGAATTTCCCAAATAGTTCTTGTTATTGTGTAGCAAATGAAACCAATCATTTGTTACAACGGGCTTTATTAATATCGATGACAATATGAAGTCTGATGCTTTCATACATCAGATTTCATATTGTGTCCACTATTTTTAGCCTGATTTGGCATCCTGTCACTATAGTGGAGAAACCCTTAAGTGGTACAAGAACAATAATAGGTATTTGTTCCAGTAGAGGGAAGTTCTTCAAGCTGCCCGAAGCTAAGACCGGTGGAGAGATATTGGGCTCTCGTTTAAATAGAATTGCAGGTATTTTACAATATGATAGATTTTAAACCGAGATGTTTGAGCAAAGTGACAGAAATCAATCTCACTCCTTAAGTAGTTTTTAACGCGTACGTTTTTTCATTTTGTATATTATTAAATGAAAGCCTTTGCTATGAATGTAACTTTTTTTAAATATATAATGTATTCATATTTAACTAAAAAATGAAAAACAGGATACCTAATTAATATTTAAGTTAGAATTTTAAAGCCCTGAAAATCCATCTGTAATAAAATCGGAAGGTGGTTTTTAAAAGGGCCTTAAGACTTGAAGCATCCATATAATTTCCTCGATGAATCATATTAATCTCTTTTTCTTTTGTATACGCACTTATTTACATATGTTTATAAACCAAATAAATATATTTATATTAACAACATATATACACATACATATACACATACATATATGTATGAATTTAAAAAAGTATCTTTGGCACAATTATTAAAGAATAAATGAAATATATTCATAATGCAACAATGTATGAAACATGATGACAAAGACAATCACGACGATGATGATGCTGTTGGTATTGGTGATGGTGGAAATGGTGATGACAATAACGATGACGTTGCAGATGCATTTAATTATAACGTCAACCGATAGCAAGAAGTGCAACCATATACCGATTATAAGTATCATTTCAGTCTTTTGCATTAAATGACAAAATCCAAATTGAAGCCTTTAATACTCGCCACTACCACAAGTATCATCAACATGCAACATCAATTTGTTTTCTTTTCTCACTTTTTATTTATTATTTAAGTTTATTATAATTTTATTGTTTTTATTTTTATTTATTTATATTTTTTTTTGTTTATTTTCAACAAAAATGAAAATTTGCTGCAATAAGCGAAGTAATAAAAATAATTGTAGTCATTTTTTCTTGATTTAAAACAGAAAAGGGAGGAAAAAATAACCAATTGTCTTGTTTTTTTTCTTTTTGTGCAACAATACAACAGCAACAAGAATGGATTGTGAGAAAAAATATTATTAAAATGGTTAAAAAAGATAAAAGAGTTTTCCCCAAAAACTTAAATAACTAACGAAAAAATAATAATAATCGACATTAATACAGTGTACAGTGGGGCAAAATAAAATTTGTTTGGGAAATAAATATCTAACTTTTGATCATCTGGACGGATTCGCATGAAATTTCACATAATGACAACAGATGAGTTTCGCGTAATTACCGCATTAGTTTAGATCTTAATCTGGCTACATGAGCGGGGTTATAGTGGTATAAATTGGGCTACCTCTGACATTAATTTTTTTAACCACGTGTCAAATTTTTGTTTCTCATTCAATTTTACCATCTTATGGCACCTGATAAGACCTTCAGCCTTTTATATGTATAAAAGTCCTATCCAGATCTTATTCAAATATAACTTCACCCACTTGAAATTAATTAATTTTAAAATTAAAAATAAAAAAATTGAATTTCTGTGTTTTTTGTCGAAAATTGGGAATCACGAAATACATCCCAAAGGCAACTTGTTACTTCTGGCATCTAATATACCAGCTTCGCTTAAATAAGTTTTTCTGAATAGTAATCGAATTGTACAGAAAAACTGCTTTTAGCGAAGTCGACTATTTAATTACTGCACTCAGAGAAACATAATTTCTGTAATATGTTCATCGCAAACACTAATATATTCGTGGCAAACATTTATTGTTATCACCAACATGTTAATTGTTGAATTTAATTTATTTTGATAACAATTTCGTTACTGTTATTATTTTTTAATTTAATATAAAAATATACTGTTGACGCAATATATTTGCAAAATATGTTTCACTGATCACAATGTTTATTATTGTTAAATCGACCTTATAAAAAAACTATTGTTATTAGGACAATATTATATTCAATTCACTGAATATAACAAATATATTTTTACAATTTTTTACAATTAATAATGTTTTCATTATTAATTAATAAATATTTATTTATTTGATAATAAAAAATTTAAAAAATTAAAATAAATAAAATTATATGGCGAAATCATTTCAAACAATGTTTACATATATTTCAATGGTGTTGTATATATGAAATGAGAATTATATTAAAACAATTTATAAGAAAATATTTTTATTTATTTACAAAATAGTTCGAACAAACTTTTTATAACAGTATTTTTAGTGACGATAACAATATTTTTGTGGCGACAACAATAACTATATTTTTAATGTAAAATCAAAATGTGAATAAACAAGCTACAATAACAATATCCAATAACAATAGTATGTTGTTTCTCGTAAACATATTTTTTTCTTGCGTGCACATAATTGGAGAAATAAATGAATTAAGTACCAACTTATTTAATTTAGCAAATTGTGTTGACTAATTTTCATCTCGAAATACGTATTTTCTTTAAAACATTTACAAAATTTATATTTTTCGAAAGGCTCAATTACAAAAAATGATTAAAGGACCGAGTCTAGACCCTCTCGAGCTTGACTCTGTTTTAATCAAAATTTGAATTGAACCTCATATTCAAAAATTCCAAAGCCTGAATTTTAAAACGGACTAAAATCAAAAAATCAATGATCAATAATCGTAGCATCAAGATTTTCTGAAAATTTCAGACACACATCTTTATTAACTTAATTCTTTTTTTTAATTCCTCCGAAATTCATAAAAAGTAGTTAAAATTTCGTTTATTTGTAAAAAGTTTAACACATTTGGAATATTTTTATTGCAAATAAATTTTGCATAAAAGCTGACATGTTTTTGGTGAAGAGTATAAAAACGGGACGATTCGATTTTGGTCACTGTGTTTACTCGTTTAAAGAAAAATCGAACTGGAAAAATTCGAAATTAACAAGAAATTATTTTTATTTTTTTTTAAAGATTTAAGTTTATTTTTATTTCTTTTGTAATTTTGGTTAATTTTTCTCAATTTTATTATTGTTATTTTTTATTATTTATATTTTATATTAATTACATTAATAAACATGATGAATTTTATTTTTTCTTTTTTAATTTTCATCAACATTTCCCTTTTTGTTGTATTTTTTTTTGTAATAATAATTCTCTTGTTAATGGAGCAGTTGGTGTTGGCGAATTAAATTTTATTGCTGGTTATTGTTGCTCTTAATGTTGTTCTGTTTGTGTTGTTGCTGTTGTTGTACTTGTACTTGTACTTGTTGTTTCTGTTATTATTGTTTATTATTGAACAATAATAAATCGTGTTAAGTGTAGCAAATTAAATGCGTCAATTTCATGCTCTAATTGCAACATTTTTAATTATGATTTTTACCATCATCATCGTCATCATCATCATTCATAAAATCCACCTTTAGACTCCTTCTTCTGCAATACACACATACACATTAAAAATCAATTATACGCACACATATACACTTATATATAAATTCATACGCATAAAACAAGAATAACGATTAACAAAATTTTATGGTATCGACTAAATTAGAGAGTGATTGAGTGGGTGAATGAATGAGTGAAAGAATATATTACATAAATGGAAGCTTATGTGAAATAAGAGTGAAAGGGGGAACAGTGTTAAATTGAAAAAAAGGGGTTTCATTTTTAAATGTTTATTGATGCGACTTTAGCTGCTGACGTTTGCTGTTAATAATTTCGACCACCAATGGATTTTGTAAATATAATTATAATACACACACACACATACACAAACGTACACCATTAACCCATAGATAAAAACAAATACTTACAGCCATAACCCCAACAGCACCAACCGATCGACCAAAGACCACTTTTTTCATACAACATCTGTCCATAATATTATTTTCCTTTGGTTTTATTTAATTTTGTTTCTGTTTTTATTTTTATTCTTTGTTTTTGTTTTTAATTTCTATAAAATGAGTGCCAAAGCAGCACTAAATAATTGTGGTTTTTATTATTAATGGACTTTATTTATATGAAATATGTGCTTAACGTAATTATGACTATAAAGCAGATTTCCACTTAAACAGAAATTCAATTCAATAGAATCAATTTATAAAAGTCCTTTAAAATATTTAGGCGGATTAGTTATTTTATATTTTAAACTTAAAATATTTAATGTTGTTGTATTAACTAAAGACTTTAATGAAATTAGAATTACGATTTTAATCTGTGTCAAATGGGCAAAAATTATTAATAAGATAAAAGCAAAAATTTGTAAAAAGAGATTAATTTGCGAAGTCTTCTAAAAGGAAATAATGATGAAAGGCGAATTTTCAAGATCCTAATAAATCATATCAAACAAAATATTTAAAAATCTTCAAATTATTTTATTAACCATGTTGCAATGTTGTTTAAATTCTTGTTATCAGTCTCAATTGGTATAACAATGATTGTTTGTAAATGGACCTAGAACGAATCATCTATGATATATATTAATGGTTTAAGGATAAAACTGAATTGTTTGTTGTTGGAATTATTATTTTATTTGGTTCTACCAAATCTTTAATACCCTCCATTACAAACAAGTGTGTTAAGTAAAAACATTATGTTTCCTATGAACAGAACTCACAGATTGTTCCAAAATATTTTTTTTGTAAATAATTCTGTAACTTTTGAACCGTTTGAGATATTTGAATGAAATTACTTATGGTTAAAGGTATTTTGAAGTTGATCTGTAATCAGACGCCGTCAACCTCGGGTATATTGATTTTTTTAAATTTATTATTTGTTTTATTTTATCTCTTTTATAATAAATTAAATTACTGATCAATTTTTACCCCTGTTTTTCATACCTTTTTAGTTATTAGTTAAATAGTGAGGTCCTAAATGTAGACCAGTTTCTTCATAAAAGACCATATAAATATATGAATCCGTTTAAAAGTTATATAAAACTGAATATGAAACTTAAATATTTTTTTCTTTTTTTTTATTTTTTTTCTTGTAAAACTATTTTTTGTTCTCAAATTTATAGTTTTTAATGTTTTGAAAAGGAATAATCCTGCTTGAAGAATAATCTTGGATAAACATTGAGCAAAGGTCTTCCCATAAGTCCTTTCCAAAGTTGTTTGATTTTTTCTATTAAGTTGTCAAATCGCCAAACTGGAATCATCTTTAAATTATCTTAAATTACTTTTAGCACAAATTCCTTTATGATACCAGGGCGATCATTTAAGTGAAACAAGTGAATTTTAAAAACATAATTGACACAGATTGAGATTTTGGGCATTTTCGTATAGAAAAGTGGGAGTCTTTTTAATTCCCAGATTCAAATAAATATCGTTATTCATTTCAATTTTATAAAAGTTTAATTTTTTTGATTTGATGTATTTTCGTGCCACTTGTAAAGCGATTAGCGATGTCATTTTTGGACTGCTGTTGTATTTAAGAGTATATTTGTGATGGGGGTCTTACATTTTAAACTTTTTGTGATGCTTCTTTACAAATTTTTTATAATAATTTTTTTCAGTGTAATTTTTAAAAAAATCTACGTAATTTCAATTTAAAATAAGTACATAAGCAAAATATTAAAATAAATATTTTCATATTGTTATATTTTCCTTTTGCTTTCTCTCTCTCTTCCTCGCCTCCTGTAACTCCAGGGTTTTAAAGGAATAGAAGGTCAACAGTTTACAATTTTCTTGCTCATCATATTGAAAAAAAGAAAATGCCAAACAGTTGATTTTTCAAGGGAAACAAATTTTATATGCAAAATAATGTTTGAATTTTTTCACTAAATTTATTTGAATTATTTTTTCCTTTCGCTAACGAATTTAATGCAAAAAAAGTATAAAAAGGAAAAAAAATTGAAGTAAAATTTCTTCAGTTATGAAGAATTTTAAATACTTTTCTTCGCAAGTGGTTGAAGGACGGTAACCAATTTCTAAATCATTAATTTAAGGTTTTTTAGTACTTGTGGCTAAAATGTCAATAACATAATTTTCATCGATCAAATTTTTATTTTAAGTTGAGTCAGATATCAGTCTATAAGTTAGTTTTTTGATATGAATTTCTTAGTACCATTAAATCCAACAACTGAAGAGATAATAGATTCTGATTTTGGTAATCTTCAGAATAAAGCACTAAATATACCTTGATTCTTCTCTTGTTGTGCTGAAAGAAATAAAAAAAATCGGACTGAATTTATTATTAAATTTATGTAGAGTATTTTTGCAAGTTAAGAACTTTTATATGAAATAAAATTGAGCAAAAAAAAAAAAAAGTAAATAAATGAAAATAACAAATTATGAAAAAAATACAAATAAACACAAATACATATATAAATATAAATATATAAATATCAAAGTATTTATCATACAAAGAGAATAAAAACAAATATTATTTTAAGGAAATAAGTAGAAAACAAACCATACAGCCAACATGTTGCACGATAATAATGATGAGAATTTGTTTTTAACATTTAAATTTTTATGTCTGCAAATTAAAAAGATGAAAAAAAAATAATAATAAAGTAGAATAAAGTATTTATTTTATTCTTAATCTGGTTAATTTAAAATTTTTAAAATGAATATTTAAAAAAATGTACAAATTAACCGAAACCGGAAACAGGGTTACCGGTTTTTGCATTATAGAAAACCGAATCGTTTAACCGATTTTTAATGGAAGTCACATTTAAAGCAAAGTATTGTATGTATTCTTAGACATCATAATCTGAATCGATTTTTTTATAGATCTATAATTTAGATATACACAGAAATTAAACAAAACTTTTATGGACTTGAATAAAATCATGGTATCTAAGCTTTTATATCCCACTCATTTAGGGCATTAACAGTGTAAGAATAATTTGATGAAATCTGTTACAAATTGATCAAATACTTGATATAGAACCATTATGTTTACTTCATTTCATATACTGTTTTTACTGGTTAAGACTTCTATTAAATAATAATTATTTTCTTTAAATTTATAATAATCAAACAAAAACTGGTTAATCGGTTTTTAAACATAAACCCGTATTCGAAACCGGTTTATTCTTGGAAAGCCCATTTTTCGAATAACTCGAAACCCGGTTTTCTAAAAATATCGGTTTTTTGAATACACTAGTAACGAACGAAATCATTACTTAATAGATTACTAATAAGGAGTGTTAGAAGAAATGAGTTCAATAAAATTCACTAGTTTATCAAAAAGGTTCATTTTACACTATGAAACATTAATTTTATAAGACCATTTAAATGAAACTCCGATCTGATATGGAATAACTGAAACTATATATATTGAAATTTTTTATAAGATTGTAAGGATGTGTTGACAAGACCTGAATTATCGTAACATTAAAATTATAATTTTATTTAAGCACTAAACGATTATAGAAATTTTCACTGCGATTTTTTCATAAATAAATATTTTTTATATTTTTATTTTTTTATTTTTATTTTTTTTCTTGTTTTCAAAAAATTTTATTGTTAACATTTTCATGCAATTTACTGCTGGCAGTTTTTCTTTCTTTATTTGTTGTAAATTAAGTTTTTTATATATAAATATTTTTTTTCTTTAGAAGCAATCCATGTCGGTAGTAAGCACTACAACATATTGTACTTATCAGTGTTGCCATGTAAACATTTGAAATTTGGGAGATTTATTTATGAGATTATGATTTCGCATAAATCATTTCGAAATGTGTGCCGATTATATGATTTCAATGCCCAAACAATGATATTGAAAAAATGCCTTAGTAACGAACAAAGTTATTTATCGATATCTGAAATACCCAAAATCTCAATCCGTGTAAATAATGTTTACGAATTTTTATTATGGCATTTTAACGGATTCATACAGTTATATGGTTATTGCAGACTTAAGAGTCTAAAACAGACAAGGGTAAATAAAAATTTATTTCGACTTAAAGCTATAACATATAACCTACACGTATAAACATACTTTTTATAGAGATTTTTCAAGGAATATCTATTTCTTTGATCTCAATTCGCAAATATTTTTTTGTCTAACTTTTAAAAATCAACTTTAGGCACTTTAAATCAGATCGACCTATCACCATGTGAAATTTCATTCTGATATCGTTAACAGTTAATTATTAAAAAACTATTTAAACAGACTGTACAAACGTCATAACCTCAAATTATTAGTTTGGAAAATAAACTAAAGTTAAATAAAAAGATGTTTGTTCTTAAGAGGTTTCTTGTTAATTTCAGACGAATTTGTGATGGAGGGCATTGAAGATTCGGTATAGACAAATATAGTATTCTTACTTGTTTCGCATTATTTAAGTACTAAATTTGTACTTTTTCAGAAACACTTCAGAACAAATAATCTTTACTGCAATTAAAGAAAATTAAAGTACAAAATATAGTTAGAAGAATACAAAATAGAGAAAATTAAAAAGTTTTAGTTAAAAAAAAATAAAGAAAAATTTAAGTTATCGCCCACACTATATTACGCTTGAAAATTTAGCTATCTGGTAACACTGGCGAATATAGAATAGTCCACTATTATTTTTTTTCTTCGAAGAAATCTTTTATAAAAATTCTTTAACAAGATAAAGAAAACTTGAGCAGACTGTTGAAAATTTTGGTATGTGACTTGATATACTTTTCATACTCCCCGCCTCTCTTTACCTTCTTATTGCCTTAAAATGATATGACGGGGAATATTTGTCTGTCTTCTGGTCTTATCGTTTGACTGAATATCTGTCATCTCGTTGCATTTTAGTTTATGAATTTTGCATAAATAAAAAATGTGTATAGTTGCTTTATCACAGACTGACTGACTGACTGACAGACTGACTACTTGAGTTTTGGATTATTTGTATAAAAATTTTCGTTGTTAAGTTGATTTTTTATAGTTGGTCTTGACTCTTAAAAATCATGCTAAAAGACATTTGCATAGAAAAAAATGCAAAAATGTTATAAAAGATGAAAAAAAAAATAATAATAAAAAAAAAAAAATAAAAAAATATGCAAAACATTTTTTAACTATAAAATTCTTTTGAACTGGTTTTGTTATTTTATTTATTTTATGTATAATAAATATAAATATTAACAATTATTTAATAAAATACATATATTTTTCTTGCATTTTTTGTTGCATTTGTATTGTGTTGAAAGTTCAACAATATATTTCTTAAGATTAAAAATATTTTTTTTTAATTTTTGTTGTTATTGCTAAAATTCTATGAAATTAGATTTATTTGATATGTGTTTTTTTTTTTAGAAAAAATCAATTTATTTGTGAAGAAAAATAAATATAATTAAATTTAAATTTTGTAAATTTTTTATTTACGCTATTTTGTGATGTTTAAACTACAATTGTAGATATTTAAATAATCAACCCACATACAACAATAAAAATAAATAAAAATAAAAATCTATTATGCAACAAAATTTTATACGAGTTTTGCAAAATACTGTTTATTGTTTGCTGCCAAAATAAAACTAAACTTAACTGGATGGAATTTGAAGTGAATAACAATAACAAAATAACAACAACATCAACTATCATTTAACACTCACACAAAACTACCAAATACTCAAATAAATACCAGAGTATGGAAATACTCAGATCAAAATCTTTATTTTCAAATGATATTAATTTTTACTACTCTTTGCGAATATTAAAAAAAATAATAAAACTCTTTTTCGATTAAACTTTTCATATCAATCTTCGTTCAGTTAAGAGTATAAAAAGAAGATTATTTTTTTAACTCGATCTAAAATTCGAAATGTTTGAAAAAACAAAGTTGTTGTACAAATTTCCCTGGCGCAATAAAACTCATTCTTATTTAAAAAAAAAAAATGTTGTTATTTCAACAATAATTCATACAACAAAAGTAAACATATTTTACAATCGCATGTTTGATTCAAAATTGTAAACGTAAAAACATCCCTTTTTCGTCTTAATAAAAACATTTAAGAGTGTTAAAAAAAAAAAACTCTTTTTAAAAAATTAAAAATTTAAAGATCCGATTATATGAGGAGTGAAAAAGGAGTCGAAACTGTACCTTGATAAATACTCTCTTCATATGAAAATATACGTACATATGTACATGTATATATGTATGTGTATAGTTTATATAGTTTGCCATTTTTTGCATGTTTTTGGCTGTTAGTCTAAATTTGTGGTTTATTCAGTCAGTCAGTCAGTCATTGAGCCAGTAGTCATTTATTTGATTCCATTCAGAGAGTCATCATTCCCTGCCAATGTTGCATAAATATATCATCACATTTAGATTATTTTAGGTTTAATTTTAACGATTCAATTTGTTTTTTTTTTCTTTTATTGCAAGTTTTTGTATTTACATTTCCCTTCTCTCTTACTCTTCTCTCTCACCCGCCACTCTGCAATTTCTATCATATTACGCACGTTTTTTTCTTGTTGCCATTAAATTTTAATATTTGCATCACGTTTTTTTCAACTAAACTTGTTTAATTGTGATTTTACATGATTCACCAAAAAAAAAAACGCAACAACAAAATTGATCTGCAAAAATAATAAAAATGACACAAATCTCATACAAAATAAACCCCAAAAGTATTAAAAACTATTTATTTTAAATTAAAATCTGAAAAAAAATTGGAAAACAGTAACAAATTGTTGCAGGAAAACAAATTATTTTATTATTAAATAATAAACTTATTTTTTGTGTTTAAATAAAATTTCGTTTTTTATATTAAAAAAAAAAATACAAATAAAATCATTGAATCTCTATTATTTTTTGGGTTAAAAAGGTTAAAATAAAATCAATACATCACGACCTTGTTTGCAAAATAATAAACGCATTTAAAGTAGGCCACAGGGTTAGAAATTAGTATAATTTTACATAACTTTTTACTGTTGAAAAGCAAAAACCCCGAAATAATATTTTTATGAAATCTTATTTAAGTTAAAAATAAGTAAATTTAACTTGTATGTCATCCGCCATTTTAAGTTTTTCTGTTGCCAAAATTATGACCTTCAGTCTGTTATTGGCACTCTCATATATAAACTAATGGTCTGATCTCAAAATTGACAATTAAAACTAAAAAAATTGGTTCAGTTAATACAAAGCTAATTTACTTAAAAAAACCCACTGATCGGGCCGACCATTTGCGAAAATTGATATTAATAGATATAACTGAGGTTATTGTATTACACATTTTCAAATTGTTTAATTTAGCAGATTCGATATAGATATCCGATATCGATCGAATTGACAAAGGGAGCGACATCGTTGGAATATTGATCGAATTGCTGCCATTACGAGCTCGTTGTCGAAACGTGATATCGTGATCAAAGCTTGTTGCTCAGCTGGAGTATATTTACTTTATACACATTTGTGGTTGAAGGTATTGAAAATTCGTCATGATTAAATAAACCATATTATTATGATTAATATAATGCCCATATTGGAACTACCAGTATTATTAATTTTGTCATTCTGTGTGTAATGCTAAGAAGGAATCATCTAAGACCCTGTAATGTATGAGTCAATTTACCCATGTTCGTCTGTTTGTCTGTTTGTCTGTTATTGATATACTCACGTCTACAATAATTGACAGACCTCAATGAAATTTGGCTTGAGTATTTGTTATAATACTGAGAACCAGCAAAATCAGTTTAGTAAATTAAATATTATAGACAGATATCTGAGGCAACTTCTAAATTCAGTTGAAGAATTTTCTTAGATAATAAATTTCATCTATCAAAAGAAAAAAAGTTTTAGACAAAAATATAAATAATTTGATGACTCATTAAGTGTTCCTGATTAAAAAAAATATAAAAACGTTTATATATTGTATTGTGAATGTATATGTGAGTATCTATGTAAGTGTGTGATTTTAGTTCACATGCATTTGTGGTGGAAGGGATGAAAGATTCGACATAACTGAATTTTTAACTTGTTTAAATCTGCTTGTCCATTTAGATTTTAAAGTTAATTTTAAAACGTTCCAAAAACTTATATCCCGATTATTTAGAATAAAGATATATGATTACAAAATATCTATATAAATATATTTTTTAATTTATTGCAGTTTACTTTATACGTAGAATAATTTAAATTATTAATTTCATTGCAAAAATTTGATCAAAAAATCTTTTCACACTCAAATTATTAATTGTTTGTTTGTTTGTTTGTTTGTTTGTTTGTGTATTAAAGATTTGCATATAAATTTGATTAATATTAAATAAAAATATTTGTCTTTTTTATGTTGTCATACATAACTGATTTCAATTAAATTATGTAAATTTAATAAAATTTAAAACTTAATCTTTACAACAAAATATAATTTATTTTAAAAAACAAAAACAAAAAATTAAAAAAAAGAACAGAATAATAAAATAATGGAAAATAGAATAAGAATATTAAAATGAAACTTTTATAGCAAATAAATAGATTTTTGTATTTAAGCCAACATAATTGTCCATAATTCTATTTAATTATTATCAATTATAATAATCATTATTTTATAATAAATTTTATATGTATTTTAAATTGTTTATAATAAATATTAACAATGAATTATTTTATATTTATGTACTTATTATGTATTTTTTTTTTATTTTGATGTAAATTAGGGTGTCCCTTTAAAACAATATTTTGGCTAAAAGTCTTAAAAGTCTTAGCTTCTTTTTTTAATTTAATTGATAATTAGTTTATCTCTTTGAAAATTATAAACAATATTCAGTTTTGTATTATAATTATCTATTGGAATATATCGCTTATACACAAATTATGTTCGTGTGTATATGTTTGTATATAAATTTTATATATCTTTTTATGTATTGGTGAAATTAATGATAACAATATAAATGTTATTAACAACATAATGAATAATTAATTAAATTAATATAAATATAATGAATATTCTAGTTACATATTTCATAAATATTAACTTATTAATGAATACATAATAAATGCATACATACATGCATGCATACATATATACATACAATACATTCATAGATTCATATAAAATTTTTTACATAAATATATTAATACCATAAATTGCAAAATCATATAAATATTATTAAAATTTAATTACCAACAATAAAAAAATATTAATATATATAATATATATATATATATATATATATATATATATATATATATATATATATATGTATATATATATATATATATATATATATATATATATATATATATGTATATATATATATATATATATATATATATATATATATATATATATATATATATATATATGTATATATATATATATATATATATATATATTTTTTTTATATATTTTTATATATATATATATATATATATATATATATATATATATATATATATATATATATATATATATATATATATATATATATATATATATATATATATATATATATATATATATATATATATATATATATATATATATATATATATATATATATATATATATATATATATATATATATATATATATATACATATAAAAGAATGTAAAATCTTAAAACCAACACATGTGTGTTCTAACAATCACATAAAGTCAAAAATATCTATAAGTATTGTTACTTATGGCCAACATATTTTTTGGCTGGAATTAGTTTAAACTGATCGGATTTTGACATAGTGATGAAGTATACATTGATGCATTTGATGACTTAATTTTGTTAAGATTTATTTGTTTTTAATTACAAAAAGTTCCTTGTTGGAGTTTCAAGGTTGTCTAAGATATCGGATTATTAAAATATTTGTACCGAATCGATTTTGTTGGTTTTAAATAGCGATCTGCATAAAACAATAATAATAGTTTCTTCCAAATTTTATTACGGTTGTACTATTAATAGAAACAGTAAGGACACAGATATGTATATATACTTTATAGGATCTATGAACGACAAAGTTAATGTAAAATTTTTACTTTCCTTTGTAATGATAAGAAGGATTTACATAAAATATTCTTGCATTAAATCAAAATTTGCGTAGATTTAGCACTGTTCATCTGTATGTTGTTGACACATTCGCAACCACAGTAAATTTTGCCTGATTATTTGTTATTCTCCTGAAATTAAAATCTGTCTATCTGTCCTTAAAGGACACCATTATTTAAATATGTTAATTAAATTTAATTTTTTAAGTTAATAAAATCAATAAAATTCCCGTCAATATATAAATTTAGTTTAAGTGTTTATTCCTGTAAAATACCAACATGTAAATGTGTTGGTATTTTACATTTGAGTTTGTGTGAATTTAAAATTCAGGAAGAGAAATCAATTATAAATTTACAAGGAAAACTTTTATCAAAATCCTCATCTTTCCAACTGTCAAAAATCTATCGAAAACGTTGCCAAATTGAGTTGAAAATAAATTGCTGAGGAGGAGCGAAGGGGGAATAGTAAACAATAAAGTAATATTTCCCAATGAAATCAATAATTTCTATAAACTTTTCTTAAATTCTGAATGTTTCTGTTTTTGTTTTTATTTGATTTTCTGCAGAAAAAGAATTGAAAAAATAACAAAAATAAATTTCTTAAATTATTCACAATCATTTTAAAGCTAAAAGAAATATAAATAAACGAATGCATGAATAAATGAGCGAATGAATGAAAATCAAAGTGTGAGTGTCAGAAAAATTGGAGTTATAGAATAAGAGAAAAGTGAGAGAAGATGTATTAAAAAGCCTGAAGTTATTTATATGTCGAGAAAACAAAAAATAAAAAATAAATAAACAAAAAAAAAGGAAAAAAAAGAAATAAAACGGAAATGGAAAATGTTGAAAATTGCTAGCAGGGCTAATAGGAAATGGAATTTCCGCATTGAACTGTTTTATTGTGTTGTATACATTTTATTGTGATAAAGAATGTGTGAGTATACATACACATGCATATAAAAGAAAGAGTATGTGTGCATATATAAATAATTGAGAATGTAGTCGAAATAATGTTATTTATTTATTTATGTATGTATGTATGTATGTATGTATGTATGTATGTATGTATGTATGTATGTATGTGTATGTCACTTAGACGAGACAATTTAATCCTTATTTCAATACACATGAATAAATATTCAACTCTGATATAATTAACATTTTAAACGAATGTTGCAAATATTAAATATTTAAATATTTTAATAATGTGATTATTTCTTATTGTTATTGTTATTATTGTTGTTGTATTAAATTAAGTTTAGCTAAGATTTTCAATCAATTTCGATATTAATTTCAATATTGAATATTGAAATAAATAATTTCATTAAATTTTTAGCAATTATGACTTAAATAAGTTTAAATAATTTCAAATAATGATTTTTTTATGAAATATTTTTTTTTTAATAATGAGAATCTTAACTTAACATTCAAGTGGTTTTGAAAGGAAAAAAAATAAAGAATAAAATTAATATTAACGATGACGTTTATAATTGTGTGACTGACTGCTAATGACAATGATGGTCACAATGATGATAGTGATGTTGCTGATGTATATTTTCAAACAGGTCTAAGTCTGGGTCGTTATACTTTACTCTTTCTGCTTAAATAAAATAAAATAAAATAAAATAAAATAAAATAAAAGAATAAATATTATTTTTGTATTTTTCCTTTTGAAATGATATTTGATAAAATATTTAGACACAAAAAAAAAACTAAAAATACATTAAAACAAAACATAAAACAAGTAAACATGTTATTATCGGTCAAGCCGACTATCTAATATCCTACACCACATTGTTGGTTGTAAAGGACTGTTACGAAAATTTTACGAACGACCCTGCAGTAGAGTATTTTTATTGTAATTTCAGAGAGGAAACAGTTGAGCAGATTCATTATTTTTAGGTTAAAAAACAAACAAAAACTATTTTTTCTAATAATTTTTATTGAAAAAGTGCAGGTATTGCAATTGAAATAGGTGGACTAAAAAGATTGTGTGAAAATCATGCGTCTAAAAAAGATTTTTTCTGAAGGATTATATGAGAGTTAGAAATAAATTATGGACCGACGTTCGTATTATTTTTATTTCTTTTTTTATTTATCTTAATTTGGCTTATTGATTTAGAATATCATAATAATTATTTTCGCAAAATTTAGTTAAAATCTTTTTATATTTAAATCATATTTTGAAGTCTAAAATCTTCATTTCCCGGGGAACATTTGTACGGGGACGATATGAAACTTATATTTTGCGAAGAAGTTTTAAATGTTTAAATCAACGCAGAAACGGTATATCTAAAAGTGGTGGTAGAACTATCGATTCTTCCCTTTGCAAACATCTGCACAAAAGCATAATGCCCCAAACCACCTACGGGTATAATAACATTTACTTTTTAGTCATAATACTTCTTTAGAGTTTTTGTTTTTATTTTTTCTACGCTTAAGGTCACTCTAGCGATTAACCAAATGATTAATGATGGCTAAAGTTAGTATTCCCTCTTTCAATCTATTTATCTGAACGTTTGTCTGTGTTTTTTATTATTTTTTTCTATTATTTTATTATTTTTTTCTATTATCTACTATTTGTAACTTCGTCGGTTGCCCGTTTCAACTATTTGGTTGTTAGTAAATTGTTGTGGCAGCAATCGAACAAAGTATTGTTATTACTGTTGCTGCTGCTGCTGCTAATGTTACTGACAATGACCAGAATGATAATGACGTTGATGGGGAGAAAATTGTATGCGAGTGATTGCAATTCATAATGTTAATTTTCACACATACATACATATTTATACATATAAGTATAAAGAAATGGAAACAAATAAAAAAATCGAATTGCTGCGCTTGTTTAAAATCAATTTATGTTCCCAGCAGGGTCTCTCTTAGATTTGCTATCTATTCGATGACTCTCTTACAATTCAATTGTAACTGAAGTAGCAATAAAATATTTATTTGTTCGTTATTTATATACAGATACAACAAACATATTCGTTTAGCTACATATTTATAGCAACATGACTTCATACATGTTATGCTCAAATTTAATGTATGAAGAGTATGTTGCTGCTGTTGCTGCCGATGATGATGATGATCTGTTTGTGTAATATTTTTTCACAATTATTTCATTTCATTTCATTTCATTTCGTTTTTTTAATTTATTTGGGAAGAAGAGTTAATGTTTTTGGTATTTTGCAATAATTTCAGGTTGCTTATTATTAGATAATTATTTAATTTTGTTGGTAGTTTTTGATTAATTATTTAAAAAAAATGTTTCTTTTTGTTTTTCGATTAAGTATGCATCAGTATTATGGAAGTTTTACTTTATAATTTTATAGTACTTTTACTTTATTGTACTGTTAGAGTAAAATGGGCGTGAGATTAAAAAATTTTAACACACGTTTTTCAATAAAACTTTTAACTTAACTTGTTTGATTTTTTGGATCACGTTACCTTTGTAAAACATGTCAGTTCTTATGTTTAATGTCAAACAACTGAATATTGTTAATCTGATTGAAATGAGTGAATAGAATACTATAATTGTTCAACATTTATTAAACAGCAACGGGAGAATTTGTTTGTTGATAGCAAACCTGAATCAGCCAGAGGGAATGATCCATTTGATGTTTCTGAAGCCGAAAAATAGAAAGCATTTTCACATTATATGTTAATTATAATGTGTCCTGTTACTTTTGGCCTGTTTTGGCATCCTGCCACTAAGATAGATTTTAATTGGAGGTGGACAACCTGCTCGAACAAATTGAGAGAAAGTTTTAAAATACATATCTGAAAGTAATAATCTGACCTAAATCCATTCACTTTTAGCAGAAATTTTCTCGAGATTGTTTTGGTTAACAAACATTTCAGTTTATAATTTTTTATTTACTGAACCGATTTGAGCTCTGTCTGCTTTTCAAATAATAACAATAAGGCCAAATTTAAGTGAACTCTAACAATTAGTTAGGATGTTATTAAGCGGATCTCTAGTAAATTCAGATTCCATAAATCAAACAAATATGAAAAGAAAAATGTTTTATAAATGTTTTCAGTTAATTTTGTCTTATTTAGTTCTAGAGTTCATTTATCTTTAAAAAAATATATAAAAATTTCAATTTATATCTTAAACATTCTAGACAAAGAAATAAAAATGGTATTCACGTGTCAGAAACATTGAAAAAGACATTGAAACGATTTTAACCTCTTTGCGACTCTCCCTAGACAAAACATCAAAATTAAAAGAGAAAAATAACAAACTTTTTTGACAACAAAAAATAAATGTCATGACTAATTTTTGTGATTTTCATAAAATAGTTAAAATATGCGAATTTGATGTTAACTTACTCAACTCTTAAAAAAAAACTAAAAAGTCATTAACTCCAAATATGATTTTATTACTTTAAATTAAAGCTTTATTTAGAATGACCTTTAATTTTTTCCAAAATATGTTTTTCTTTGTTTTCAACTCTAAAAGGGATCTTTTTTTCGTTCATTTATTTATTTCAATGTAGATGACTTTATTTGAACGTTTGGATTTTTTTCAGTTTTATGTTTTATTTATTTGAAAAATGGGGAAAAAACTTTATAACTGCTAAACAAGTAAGAATTTATAGTCGGTCTAGCCTGACTATGTAATACCCTACACCACAATGTTGCTTATAAATGGCAGTAGCGAAATATTTTGAAGGTGACTTGTGTGGGAGCTATGAATAGGAACATATTTCTGACATATTTCTGTCGAATTTCGTAAAAACCGTTTTATGTTTAGGACTTATATGAGCTTAAAACCTTATTCCGAGAGGACATTTGTATGGGAGGTGCCTTAGATATTATACCGAATATGGCCAATAGAATAATATATACCAAATTTCTTCAAGACATTTCAAAACTGGCAACTTGTACAGACTCACAACGTTTACATGGACAGGCAGCTTGACGGACAAACAAAGCTACGGACATCGGTAAGTCGACTCTGAGTCGACTTAAGCGTTTTTTCTGTATGTTACAAACAACAGCACAAACGCATAATATGCCAACCACCTACAGTGATGTGGGGTATAAAAAAGAAAGAAGAAGAAATATGAAAAAACATAGATTCTAAAAAAAATTATAAAAAATTCCCTCATAGAGACTTAAAATGGGATCAAAACCTTTACCTTTTTATACACATGTAGATGTGTATGTGTATGTATGAACATAGACATTGAATGAAATATGCGCGTATTCGTATATCTAGCCAACCATATATTATTCTATTATACTTTTATTTCTTTTATTTTCTTTTCGTTTTGTTTCAATGTGTGTGTATTTGTATATTTGTGTGAGTGCAAATGTTGAATGATGAGGTATTTATGTGTATGTGTGTAAATATCCTGTAAAAGCTTTAGTGCAAATATACTTAACTGTATATGATACATACAATGAACATAAATACTTACAATTACATATACATACACATATGTATATGTTCAACCAAATACAATACACATGTGTTATTTATGCTTATAAACACTCGAACTAATAAATTCACTAACTCAAACATACACACACACACCGCTTTAATATTACCACGAAAAATTGCAATATTACCCAGTAAATGTTGTTGTTGTTGTGTTATTATTAAAAAGAAATAATTTATTTAAGTTTTATAATTTAAATTAAAAAAAAAATAATAAATAAATTTTGATCGATTCCCAATAAGATTTTTTTTTAATTTTATCTTCAAAAAGCTAAAATTTAAATATTTAAATTATACTAAAATGTTTATTGGGTTAAAATCCATATTATTATTTACTTAAATTTAATAGTTCGATTGTGTGTGTTATACATACACTTATACATACATACATATATTTATATATTGAATTGTAATGTTATAGTTTTTCAGAAGTGTTAGTTTAATAAAATATCATTCGAATATTATTAAAAACAAAAACAATAACAACAAAAGTAACAACAGTTGTTGCTGTTTACTCCATGACAACTACAAATACTTATCAATAGTGTATATATATGAATATATTTAATTTTTATCAAAACACTTTTGATATTCCCTGCGTAATGCGCATAAAATATTTGTTTTTCGATCAAAATCGGTTCCAATTTTTCTTTATTTTTATATCGGAAATATTGTCATAACTTCCTTAATAGATCGATATCTAGTGAACGTAATTTTTTCGCCAACTATTAAAAAAATGATTTTAATGACAAATAAAGAAAGTATTCAGATAAGATCCTAAGCCACCAATCAGGAATGTAAAGTTATGGAACGACCCTCATAGAATTTGATTTTGCAATTTCTAATTGCTTGAATACGTTTTTATTCTCACGTATGAATTCGAAAGTACGTGTTATATGAGAACTATAGAAGATTCTGGACCGACAGTCTCAAATTTTGTTTGGGTTTTTCGGTTGCACAGAAAAAAATATATAAAAATCACTTAAAAATAATCTAAGTGTACAATAATACTCATATCGAAAATAGAATATAAATAGAATTTAGATGAAATAATTGGGTCGTAGAAATTTCAAATTACTTATAAAAAACTTTGGTTGGCACATTTTAAAAATGACATAAAATGAACCATTAAGATTTTCATATTGAATTTTTAAAATATTTTTAAATAAAAACTTTTTGTACATCTACTTTAACTACCAGTACGCTCATATGGGTTTATGTGTACCTTACAATTTTTAGGTTGCCACCATTTAACAGTAAAAACTTGTGTGTGTGTCCACGATGTACTTTTTCGCCATCAAGTGGATCGTAAGATGACAGTGCAGACTTCTTACGAGCAATCAATCTTCCTATGGTGTACAGTAGGGAGATAGAAACTGTCCATGTGTCTCGTGAAAAGACTTTAGAAGAAGTATTAGGTTACATCCTAGGAAAAACCAAGGTTGAAATGACCAATACGTGCTTATTTAGTATTATCAGTTTTTAGACTTTGAATGGCTTATTTGAGACAGCAACCAAAACTGCTGGTTATTTGTTGTTAGTGCGTGTGTATGCTTTTTTAAACTGAAGTATCATTATCAATTGCTGCGCTTATTTTGAGATTTAATAAAAATATGTGCAGTAACATAAAATATATTTAATAAGAGTACTTTGGGTTCGAATAAATAAATTATGCAAAAAGCGAAATATCATTAACTAATATTAAAATTTATATTAAAGAATTTTGTTGCTGTAGCCATATTATAAAACAGTTCGTTGGATTTCAAAAAGAATAATTAAAACTAAAAGAAGATTAAAGCAAAGTGATATTTTAAAAAGTGACTATAATGCAATTTTTTTAATTTGGTAATTCATAAATTAATATTGAAAAAAGGTAATAAAAAAGTTAATAAAGCTATTTTAAATTTATAGGACTAAATTTTATTTCAATCATTTGTCGATGTGTGTGTATTAACCATTATGGATCGTGCCATATTATAGATCTTACATTAGACAAATATCTCTCCTTTCTGCCTTTCTAATACCACAATATTATTCTTGCACCACACAAGGGATTTTACCAAAGTGACAAGATACCAAGTCAAAAATAAGAGAACAGCTTATGAGGTCTTATGAATGGAAGTAGCCTTCTGTGCAAACATTCATTGATGTACACTGAACCAAATGTCGTAGGTAATATTAATGAAAAATGTTCATAGAACTTTAACGAAAAAAGGTGTTAAATAAACAGATTTTTTTCTAATCAACAAACTTTTTCTTAAAATTAATCAAAAAAGATTTTTAGTAAAAAATGTTAAATTGAATAAAAGCCTTAACTTTTTTTTTACCATTATCAGTGAATAAGTATTGCCACCTTTCGGGAAAAAAATTCCAAAAAATTTAAACTTTTAAACGGATTCATATAATAATAATTATATTCCATTAATATTTTTTGAAATTTATATGGAATATAATTCATATATAAATAACTGGATCTTTATTTTGCTCGCCAGCATAAAAATGGGTTACAAATTTCATTAGATTTAAATATCGCAAACACTATTAGAGATGAACTAAAAGAATTATCCACATTCCAAATTTCTTTTATCTCAATTTAAATAAATGAATTTTTGGCAAATTTTTATATACTTTAGAGGATAACGCATTACTACCGATGCTTTTTTCCATACTTTTCATTTTTCACAATATTGGTTGTTATGCTGTTTTTACATTGTTTCAATTTTTATATAAAAAATTATGAATTTTATACGCCATTTAATTCATAATTATTTTAATGAGTGATTTTTGTGCTTTTTTTGATTTTTTATTTTTTTCTTTTACAATTTTTCCATTCATTTGAGTTGAAGCTTTTAATTTATAAATTATTTGCTTTACTTAATTTTAGTTAGTTCAATATGGATTTTTATTAATTTTTTTATTGAAACTTTTGATTTCGTTTTTAAAAATTAATGAAGAATTTTGCAATTGCATTTGAATGTAAATACTGTTTATTTTTCCAATTTTTTATTTTTTCATTCAATCATTAAAATAACAACAAAAACAATAACAAAACTAAAAACTAAAACAGTAACAAGAACAAGAACAACTGCATATAAATAAAAGTAAAAAAAAACAGAAATTCATCTCATGGTCATTGGAAAGAAAACCAGGTCATTCATTCGTATTAGAGTTTTAAGTGTCAGTAGGCGATGGACGTATTTTTTCTTTTTTGGGGGGGAGAATCGAAGGAGGTATTTTTGTTCAATAACTAAACATGGATTTTTAAAGGTACTTAAACGGTTTCAATTTCAATTTAGTTAATTTTAACAATTACAATACAAAATAAAATAAATCCTCCAAATAACTATGTTAGTAATACGATTTAAATTCATTTAATTCATTCATTTCATTTTCAATTCATCAATGTTTATTTCTCTCTTTTTGTTTTATATTAAAAAAGTAAAAAAATACTTGTGTTTTAGTTTATTTAGACGCACTAAAACGCATTTGATTTGTGTGTTCTGTGTGTGTGTTTTTTTTTTATAAAAATCGATTAACACGCAATTTTAGAATTAAATATTTAAATTCATTTCAACTTTAAACAAATGAACTTTTAACGCCCAACAGGCCCCTTCAACTGGCCTACCGACGAACGGACTGACTGACACTCTAATAATTAATTATATTTTCTCAATGTTAAATTTTCTAGTACAATTTGGCGTGTGTCAGTATAATAATTTACATTTACATATGTACACACATACACATACACATGCATTTATAATTATGAAGGTACTTTATGAATACATAATTAATAATTTACCTATAGATTTGTGTATGTATTTCAATGTAATTAAAAGCTGCTTAGTGTTATTTTATTTTATTTTATTTTTTTTTGTGAAATGCAATACATATAAAGAGTTGCGTTTTGTACAAACGAAATGCGATTTATATATGAGTTCATACACTTAAAAAAATATTCAATATAAAATTTTATATTTTTTCAGTTTAACATTTTCGAGAGATCAATGTTAATTTAATAAAAGATGTTAAAACAACAACATTGTTATATTTTGGTAATATTGATTTTCTATTAATATTTAAATTCATAAATCAATTTAAATGAAATCAATTATGTTAAATGTTGATTTCATGTTGAGTTTTTTTAAGTTTGAAAATTTTAATGAATTTTTTTTATTAAATGAAAACATGTCATTTTACCTATATCAAACAAGTAATTAAGTAATATAATTTTAAAACTACTTTCGTATCAACATTTCTAAAAATATTTTTAAATTTAATAGTTTTGTCATACATTTTAAGTTAGAAACAGTTTAGATGAAAAAAAGGAAACAAACAAAACAAAAATGGGGTCATGCAACAAAGTTGAGCTGATTATGACAATGATGATTATTTCTCTCTCTTTCACTCACTATTCACTCCTAGAAAGTGGTTCATATATTCGTTTTTCTCGTTTTGGTTGTTAAAGTAACAAAGTTGCTTATTTACCTTTAACGAAAATCTCTTGTTTCCCATCCGGCTTTAAAACTGTGATGAGCAATCGCCATGTAAGTGATTGGATTGAATTGGGTGCAAGTATTTATATAAGTGTGTAAGTATGGCAGTTTGTCAGTCTATGTATCTGTCTGTGTTAAAAAAGCACACACACAACAGTAGTAGAAAATCATCTGAATTGTTTCTGACTACAAACGATAAAGGCATCATTGTGTTTTATTTTGTTTTGCTATTAAACCAGAGGGAAAAATTAACAACTGTGCAATATGTAAGGCCTTTTACCACAGTGTAATCATAATCATAATTGCATAATGTTAAATTAACCTTCATAGATAAAAATGTTAATTCAACATCATTTCACAGAAAATGCACTTTTTTACTTGAAATTTCACTACTAAAGAGTAATTTAAAAAAAATATTTTTGAATAACTTTATTAACAATGTTATTTGGTACCAAACTTTACAACTTTCAATTGAACGTTTAGAAATAACATTGTCTAAAACCAACTATGTTCAACGTTGATTTTACTTTTTTCTGGCATTTAGCATCTTAAAACTACAAATCTCAACTTTAAGTCTTAAAATTTCACTATATAATGAAGGATTTTGTGGACTATCGAACGTACTGCGTACTAAGCTTTCAAATATCTATACATTTACAATATAGAGAGAGTTGACTTTTGACTTATTATCGCTCTTTCATTATTAAGGTCGTCCGGCAAAAGATACTTTATATGTTTATTTTACATATGTTACAATAATTTGAAAATTATTCTAACTTTGCGCTTGGAGAACTACTGAAAAATTCCACAAATTTTGTTAAAATTTACCGACTTTGGACCCGAATTCATCCAAATTTAGTTTATATTCGTTTGGAAGGTCAGTGACTACCAATTTATCAGAAAGGGCTCTGTACTCCTCCAAATAAAGTCTAAAATCTGAAAAAATTTGATTTCTGTACGTTTGGAATAAAGGGAGAAAAAGAAAGAACTTGTATCCAACGAAACAAAGTAGTTAAAAGGTTCTACTCAAAATTAAATGCTCAATAGGCATTTAAAATTAAATTACAGTTTCCTTCAAATCCTCTACGTTGTTTACTTATCAAAATTATAGACTTGTGTTTAATAAAATTAATCTATCATAATAGCAAATTTTTAATTTTGTTGTTTTCAATTAGTTTAATTATTTTTTTATAAAAATATTTAGAAAAAAATTTAAATTTTAGTTTTCCGTTAATAAGCAAATATTTAATTTAGGTTAATTTTATAAAGCGATTAAGCTGAAACAATTTAATTTTATTATCTTTTTTTTGTCGTTAAGTTTGTTTTGCTGTTCTATATTTTATTTACAATATGAAAACAATGAATGACAAACAAAAGGAGTGTGTGAGAAAGAGAGAAAATCAACAATATTATTTTAAATTAATTGTATCACAGAATGCTGTTGTTGTATAGATTTAAATGTGATTGAGAAAAATGAAACGGGAATTATATTCAGTTCATAATTCCTTTTCATTGTTTAATACTTGATTATTTACTTTATTTTAATTATTTTTATTTTTTATTATGTTTTATTTAATTTCACATTACACGTACATTCTTTTTTATATACGAGTGTATGTGTGTGTTTATTGCACTCGCGCACATAATTAATTGATTTAATTGACTGCTACCAATTAATTGTAAAAAAAATTATTCACAATAACAACAACAACAAAAAAATAACAACGATGACGTTAAATGAATATTTATTATAGTTGAACATGTATTTTGCATGACAGTGGTATTTTTTATTTAAATTACCATTACATTCTTATTTGCAATCACATACATGCACATAGAGTTACATTCACTTATACATAAATAAAATTTCCTACTGTTTTATCTCGGTTATAATATTGTGGTTGTAAAAAGTACAAAAAAGTATCTTTCTTATCGTCATCATAAAAAAACACATCACATATCAAATTTATGAACGCATGAGAGTCTGATAA
Source organism: Cochliomyia hominivorax (assembly GCA_004302925.2). Lineage (NCBI taxonomy): Eukaryota > Metazoa > Arthropoda > Insecta > Diptera > Calliphoridae > Cochliomyia > Cochliomyia hominivorax. The sequence goes on along the minus strand of PYHX02000467.1, from coordinate 122,036,604 downwards.
CAAAATAAAGTTGCAACAATCATCAACAATACAACAACATCATTGGCATCTGTATTTGGCAGCAACATGAACAACATGAGTAAAAAAGAAAACAAAAAACATTATTGAAATTATCGTCATCTCATCGTCAGTCGGCATCATCATTAACAACAATTTTTACCGTTTGTTGCGAAAATTAAAATTTGTAGCAAAACCATCAATCGCTTCACATAAACAAACACACATATCCATATATATGAGTCAAATGGATACACACACATGAATGTTAAATGATTGTTAAGTGTATGAAATTAATGAAGCCATCACTTTGTCGAATCGGTGCGATATAATAATGTAGTCATTATTCTTTCATTTAAACTTAAACTTATTGTATATTTTTTAAGTATTAACATACGAGGGCTGTTTTCTTATTTATATCTTGTAAAAATTATAAATTATTATTTTCTTGTTATGTTTTATATTTTTTTATGAATATTAAAAGTGAAATTTAATATCAATCAAATTTCACTTTTAATATTATTTCAATATTTTCAATTTAATCTTAAAGGTGCTTTCAAAAATTAATAGATCATCCCCCGTACTTTACATTTATAACCATAACAATATATGAATATTAAAAATTCGAACAGTAACACACACATATTTATACATAAATCTATACTTAAAAAACATTATCAGCAGAAATCATAAATCAATCAATAAAAATTATACACTCACATGAATTTATTTATGTGAATTTATTTATGGGAAATATTTAATTAACAAGAAAAATATATATATATATATATATATATATATATATATATATATATATATATATATATATATATATATATATATATATATATATATATATATATATATATATATATATATATATATATATATATATATATATATATATATATATATATATATCTTTCGATATTAATATATAAAATAACTTTTAAATACTACAATTTCAATTAGTACAAATTCAAGAATTCTCTAAAGTATCTGTATTTATTGTGAAACAATGTTAAATAACTATTTTTGTCTATGAAGCAAAATCATAATTGAAAAAAAGTTAAATTATTTATATTTTATTCAATTTTACATTGATTTTTTTCTGTGTGTATCTGTCTGTTTTTTGCACGCTCACATCCACAATAATTGACAGAGCTTAATGAAATTTTCCTTGAGTATTTGGTATTGCCCTTAAAAGTTGCCTATCGGTTCAGTAGAAAAGAGTTATAAACTGATTCTTAAGACAATTGAAAATTTGGTCAATAATTTTTTCATGTAATTTGCCACGCGGATATTGCTTTCGGTAAAAAATATTGAAAACGAAATTTTTGGATATGACGCGGAGGAGGGATCCCCTTATCAAACGAAAATTTCTCTCTATAAATTTTAAAGCTAATTTCTTGAAATTTCGAACGTAAATTTGTTTTATATTTAAAAAACTTTACTAAAAATCTTTACTTGAATTTAGAAGTTGTCTCAAATTTCGGTTTAGTTCTTTTGATATAATGAACTGATTTTATTGGTTTTAAATGAGAAACTTCCGAAGCCTACAACAAATACTCCGATCAAAGTGCATTGAGCCCTATCAGTAATTGTTGATATGCTCGAGCCATATTTTGACTTGATGGAGGAAAATATATATACATTGTGGTGATGGAGGGTATAAGAAGTGGAAAGTGAATGAAATGTATTTAAATTTGTATTTCCATATTTATTTTACCATGATATTTTGGTTTTTGTCAATTTTGTTCATTTTAAAAATATGGCTTGTCTGCATAAATGTTTAAGAATCTCTGCTTTATATTTATGATAAGTTAAGTAAATTTACACGTTCAATTAAAATTACTTTTTTATACGTTTCTGCTGGTCAATACAAATTTAACTTCATTTATCGACAACATTTAATGTTGTCGTCAATGTAATATTTACTATTTACACACACACACACATATATATGTACCTACATATGTATATGCATGTAAATACATACATAAATATTAAATATGAAAATTGCAAATATCAATGTCGTTGTGGTATTAGAAAGTAAATTAAACATTTGTTGTTGTACATTTTTCATTAGATTTTTAATTTTCTAAATGGACACGGATTTTATTTGAAGTAAAATGTGGTTTAAACTGTATAAAATATCTATATGTTTATTTAGTTGAGATATATTTCAACCTGTTATCACACATACATGTATGTGCATATATGTATATATAAATATTTGTTTTTATCCACCTTTATTTTTGTAAATGTGTATGTAAATGCAATTAGTTAAAGTGAAGGCAAATTATACAAATAGAAAGAAACTTTTAGAGATTTTAATTAAGTTAATTAAGAGAAATATATAGAATTCAATGATAATTGTAATATACAACTGCTTCCGCTTTTTTGAAAATGAATAGAACCTTTACAACAACAAACAGATATATTAAACTTACTATATATAATTACTTTCTTTACATCTTTCATTTTCTATTAACTGTTTTATTAAATTAATTATAGTTTTTTTTTTCAAAATTGAATTAATAATTTTGTGTTTTTGTTGTATTAAAATTTAAACAACAACATGTTGCAAGTTACGCTTTGTTACTTATTGTAGCATGTTAATGTCGTTCATTTGTTTGGTTTATCTCAAAATGAGTATCTAAATCGTCAGTCAGTCACTCACTCACATGATTATTTTGTTTTGTTGTGTGATATGAGGTGCCTGACGTTGTTGTGTAGATACTTCTATGGTTGGATCGGTTCGCTTCAGTTTGGTTTGATATTATTTGCCATACATGATGGTGACGATTACGGTGACGACGGTGATGATAAATGCGATGATTAATTTATTTAAAATGCGTACGTATACTTACGTACCGTCTTTGTTAAATGAGAAAATTCAATGAAAAATGTCAACGACATTTTATTTTATAACAACATACGCACACATCTACATTCATAGATATCAAAGTGGGAAATTATTGCATGAACATGAACTGCTAAATATCTATTATTTCTATAACAAAGAAAAGTTAAAAATATAAAAAGGAGACGTTATAAAAAACACGAGATATGCAATCTGTTTTTTTTTAATCTGTTTCTTCTATTTTTGCTCAAAAATATGTCTGCCTTTGACAAATGTGAACCACCTGTGGCAATTTTCACGAAAATTATAAATGATTTTTTCCCTTTGTTGTTTTTTTGATATATTTTTTACTTATTTGAATTTATTAAACCCAAAAGGGAAAATTGAACATGAGTAAAAGTGTCATCTAAAACAACATCTGATATGATTAAGTACTTTATCTGATTGGGATACAAGATTATTATTTGAGTTGGAAATTTATATATGTATATATTTAAAAGTAATTCAATAAAAAGAAAACATTTTATTAATTAAAGTTTAAATTTTATTAATTTTATTATTTTTTTATTATTTTTTTAAATTGTTTAAAATTTTTTAAATTAAATGTTTAAATTAAAATTCAAAATTCTTTACTTGAGTTTTGACATTGTCTCGTATATACGACTATTAATTTTTATTTATTTAAAAAAAATTGCTTTAGAGATTTTTTGTTACGACATATTATTTACATTAAATTTAATTGTTTATAATGACTGAATATGAAGAAGACATCATTAGATTAAAAACATCATATGGTAATGCAGATCAAGCAAAATGGCATCAGTCTGAAAATTTCGAAGAACTTAAAATTTGTTTTAAAGTAAAATTAAAATTAAATTATTGAATTAAATCAATATGTCTCCACTGGTCTTATATCCGTACAAATCAAGGGCTTGTTTACCATAGTGACAGAATGACAAATCAGGAAGTGGAAAAAAGTAAGCAGCATTATTGGTAAATATTCCTAGATGTTAATGTCGGTATTTATAGAGCCCGTTGTAATAAATGATTAGCTTCATTGCCGCAACTGGTTTTCACCAACGGACAAGTTCTCCCGGTACTGTTTAATTACATTGGAAATAATCTTCGTAGGACCAAATTTGGTTTTGGTTGAAAATTTTTTTATATTAGTATGGAGTTCTTCCTGGGCACTTATTTTAATCAGGTTAATAATATATAAATTCTCTTAACATTAAACATAATAACTGACATGTTTTAAAAAAAGGTAAAAAAATAAAATGGTGATTCAAAAAAGCTTCAGTTCTGGAGTCATAAAATCATAATAAAAATTTCAATATGAGTTTCGTAAAAAACTTGTGGACTGTCAATTACAATAAAACGTTAAGTTTCATTACCACTTATCGAAATTATAAATCACAATAAGTTAAATAATTGAATCTGTAATTGTTAAACAATTTAATGGAAGCGGATGTGAAGGTACTTACACACATACGTGAACCCTATGCACGTGCACTTAAAATCAAAATATTAAAACATCAATAAGTAAATTATAATTTTACAAAATTTTCCAATCACTGAACTTTATGTGATAATTTACCGTTACATATAACAATCAACAATACAACAACATGAAAATATTTATAACCAAATCTCACCTTCATTGTCAACATATTCATTATTATCATTCATTATAATCATAATTTTAAAGTTTGCTATCAAGATGAGCATGACGATGTTGATGATGATAATGATGATGATGATAATGATGATATTAAACATGTTTAAGCTCTTTTATTTGTGCTCGGTCAAGTGCATTTGAAATCATGCACAAGTGAAGTCAAGTGCAAATTTATACTGAATATTATTCGCACACATACATTCACACATACTAACACAAATGAATTTGTCATATTCACAGTGTATAAACGTTTATAATCACCATTTCGAAATAGAAATAGAAGAAATGGAACAATTGCCTCGTTGTTACTGCTTCTCATTTTTCATATTTCTCTGATTTTGTATGTTTAGAAGTGAAAATGTTGGTCACTAAAGTCTTGCATGTTTTATTATCAAAACACAGACGACGGACAAATGGCCGATAGAATGATGCGTTTGCTCATACATTCTTGCAATTTGCAATATAACGCTTTTTTAAAGTTTTGTTGTTTTTCAAGAACCTTAAATGAAGTTTGTAATTATTGAAGCGACAGTTGCAGTAGCAAGCTGCTGCTACTGTTACAAAATATTCAGCAACATATTTTACACTCACATTATCATGGAATGAGTAAACCAAGACATATATATTTTCCTTTCTATATGTTTGTTTGTATTTTCTTCTTTTTTCTTTTTTTGTATTGGCTGCAATTACAATTGCAAACAAATTGTGTGCAAGTACCGCAACAATACCACATAATAGTAACATTACACAAACAACTATACATCTATACACTGATAACTACTTACACACTATTTATACTTACATACATAAGTACGTACATATAAAAATCCTGTCTCATGTCATATCATTATTGTTCATGGGTGGTGGGACTTGTGGCAGAATTTGGCAAATTTTACTTTCTGCTTTCAGAGTCTTTGTTTCTGCTACTTCTTCTGGTCGTTGAACATCTAAATAAATGAATGTCTCAAGTTGTGGTCAATGCGGTATTTTACATAAAGCCATACTAACTACAGAAACAACAACAATAATAACACAAGTTAACATGCCGTAATGTAAAGTTCTTACTCTACGACAAACAGACATTCAAATGAATGAAATCTTAAAATTAGAAATTTTATGAAAGAAATTTCTTTGAGAAAATTTCGGAATTAATTAAGTTTAAGTATTAAAAATTTAATTTCATTACGTTTTTATTAAATTTAATTCCTTTAAATCTCTGTTGTACTAAACTAACTTTAACATTTAGAACTTAATTTCGGCCATTACAAAGTGCATTAGTGTCTGTTTGTGTTATAAATTTTATGTAAATTTCATTGTAGTCAGACTAAAATCTATATGAAAATCGTTATATATTATTGCTTTTCATTTGGTTGCCAATTATTATTGTTATTAGATTTCTTTTAATGCAGTTGTCATTCGTATTTACAAAACTTTTGAAATAAAATTTAATTTTCTTTACATTTTATTTCACTTTTGTTTTTCTTTTCAGGTCATACACAAAAATTAACCCCATTTATAAAACATTGGGAGGCAGCAAATTTCGATCGTACACATCTACACGAGGCCCATCAAAAACACATTGAACAGAAACGACATCGTCGAAAAAGAGACTTAAATGCTGGTGAATATGGACCAGCGCATACCATAAGACTGAATTTTTCTGCTCATGACAGGTGAGTTAATAAACCTAAAAATTAATTTAATTGAAAACTTGTTCGTGTGTTGTAAGATAATTTGTCATTAAAATTAACTTTTTGTTGAAAACTTCTTTCGATTTGAATGTTTCGAATAACTGCAAAAATTTGATATTCATTTTTACTCTGTAGATTAGATTAATGTTTAGTTATTGTTTAACAATAATTATAAAAAATCATCCTCATGATTTTAATTTGTAAATCATCAGGTTCTAGAAAAATTTAGTAAAATTCAGATAATAAATAAACTGAAAGTAATAAAAAAATCTATCAAAAGACATGAAATGAAGCGTATTAAAAACACCCATATTAAAGTATGAATAATTTTCTAAAATACAAAACTTAATTTAAATATCATTAGCAATATTAACATCGTTATCATCAACACAATCATAATCATTATTGTCATCAACAGTTTTTTAATGGTAAAGTTTACACTTGAATAATCTGAAATAAAATGAAGAGAAAAACAGGGAAAACAATTTTTAATCACACACACACACTCACTTATACACTCATACAGAGATAAACACCAAATAAAATAAAATATCGGTTAAAATGTCAAAAGTTGAAAGGCGAGTTAAAGACTTAAAATTGACATTTAAATATGAAAAATACATTAAAATCATGCTGAAAAAGTCCAAGGACAAATTGTTTATTATTATGGCTGCTGTTAAACAACTTCCGAAATATTACAATTATTTCCGATTTTATATATGAACAAAAGAATTAGAAATGAAAATGAAATTAACAAACATTTTATTTAAAGTAAAATTTTTATTAATTTTTATTAATTTTTTTTATATGAGTTTTTTATGATTGATGTATTATAATGTAATAGAATTCAAAATGGTTGCATTGGACATTTCAAATAGTACCAAAAAATATCCCTTTAGTTCATTTTTATATATTTGAAAAGTGAATTTTTAAATTTAAATTTCCATTTTTAAAACTTTTGAATTTAGTAAAAAATATCACATTACTTTTTCCTTCTTTCTGCCCTAAAAGACTGAATTTTAAAAATGTACCAAACACCTGTGAGCTTATTTTTTAAAGCTAAGAGGGTTTGTGCTGACATTTTAAAATAAGTTTGCCGATTTAACCTTTTACACTCCAAACTCCAATCTCAGTGAATCTATTTGGGGTAGAGGACCAGGAACCAACCTTCATATTACTATTTTTAGCCGTTTAGTCTGTGAGATGATGATCAGTCAATCATCAACGCTAGTGTAGCTTTCTCAAATTAGATGTAATTTTTAAAGATACTAATAAAAACAAATATGTGAACTTCTTGCCAAATATCAAACTTATCGAATGTTATCTACTTCTCTTTAAATCCCAATTATTTGCAAAACTGCGTTATCAGTTTAATAAAGTAAATTTTACGAAATTTTGCATTTAGTTTAAAACGATGAACATTTTTTCTTAGATTTGAATTTAAGTTGGTTTAAAATTGGTTTGATCTAAATGAATTTTATACAGCATGTGCAACATGAACAACATCCGGTATTCAAACGCACAAAAACTTGCATATACACATACACGCTCATATACTAAATAAAACCATAACAGAAATGTGCATGAGTTTTATATGTATTTTATGCCTTTAAGCTGAATTAAGTATTTATACACGATTGGGAGCAGGAAATAAAAAAAATACAACAGCAACAACAACAATACAAATAGCAACAACATCCAGAGAAACAAAATAACCAGTAACAGAGTGAGAAAAAATATGGAATTTTAAAATGTCTGGATTTTTTCCCAAAAAAATAACAACGACAACTACAATATACTCATGTGTATATGTGAATGTTATAAATAGAAGTATTGAATACTAATCCAAATTTAAACACTCACATACATATATACTATTTCTCTTTTATAAACACTTGGTTCCTGGATAAATAATAGTATTATTGCTTTTACTGCTGTTGTGTTTGTTGTTGTTGATGGTGCAAGTCTACAGGACTGGCATACAACGATAACAAAACTAAAGCTGTCTACCGGAAATCAATACAAATCCGCAATATTTCCGTTATTGTATGAATTGTATATTACTGCCTGACTTGTAAAAGGCGTTATTTATACACAAATATATACAACCATAAAATACATATACAAAATGCATTTTACTTTAAGAGAGTTTTATGCTTTTAAGAGGATCGTTTTGACAAAAACTTTTAATTTGAATGACATTTTAATAAGTATAATTAAAGTCAAATCATTTAATACTAAAATAGTATGAGTGTAATGCATTCAATTAGCTAAAGATATATTTACATTTACTAGAACTAAATTTGTTGAACAACCTACGTAGCTACTTAACACTTACAAAACTCCTCGTACGAACTGAAATAAGTATAAATGAATTATGAATTATTAAGGAAAATGGAAATTGTACAAATATCATAAAAGGGAAAAAAACTAACTATAACCAATCGTTCCTACAAAGAACCAGAGGGAGAAAATATATAAACAAATCATTCATTTATTCACTGTTGTCCATTGTGGTTGAACTCTTCCAATATTTCGCAGGGGGTGCAAAAAAGCAAGTGCTTTCTGTAGGTACTTTGGTTTGAAAAACTTTTTAGACCTTTTTTTGTTTTAATTTAATTTTTTTTTTTGAAAACTGTTTTATTTTCTTTAGAATTGTTGATATTGTATATTTGTATTTATAGTTGCTTATGCTACTCCTGCTGCTGATGTTGCCGTTGCTAATATTGTCCAATAGTTGAACAACCTTTTAAGGGAGCGGCAACAGCTGCAAGTAATACTGTGTTTTTGCATTTATTGTTTTTATTAATTCTTTGTTTTTATTCCCTGTAACAACAACTACAATAATACAAAGAAAAGTTTTCTTCGTTTTTTTTTTGTTTTTTTTTTTTTTGATGAAAGTATTATTAAATATGTGTAACATTTGGTGAGAAAAGGGAATAGAGGGGGTGAGTTCAACTAAATTATAACAGCAAATGTACAATAGTTGAATGATTTATGAACTCAAAGAATTTTAATTATAAGACATTTCGAATAATTTATGCAATTGGAAATGAACTAAAAAAGTATCACTTATATTCATGCAATTATTATATAAAATTCACTTAAATAAATATAACAAATACAATTCATATTTAATAGAGAAAATATTATTTAAATTTAAAATTACTAATAATATGGTGTGATGGTTTGATAATAATTAATTATTCAAATTAAAATTAATTTGTATTTATTTGAAAATGAAATATTTAATTTATTAATTTATTTTAATTAGAAATAAAGTACGTGTTTTTAGTATTTACAGACAGGAAATGAAGAAATTATTAATATTATTTCCTTTTTCAAATAAAACTTTCAAATTTTGTCATTAAAATGTGACTCTCATTTATGCTTTTAATTTTCTTACCTTCAATACACCGGAAATCCTTAATTCTGCAGGAAATACCATTTTATGTAGAACATATTAACACATTTCCGGTTTCCATTATTAACATTTTTCATTGTGACAAATATTATTTACAACGACAAAAAGTACTCACTTATTTTTTTAAATGAAGGATTAATATTATTTTTTAGTTAATTTTAATTATGGTCCTAATTATGGCTTCATGTGATTTAATTTTCAATAGTTCAAATAGAACAATAAGAAATTTAAGTTGTTATTTTTTAATGTTTTTACTTGTTAAATTAAAGAAAATGGGTTAAAACTTTAAATTTAAGAATAATTTAAAAATTGTGTGTAATAGACATGAAATATTTTACGTGCAATTTGTTACATTTTACCAAAGTGTTTAAATTTGAATAAGGTTCTGTAGTTCATTTTGGTTAACCCAGCAAAATTTCGCTTTCCAGAACATCGCAATTAGAATCACGCAGATTATTTTGAAATAAACAAAAACATGATTTTCTCACAAAATGTGCACTATTTTGTAATACTTTTTGACCATAATATGATAATTGGACAACAAAATATGGTTGCTGTAAAAAAAATTGGTTAGCAGACAACTACATTATGGCTTTGAATTCTGACACACCCATGTTGATGAACATAATATGATTGTGAGAGATAATATAATGGTTGTGGATGCTAACACACTTTGAAATTATAACTACTATAACTGCTAAACTTATTGACAATTTTATGCTTATTAAAATAATGTGGAATTAATATTTTGATCTGATAAAAATATTTGTGCTGAAAATCACAAAATTTTTATGGTTTTTAAAAAATATTAAATAATATTTTGGTCTTATAAAAATAGTTTTGTTGCAACTTAGTGTTAATCAACAATTATATGTCGGTCAGTTGTACGTAGTTCTAAAAGAATACGACCAACATATTATTGTTATCTTTTTTTAAAAATAACTAAATTGCATCAACAAAATTATTATACAAGTTGGCGATTACATAAAATGTTTGTGACGAACTTATTGGAAAAGTGTCTTTCTTCAACGTGCAGTAAATGCGCATAAGTGTCCCTTATGATAGAAGTGAAGTGACGATAGGTTACCTCGTAGGACAAAGCAACGTTTAAACAAATTGCCGTCAGTTTGTTAAAATGAATAAAAGTTTTCTTTCTCGTACTGTCAAATGATAAACTTCTAGAATATTATGACAATGAAAAATACGTATGAGTAATTTTAATTTACTTTTATTTATTTTATTGGTCATACGTCTCCCATAATCCATCTTACCTAAAATTTGGTTTCCGTTGTATTATCCTGAAAAAATGTCTTATGTTATTTGAAATTATTTTGTTTGCTGTGTTTATTAATTTCAGAAAAAAATAGGAAACAAAATGTTACTTTAAATATATTTTCAACAACATTAAAAGGAATAAATTCAATATTTATATATGCATATTTGTATGTGTGTCCAAGTAAATTTTTTTCAACATATGAATCATGTTTTGAATGTGTCCTTCACTTCCTATTTTTGTGTCATGTATATTTTTTAAATGTGAATATTAAACATATACACAGACATACATATATACATACATACATACATACATACATACATACATACATACATACATACATACATACAAACATACATACATTCACATATATATATTTCAAAAATATGTTAAATGATTGTTCCAATTTTTGTTAGAGTTTTTGTTGTGTTTAATGTTCATGTTAGTATTCTGAAATTTCAATGTGTACGTGTGTTAGTATGTGTATATATGTATGCATGTGTGTATTTGTTTATATCTACATCAAACATCTGCATTACTTGTTTATGTTTGTACCAAGAAATTGTTTTCCAAATTGTGTAAAACATGATGCAGGAATGTTAAAGTTGTTGTACATCTTACCATTAGATCTCTGAGTATGTATATGTATGAGTATATTTGTTCTCTGTATTTTATTGTTTTATTAGACTACTGCAGCATTTGTTTAAATAAAGCCGGGAATAAATGGAAAACTAAACTGTAAAACTTTAAATTTAGTTATATTGCAGATCTTTAGTTTTTTTATTAATTTATTTATTTGTTTCTTTCCAGGAAATGTTGAGAATATTATATTTCTTAAACAGGATATAAAAATGTTTTTTTTTCTTATTTTATATTTACTTTGTAGAGTTTAATGTTATTATTTTGAGATTGTGTTAGATACATATTTATTTATTTATTTATTTATTTATTTATTTATTTATTATTTATTATTTTTGTAATTTCTGTTGCTATTGTTGTGTCATTAACACATTTTTATGCTTAAATTATGTCAACATTTAAAGTGAAACCTAAACTCACACATAAACACAGAAATCTATTGACATGCAACTTAAAGGCATACTGGGAGTATTCATGCAATTGCAACAACTATTATATTTAATACCCTCAAGGAAATGAGGAAGAATCTTTTACTTCTTTTACTTTACACTGAAAGAAAACAATAACTTTGTTTTAAATATCCTAAATTTATTTTAAATTTCATATTTACAAACCTCAAATTTCTTCGAGTGTATAAAATGTTATTTTAAGTTGTTTATTGCTCTATTACTTTAAAATATATATTTGCGTTTGTACACAAGTGCATTCTTATATACATATTAACATGTTTGTTAGTTTGTTTGTTTGTATTCTTTCATTTATTTAACTATCCAACAACAAAAAATAACAAACATTTCACTCACTCACTCACTCATTCATCCATCCATTTATTCATCTATCAAAATGTGAAACATGTCTTAGTAGTAGAAAAATAACAACAATGACAACAACAAAAACAAAATAATGTAAATGAAAATGACTTTATATCAAAAAATATAACACAATTTCACAGTTTTTATATTTCATTTTGTGTTAGTGTTGTTGTTGCGCTTAAGGCGTGGTGACACTTAAACTACGAAATATTTTATAAATAAAAAAAAATATATAAACAAGCAACATCATCAACAGAAACAATAAAAACAACAACAACAACAACAACAACAACACATTAAATTTAAGTTTTTTATGTAGAAAAATGTAAAAGAAAAACTTAAAACGAAACATTAAAAACAGTCAGTGGTAAAAGAATCGGGAGGCTGGTGGGGTAAAACAAGTAGCAACAAAAACATCTTAATAAATATTAAAAACCCAAGAAGAGTTAAACAGAAAACTAGTAAGAATGCTTTATTCGGCTCTGCCGAATCTTCAGTACCCTCCATCACAAATGCTTGTAAGTAAATACGTTACTTTTCGTACACATACACTCACAAACGTACGCATTATAAAAAGTTTTTTCTTAAATGCAACACAGGAACAATTTATGAGTCATAAAATTAGTTATATTTTTGGCTATAATTTTTTTCTTCTGAACCGATTTTGATAATTTCTGGAATGATAATGAAGTACAAATGAATTTATATTATTTATTTATTTCAATTTCTCTCGACGTAAGCGTGCCAACAACAGACAGACGGACATAGCAAAATCAACTCAGATGTTGATTTGATGCGAGAAAATATATACATTATGGGGTCTGAGATGATTCATTCTTTGCGTTACAAATGGAATGATAAAGTTAATATACCATTCTCAACACTTGTGGTTGTGGACGGTATAAAAATAAGAAAGTGAAGAAAATTTCATAAAAATAAAATGAAGAACAAAGTCATCATCTCACTATAATAACTGAAGGCAAAAAAGACATGAAATGTATAAGAAAAAATCACCAGTTTTTTGAAAGGGTGCAGATCTTATCATCGATAATATTGTAGGATTTGTCGAGATTTTTTTTTTTTTTTTTTTTTTTTTTAAGAAAAAGGATTTGATTTATAAAACATAAACACTAAGAGCAAAAATGACAACATAAGGTGTTTCAAAAAAAAAAATTGTGTCATTAGGTAAATGGAAGTTATAAAAATGTTTTTTTCTTCTTTATTTCTCTGCAAAATATAAGAAAAAAATGATTATAAAAAGACGAGAATGAAAATAATAATAAAAAATATAGAAATGAAGAAGATTTCTAGAATTTTAAACTTCAAGTATGAAAAAATAATAAAATAAATTCAAAAAGAAAGTAAGATTTCTTGTCATTTAGAAAACAAGATAACAAAAAACTAAAGAAAATATTAAAGAAGAAGAATTTATAAGTATAATCGTCCATTCTAGAGGAGATTGTTAACGAGATTTCAAAGATCTTTTATATTTTTTTATATTTAGGGTCATCTTAATATTTTCCACATCTTTTATATTTTATTTGTGGACCTAAACAACCATAATTGGTTGGGTTATTATGCATTTGGGCAAATATTATTTTTCGACTCAAAATCGACTTCCTGAGACGATTTAGTGTTAAGGTAGTTCCATATGAAATACCACTATAGAATAAGGGTTTAAGTCCATAAAACTCCCAAATATGAATATATTTTAATTATCTTCTTTTTTTAAATCGTTTGAGAAGATTAATATCGTTGTCTTTATTATTGAAATTTGGATCGCAAGCATAAATGAAACAAATATTTTACTCGCTCACTATGAGAAGAACAATAATTCATAAGCACATGCACAAATGTCTTTCCTCAACCAAAAGTACTGCTGGTGCCGCATTAAAAAATTATATAAATTTTGCTATTTTCGGATTATTGAGATTTTTTAAAATCCTACTCTTACGTCGAGCGATTGAATACAAGTAGCTAAAAACGATCTTCCTATTCTGGTTTCTAGTAAAAAGTTAAATATTTTTTTTAATTTACTTTTTTTAATGAGATCAAAAAGTTCTAATATTTAGAGATTTTAGTTTTTTTATTTGATTTCAAATGTTATTTCAATTTAATCACCAGTAATACAATTTCGAAAATTTTTCGGAAATCTTTCCATTAATATTTTTATAGTGCTTTCTTTCACTTTGCTCGAACATTTAGTTCTCGTTTAAAATCTTCCACACTTTTGGACACATTTTTATCTCTTCAATCTCGTTTAACAATACTCCAATATCTCTATATTTATATCCACTGGCCTTAACTTCGGTCAGTTAGGAGGATTTGTTTCTATTAGTTTTATACCACTCAAGGTCATGTTTGCTTTAGTGGCAGGATGCCAAGTCGGGCCAAAATAAATGGACACACTATAAAGTCTTAAAAATGCAAAGAGCATTTTTTAAAAATATTCCTTGACGTAAATTTCGGTATTAATAGAGCCCATTGTAACAAATTATTGGCTTGTTTGCCGAAAATGCGTATTGCAAAATATCTTCGAAAATATACGTTTCGTCATTCATTATACAGCAAAAATATGTTTTTAGAAAACTTGACTTAAATCTTTGTGCTCTGATTTTGGTCTATGAATTTTTAGCAACGTTGCTGTCAGGAACATTTTTTGTATGGTTTTAAGCCTTAAATTTTAGTACCAAATACCAACTTTTCTATTTAAGGATATTGGAAACAGTTTGACGGCAACCAACTTTTTGTAGGGTCAATTTCAGGTTCTGTTGAAAATATTTTTAATAATTTTAGTCACTCCTCACATTCTTATACGATTATTACTCTTTTTCCAATATTGATTTCGTCAATTATTAAAATTAAAGGAAATGATTTTGAAAATAATAATAATAATAATAATAATAATAATAATAATAATAATAATAACAATAATAATAAGAAAACATAAAAATAACAACTTCATTTTGTTTTTTGTAATTTGTATTTTTATTATGAATCGTTTTCATTCAGTTTAACAATATAATTATTTTGGCAACGACCATTAAATATTGTTGTATACAAAATAATATTGTTCTTTTCTGTATTTATCTCTTAAAATATTTTTAATATTTTTGTAACTGCATTAGTATGTGTTTGATTTATGAGTTGTAGAAATTTGATGATCCAATAAGTTTTAAAAATCAACAATAAAAAAAAAATCGATAACTCTCATACAAAATCCTAAAATAGCAACAATGTTTGGTCTTTAGTTTATGTTTTCTGTTTTGTTTCGATTTTTATTCTCATGTTTACAACCATCATTAGCCATCTGACATATAAAAATGACATTTCGACAATTAAGTATTTCTCAGTGGCAGAGTATGTTGTTTTTAGAGGAGTTTGAGTTACATCTGGTAGATGCATTTGGTAATGGAAGATAAATGAAAAAGTACACAACAACAACAACACATTTATATCTTTTTGTCCATAAAAAATAGATTAAAGTCAGAAAGAACAAATGAATTCGGACCATTAAATGAGAAAAATTCCTGATACAGATATTGAATCGAATGACTTTGTATTTAATGCTGAATAAAAATGTTATAAAAATTAAAACAAAACAAAAAGAAGAAAGAATAAAATAAAGCGATATTAGGTGACCTAAAATGTTGCAGGGCAATTGTTGTATGTTGTAATAAAATTAAAATAGCTCTTGTTTTTGTTTTTATTTGAGTGCAAATATATGCATACGTATGTGTGTAGAATAAAAGGTGTTAGTATATAAATTTGTTTACATCGAATGTCATTCAGATAAAATGTTATTACTTTACAAAATAAGATGAAAAAAAATAGAAAAAAAAAAACTACAGATGAAAATTTCCAAATGACATGAAAAGCTGCAATAAAATTTTTAAGTTTTTGTTTTCTTAGATTTTTGTTTGTTTTTATTTGTTTCCTTTTTTTTGTTGGTATTTGAAAATTGAAAAACTTAGATGGAAGTAGCTTCATTCATTGCTTCAAAATAAATATAAAAAAGTCTCCGGAGTATTCATTTCCTTTCTTATGCAAACTGTAGAAATTGAAAATGCGTTTCAGTTTTCTATTGTATTTGTTGTTGGTATTGTTCTTATACAAATACACACATCCATATATACATATTTATATTTATAAAAGAGAGAGTGTATGGGTTTGCAGTATGTCTCTTTTATGCTGACACAATTATTGCTGACATTTAAGATTGTCAACACTTGTGCTGTCATCAGTTACGATTTCCACACACAAACAAATAAAAAGTCGTACTTACATACATACACACACACACAGATACATAAGTATATCAAGAATATTTGTTTGTAGATCCTTCATTCATTTTCATTGTTTGACCTTTTGTTATATTATTATATATATATATATACGTTGTTATATACATATTTATGTATACTTACTAATAATATACAACTTCTAGTTATTTGATATAAGAAATTTGTATGTGTATTTGTTCTTCTAATGTATATATGTATGTGTGTGTGTGTGTTTAATGTTCCTGTATTACTTTCTTTTATTTACTTTATCAATATTGTTTTTATTATACTTTCTTAACTATTAAAAAGTTATACATTTTTGTTGTTGTCTTGTTTAAATCGTCGTTCTTATATTAGTTTGTTTATTATTCTGTCATATTTATGTATTTCCAGGGAATTTCGTTTGGTGCTGCGTCAGGATCCCTTATCAGTATTCACCAGTGATGTACAAATAGAAAACAGTGATGGACCTATGGATTATGATATTAGTAGAATATATACGGGAGCATTAGAAGGTATGTATAATTAAAATTAAAAAACAATAAAATAACACCAAATAAGTGAACTCGTTCTATATAATCATATTATCAACTTGAACCCCATGTGCTATTGTCTCGATATCTGAGACGATCTGTAAATTCAAGAGAAGAAATTTCGTAAATTTTTAAATTATTTATTATCAAATTAATATAAGACTTTACCATATAATTAATGCACAGAAAAAAACTTGAAGTAAATTCAACGTTGAACATTGTAAACTTTAGACAATGTTAACTTGTTTTCTTAAACGTTTTTAAGTTTGAGGTGAAATAATATTGTACAAATTAAAACCTCTCGATATTAATTTATAAAATTATACAACCGTAACTTTTTTAAATTAAAAAATTCTCAATATTTAATATTTGTACAGTTATTATTTTGTTTCATAGATAAAAAATGATAAATCAACATTGTTGCATATTAAATCCATTTTTATTGTTTTTTTTTTTTCTTTTACTAATAAAAAATTATCATCGTATAATTTTATAAATTTATATTGAAAAATTCTAATACGCTGAACGAAAAAATTTTATTCAATCTGGTTTTATAAAACACTTCTCTTCACTTTCAATGTGAATTGTAATGAATTTTTTTATAGATAAGGAGAAGCACAGAATTCTAAACTCTACATCGGTTTCGGAATATGTAGATTCAAAATACAATAATATTAATAATTAACAAATTTATAATATTTAATATTTAATATTTAATAAAGTAGTATGAATGTTTCAAAAAATACTTTTACTGCAATTTCATTGCTTTTAACCTTATGAAAATACTCCAAAAAATAAATAAATGTTGTATTTTATGGGCTTCAAACAAATAATTTTTCTGAAAACGTTATAATTTATAAGTCAAAATAAAACCCACATCAAAAAAAAAAAAAAAAAAAGGAAATTCCAGAGCAAAGTGTTTTATAGGTCTATTTAGACTAAGAACTCGTTGGTTGATTTTTCTACCACATATAAATAAAACTTTGCCCCAACACATTATAGAAATTGTCCACAAGCCTGTTTTTATTGTTTTTTATTTTCTTAATAAAAATGAAGGTCATGTCTGTAATAACCTAGACAAACATATTTATATATGTATATAAAACGAATAGAGACCATATTAAATATACATTTACATGTGTGTATTTTAGAAACACATATGTGTGTATGTGCTTTATAACGTATAACACATACATTTATATAGACATAGAGAGAATAAATATAAACATAAAATTAAATGAAATTAGAAGCAAATGTGTGTTATAAAATCTCCTAATTCTGGCTAAATTATAGTTTGTTAGATTAATAATACTTATAATCGCCATAAATATGAAAATTATAGAGCTAAATGTATTTATGAAATGTTCGTAATTTTGTTTTTATCTCAACTATATAAATTAAATTACTCTTAAAAAATATCAGATGTAAAAACGATTTTGGTTTTAATATAAAATTCTATTGTTCTTGTTTTTAAGAAATAAAAATACGATAAATCCCAATGAATTCTCATAAATTTCTTATAAATTTTAAATTTATAATGAAGATTAAACAAACATTTATTCATTTAATTAATGAAAATTTTTAATTACGTCATTTTGGTATAAAATTCTTAAATTCTTCATTTTGTATATAAATGAAACATTTTGATTGAGTAGAAATATTTTAAAATGATTAAAATTAAAACGAAATTGTTAAATTAATTTGCAAATTATCTAGAAATGTTTAAAAATAAATTATTTATGTAAATCCTCAACACAATTAATTACATTTTCTTAAAATACACAAGAAATTGTATTAAATTCCTAAAATATTCGATGTTAAGATCTTTTAGAATAAAAATATTTAGGTCACTCTATGTAAACAGCCATCAACCACCAATTTGGTTAGTTCATTTTAAATTTGCTGTTAATATTTTTTCCTTTTTTAAATCCTTAAAGAAAATATTAAAACAGTTTTTTTTTTGCTATTTAATTCGAACATTCCAGAGACTATTTATTACCCAATTTTATAACAATTTTCTACAATCTTTTTTGTGCCATCTTCAATGCTTCAATGTATATTAAGTTGCTAAAATATGAGTGTTTGTGTGTATGTGTGCGATGTAGCTGAATGCCCTCAAACAACCTCTTTATTATTGTTTTTTGTTTTCGTACAATCCACAAACGATGAGGTGAGTTTCAAATAAAAACTTGTAAAATTGTTGTAACTAATGCTGACATAAAATAACAGCAGGATTTTTGGTCCATATATATATATATATAGAGAATATACGTACATAGATACCCTTTCATAGCCAAATACAAAGACATTCCAGGATTAAAAAAAAACTGGTTAGAGTAAGATGAAAACTAATCTTAGATATAACTACTCCATAATGCTGCAATATCAATGACAAGAAAAGTAGCAGTGGCACTGTTACTGCCACTACCAGAAGTATCACCAAGAGCTTGTAATGGCATCATCATCTTCATTTTATACCAACCGCATTTTTTCGTAACAAGAAAATAAGGTTGATGTTTAAATAAGTATGAGTATGAGAGTTAAGTATAAATGTATGTCGCAGTTTAAATGATGGCGACATGATATACAATCACTATTTGCAACAATAACAGTGACAACAACAACAACAAAAAAATAGATAACTGCTGTTACTGTTAGTGGAAATATTCTAAGTTGTATTAGAGTTAGAGAGAAGAAATAAATAAGATAAATAAAGAAAACTCGAAAACTTTGTCCTCTTAACACAAAGTGGTGAAATGCAGTTTAAGAAAGTATAAATTGTTTTGCCAGATTTATGAAAATAGAAAAATATTGGTTGAGAAATCTTAGTCATGGAGCATAATCCTGTAGAGATTTTTGTTTGCAACTCAAAATGTAGTTAAGACGAAATCATACTCCAATCTTCCCTTGGAAAATATAGTTGTAATACACTTTCGCAAAAGCAGCAATATTCATAAATTTCATCATAAATATGAAATATTATTAAATCTAAAACCCGATTTATATTCTATTCTATTTTCTATTATAATTTGACTATTAAATCAAACTCTTTGAAATATCTGTTTCCTTTAGAAGTTTTCCAAATAAAAGTTATTTGCCGCACACAGCTGGATCAGAAATTTATTACTTTAGATTTTTACTTGAGCACCAATGAGAGTTACAAAACATCAACTAAATAGCTAAAGATTTTATAAAGATACCTGGATAATTTTTTCTTTCCCCCACAATTTAATAAAATAAACAAAATGGATTATGGACATTATTTACTTAACTCGTCTTTTTTCCCTTCTACTCGATTATTAGTACATAAAAGGAAAATTAAGTTATATAATAGAAATTGAAGAACCAAAACTTTATGATGTATGAAAGTTTTAAAAAATCTAGTAAAATGTTAATATTACAATAACGCTATTTAAAAATAAAAATTCTATAAAATATCTCAAAAAAAAAATAAAAAAATAAATAAATAAATAAATAAATAAATAATAGAAATTTGTATATGTAAATGATAGTAAAAGTAGTGATAATTACAAAAAATAAACTAAAGGAACTTCAATTTTATGCTCTTAAAGTGGACAAAACATGCTCTTGTCATCATTTAGTAATTGTGAATGTATACGTGTTCTTTCCCAACAAACAATACTTCTAGAAATATGAGAAATAAATTATTTATTTTCCATCAATTTCAAATTTATAGCAATTTCCCTCTACTTTATTACCGCAATACTTAAATGTAAAGAATTTTTTTCGATTATTATGAAAAATCCAAATAGTACCTTCATCACATAACACTCTCAAATAATTTTTATACTTTTGGAGGTATACAAAATTTTTAATAATTTTAGGTTAATTATGCCATAGAATTTAAAAAAGTACCATTGGAAGTTTCATATAGTACCACAAAACCTCCTTTGTTTAATCTCTTTCGAACAACGGATCTATCACAAAAATACCAAAATCCAAAAAATACCTTAAATCTATATTATCGATTGTCCCCTTATTGAGTCCATATATCTAAATTCTCATTGTTTAACATAATTATTATTGAAAACCCACTGGAAAATTCCAAAAGTACCACATAACGTATGAAATTAGTTTTCCAATTCTATTTTTCTTCCTTTGAAATGTTCATCGCATTTAATGTTTGTGTTATCGCATGTGGTGGAAAAAATTCAACTCTCTTCAGTTTTTTCTGAAAAAAAGTTCTATATTACGTAATGATTTTTTTTTTCAAAATTTCTTAGAAAATTGGTTTAATGGTTTAAGTAGTTTCCCATTTTTTATACTTTTTTCTGAATATAAAAAATTTTATAAAAAATTTCTAATATAAGTACATTTTACTTCCTTAACATTTGAATTTCCAAAAGGTACCAAAGTCATATAGTTTTTTTGACAAAAAATTTTATTTTTATGTATACAGGACATAATTTCAAAAAGTATCAAACACTTATCAACTTATGTTTAAAAGGACAACGATAATTAATAAATATTTTAATACTTTTTTCAATTTTTACCACCAATTTCCAAAAAAATGCGTCTTAGTGTAGCTTTTGAGTGGGATTTTTGATGACAGTCCAAATTTCATGTTTCTAGCTTTATTAAAGGAATAAAGTTCTAGGAGGATGATCAGTTACTAAGTTACTCTTTAAAATAGATTACAGAAAACAAATAAATGTTTAAGTGAACATAAATGTTTGTTGGGCTCACACATACATACACTTGAAATGTTTAAACATATTGTTATGTAACAAGTACATACTTATAAACATACACATGTATAACACTAAATTTCCAAACGCACAAAGTGACAACATGAATTCGATGTTAAACAACATATTTTGTAAACGTGTGTAAGCAAAAACTTTAAACAGTATTCCAACTATTTAGTTATGATTGTATGTGTGAGAGATTTTTCCTTTTTGTATTTCCATTGTTTTTTTCTGCTCTCATCCATTTACTCATTCATAATTCCAGGTAAAATCTAAAGTATTGTTTACCAGCCGAGAAAAGTTATGCATGTTTGTAGGTGACAACAATAATAACAAAAGCTTAGAATATACAATCCCACATACACACACATACATACATACATATCTACATACACATATTAACCCCATCATGAGACTTATGCATGAAATGACAAAAACTAAGTGTTTACAAGTTGATGGGTGTTTGTAAGTGTAAGTGTAAGTGAAAGTGAGAGTGTGTTTATGTTTGTATTAGTGTTTATGTGCATGTTAAAGCCCTTTGTAGTTGCTGATGTGAACATAGAGAAAATAAATGGTAAAAGGCATTCTAGCCAAGTGCCAAACAACAAGCTGTTGCATTTTTTTCATAAAACCCTACAAAAACAATTTAACAATACAAACTCACATTAAGTTCTAAAATATACCTCTCTACACACTGTACTAAACTATGCTCCTCTACTTGTATGATGCACTGAACCCACTTCAAAATTAACAAAAAAAAAAAAAAATAAAATAAAACAGAAAATCCTTAAAACAAAAAGAGAAGGATGAATGAATGTTTCAATTTTTGTTTTGCATTTTCATGTTGATCAAACTGGCAACAGCAATATGAATTGTTATACAAAATAAATAAATTATTAACAAACAAAAACACACGCACAAACACATACATATTCACATAAATATTGACAAGCACTCATGTACTCATGCACAAACAACAACAAGTGTTACAAAATTTAATTTAATAACAAAACAAACGAGTTTCAACTTTATTCATTCATTCATTCATTCATCTATTCAATTTTTCTATTGTCCCATAATTTTTGTCATTGATGATGTTGTTGTTGAGGATAATGTTGGGATGTTTAAGTATTTAAGAGCGTATTTGTGTGTGTGGGTGTGTGTGTGAGAGAGAGTATAGAGATATGATTTTAATTAAAATATTTAAGAATTTATTTAAACAACTATTATCTTTAACAATTAAATTTAAATGAAATTGAATTTAATAATTCTTTATATTCAACTTATTTTTAGTTAACTCTGCAGCTTCATTTGTTTGCTTTAATGTTTTTCATTTACGAGGGATAAACTTGAAATTAAATGATGATGTTAAATTAATTTTCACTTTTTGAAACTGAGACCTTAAACTCTTGCCAGAGCTCTCGTTTATTGCTATAAGTTCAAGTTAATTTTGTGTAACTTTCTTGTAAGAACCTTTTTTCTTGTATCTGTCTGTATCATCGTCATCAAATCCTCTTTAACTTTTAAAATTTTTACTCTTCAGAAATTATGCAAATGTAGTAGATTTTTACCAAAGTGATAACTTAATTATATAAAATAAGAAATAATCAAAATACTCAAGATATTATACATAAGAATACATACATACACACATAGACTTATTTACATATTACAACAAAGTTACATAAAAGGGATATAGTTTCTTTAGTATCCTTGTAAACGGAAGTAAAAGTGTTTTTATTTGAATAAAATTGTTTAAAAAATAGTTTTGTTATTATCTTTTAAATTTTAAACTCTTATATTTTTGAATTTAAGAAAATATTTTATTAAATTATTTTATTCAATTAAAAATGGTTTAAATAAAATTACATATTTCAAAAAACATAAGTACATATAAGAGAAAATCTTTTATGTTTATTTTCCAATAAATAAATGCAATTTTAGTCTTAACAAAATTTGAATTTAAATTCTTTTAAATGTCTAGACTTAGATTACAGATGAAAAATTCAAAAGTGAAATGAAGTTTTGTTTTTTTTTAACATTAAAATAAAATTAAATTTATTTCGTTTAAAATATATTCATTAAGGAGTGAGATTGAAAAATTCTTAACACAGATATCAATATTAAATGTCAAACAACTAAAACAAAATTTTTAATAAAATAATTAAAAATTTTGAACAAAATCCAACTTGGTCCTACAAAAAAATTGGCCAAGCATTCAAATGTCTGCCGCACAAACTGTTTGCAAAGTTATTAAGCAGTGCCGGGAGAATTTTCCTTTGTCAAGTAAAACCGTTCCTTGAGGAAATCATTGGGACCAAATCTGAAAATTCCTGCTGTTACAGTTCTTAAAATATTCTAAAATTGATATTTGCTTTGTATAGGGTGTTCTCATTCTTTAGGTCCTTAATATTTTGTGTATTAATTTATTACAACAATTTAACGTAATTCTTTCCTCAATTCATATTAATTTTTTTTAATTTAACTTAAATATGATATTTAAATTAAATAATATTAATGAATATAAAAAAATATTTAAGTCAATTTAAATAATGTGTTATTCAAACTGAATAATATTTTTTTTAAATTAACGAATTCAAATAGTTATATTGACAATTTTTGTTAATTTGAAGAATTTACGAAAAATTAACGAAAATTTTCTTTAATATGAATAAAAGGTTTCGTTGGCTGATATTTTAAATACTTTTCATAACTTCTACACCCCCTTTTGTTATGTTTACTACCTGTTTTGGTTCAGTGTAGGAAATCAGCCCAGTTAGCTCAGTGCTCTGTTTATATGGTAAGAAAGTTAAAGTTAAAACAGGTCTAAAAACACACAAGGCTGAAAAATTTCCTGACAGAAATTTTTATTTTTTTTTGAACTCACTCCTTAAGAAAAACATCAATAACAACATTCCGCTGATAAAAATCAATTTAATATTCAATTTAATCATTTGATGGAAAGTTTTCATCCTCTTTTTTAATATGAAAAAAATTATTATAATTTAATATTATGTTTGTATGTATGTATGTGTGTTGTTGTTGTCTTTTATTTTTTCTGGTTGTTTAATGTAAAAATCTTGTTTAAAAACTTTTTTAATTTTCTGCTGCCATCGCACAATTTGTTTGTTTGAGCGTAAATATAAGAAAAATATTTACACAGTAAAAAGAATTAATAAATACTCAAACAAGAAAATTCAGATTTTGATTAATTTTAAATTAATTTTCAGCATTTATAAATATTTTCTCAATTCCCCAAAGTCAGTGAACAGAAAAAGTTTTTCTTATTTTTTTTATTTTTTTTTTTAATTTTTTCACATAATTTTGTTATTAATGTTGTTGCATTTTTTTTTTGGTTTTAAGCAACACAAACAAACAAACAATAACAAAATTTTTGAAAATGATAACGCAAATTTAAAATTCAATTTCTTAAGACTTTTTCTCTGCCTTAATTCTGAAATTTCAATAGGAGTTTTTTCTCTTCTTAACATTTGAGAAATTGTTGTTTTTGTTGCTGTCTTTTGTTTAAACGAGTTTGAAGTTTATTTAACGTGAAATTTTTTCACTAAAGTTTAAGTTTAGAGAAAGTGTTATCCACTACTCAAGAGATCCTCTATCTTCCTTTTCCAAAATAGATGATGATAAGAGGGGTGTCTTTTAGTTTGTGTATGTGTGTATGACATTTTTATGCAAATTTATTCATGCCACATTTTCCTTTTTCAGTCTAAAACTAAAGCATATTTTAGATTAGAATTTTTTGTATGCTCTGTAGCTATAGAGTAGTTGTTGTTATTGTGGAAATTCCAAGAGAGGTAAAAACAATAACAAAAATAAGAAAACTACAAATAAAAATGAAAATAAAACTGAAAATGAATATAAAGAAGTAAAGAATTGCACTCAGGTAATGACATGTTATTTGTGGATAAGAAAATTAGGTTAATAAAAAACATTCTCTCTCTCTCTCACACACACACTCACTCACACACTTATACGTGCATATAAACACTCAACCCCTAAAGTTTCAACAACAAAATCAATTTAGAAAAGTTTTAAAATAAATGAAAATTTTATACAAAAACAGGTAATTTTATTCACAAACACTAGAGGAAAACAAAAAGATACAAAAACGAAAATGAAATGAAAAAAAAAAATTAAGAAAATAATAAAGAATTTGATTAAACTAAAAAGAGTTACTTAAATGAAACACTAAAAGGAGTTTAGGAGGACGAATGAGTGATTTCAAAATGAACACAATTTTAACGGTGCTACAGAGCGTATGAGTGTTAAAAATAAAATTAAAAAAGTGCATACGAATTTGATGGTAAAACAAACAAGTTTAATTTAAAAAATATTGATTTATAATATTTTTAAATTATCAAGCTTTTCTTGCTTCAGTAATTTTAATTAAAATTTAATTTTATCATGTGCAATAATCTTTATTTCAATTTATTTGATATATTTTGTACATAATTAATTCAATATTGTTTATTCAAAATAAAAATGATTGATTGAATGTTTGTACTTAACAATTTAAATAAAATTTTCAATTATACAAAACCTTTTAAATATTGTTAATTTCCTTAACAAATCGATTTCCTTTTAATTACATAAAAAATGTTTCTCTTAAATAAACTATTTGAATTTGCCATAAAGAATAAAAGCAATAATTCTTTCAAGGAAATCGATTCCATTTATATATAAATTTTTTTCAAAACCATAATGAATGCACAAGAAATCCCATGATGATAAAAAAAAACTTTTTTCTATTGTATTCTTGTGTGTCTGTTAGTGTCTTATAGTGTATATGTATATATATATATATATATATATGTGTGTGTGTGTGTGAAAGCTACTCCTATAGAAACAGCATAAATACATACAATGTTAAGTAATCCTCTTTTAACTAAAAGTACAAACACTAACAAATACTACTTTCCAATAAACCTAAGACACACACAAAGAAACATACAATTACAGGTAAAATGCAATATTCTTAATGATGATTTTATTTAGAAGAAGAAGAAAAAAGCAACAACAACAACAAGAAAATAAAAAAGAAAGTAATAAAGATAAGTATACAGTGCGACAAGCAAATAACAAATGAAGATTTTTTATAAATTACACAGTGTAACATAAAATTTTGTTGCTTTTTGGATTTAGTTGCAAACATCAATGTTCTTTTTACGCAAAGTAAAAAATTGATTTTTTTAGAATTAAATGTTAAGAAATATTTCTTAGAATATGAGGACATTCCGAATAATTTCACATAATTTTCTTCAAAATCGAATATCTCCAAAATGTTGAAATCATTCTCTGCTTGTATTTTATATCTTTGCAAACTTCAACTTTTCTTCAAAAATTATTAAAAAACACTATAAATTCAAAACTTCACCATTTGCCTTATTTCAGAAAAGATTGATCTGAACTGAATGTCTTTTAAAGTTATAAAAAATGAATCTGTGTTTGTTTGGGACTTATAGACAGCTAAAAGATTAGACCGATTTTGTTGGAATAATACCTATATATCCGAAAGTAACATATGACCCAACAAGCAAAAATTAATCTCTAAAGACCTATTATAGCGGAAACTTCCCAAATGCTTTCCCAAGGAACTGTTTCAATGGATAAAGTATGGGTCGATCTTAAGAACTGTCAAAGTGAGAGTATTAACATTTAATTTCAATTACTTTATCAAAGAACAGTTTTACTGGACGGATAGAATCAGGGATAGAGATAGCACCAATATAATGCGAATATTAAAGAAAATTTCAATTACTTTACTAGTAAAACCGGACAAAATATAGAACGGATAGAATAGAAGGTGCGATGCAAATTGCTGTAGTTAAATAATATTGGACAGATAAGACCAGAAACAGGTGCTTTCCACACACCACTAATACTACTTGGCAAATATCTAAGCAAGCATTCTTAAATTTAGTCCAAATCCATTATCTGCGAAAGGGTTTAACGTGAAAAAACGGATGATAGGAACAGGGGAAAAATTACTTTCAATAAAAAAAAAAACAAGATTATCAAAAATCTAAGAAATGATTTCATCTAGATTTTTCAAATTTTGTCTTTTTCTTTTTTCGTCTTTTTTCAATTGTGTTGATCTCTTTAATTTATCTACAAATGCTCCATGATAATATTTGTAGATTTTGGTTATCGCAACTTAAGATGTTCTAAATTCTTACAACTGAAAAAGAATGCAGTTTTGAAATATATAATGAAATTGGTTTTGACTCTTACTAGATCTTCTAGTTTAAATCACGGACAAATAATTAGCATCTAGTTTAGCTTTTGTCTAGAACTCCATGGTGTAGAATGTTTGAAGATTTAGTGTCTCCTGAACTTTAAGATTAAATCTTGAAATTATATTTGGAAATTAGAATCGTATATTGTATTTTTTTAAGAATGATTAAATTAGCAGGAAATACAATTTTAGTTTAGAAGGAAAATATCAACGTTTCATAAAATGTTCTGTCAGATATTTCAATATGCAAAAACTGTCATTTCCCGTTTTGCTATAAACAAAAGTTAATATAAAATTAATAACAATTTGTAATAAATAAATCTATTAACTATGGCTCATTTAAATAAATGAATCTAATTAAATAAATCTATTTAAATAAACTAATAAATACATATAGATTTGTTTAAATCACAACAGTCATTAATATACATTCTATGGGATTTATCTACAGAGAATGGAAAAAAGAATTATAAAGTTACTCTTAAGCCAGGAAAATTTCAATTCCATTTATCTGGTTTTTAATGGGAAGTTGTATCAGTTTTATTGATTTCCTTTTGACGTATCCTTAAACATAGAAGAGGAATAGATTGTAATTATTTTTGTTTAAATTAATTACACATAACTATAAAACTAAATCCAATAAAAAATATATTTGCAAAAACAAACAAAAACAAAAACAAACACAAAAAAAACTAGAATAAGACTAACAAATCGTATTTACATATACATAAACATTTCTTCAGTAAATAAAATAAAACTGATAAATAACTAAAGACTACAGAAAGAAACTAATAAAAAATACAATTAATTTTCCAAACAGCCAAAGGGAAAATGAGTCGTCTGTCCGTCCATCTTCTATTTGTCAACATTTAGAATTTTATTTTATTTTTTATCGCAATTGCTGCTGCGGTCAAGTCAAACGAATAAAATTTGTTGACAACCAAAAAAACTCAATTGGGAGTCTATGAACGAACGTTGTAGGAGTTACTAAAAGAGGAGGAAGAAGAAGTTATTGCAAATGTAGTTGTTTGTTTCTATATAATTTATGTGTTATAAATTTCGTCTTTATATGTATATGAATTTATATGTATGTATGTATGTATGTATGTATGTATGTATGTATGTATGTATGTATGTACACGTAAACTTAAAGGTACATGAGAACGTACTAAATAATCCTTTATAAAATGGAAAATGAAGAAAAATTGTGCAATTTCGATATCTAATCGATGACATGTACGACTTGATCAAATTGACATTAATGAGCAGTGTCGACGTTCTGCTACTCTACAAATGTGTTAGTGTCGGCATGTATCCTTGGAAAATTTCTTATATAAATACAGATATTATGATACGAGGGTAGATTTTTCTTTATTTACCTTTTCTTAACTTAATTAATAACTAATTCAGATTTTTGCTTTATTATTTTGTAACTACACTCGTTTTAATTTTCATACCCAACTAAATGTAACAGCATCTATATATTGAGCCAAATAGTCAAGCAAATAACCAAACAGTTAGCAACCAGAGTCACGGACAGAGCCAAAACTAATCAGGCTGTATGGCAGGCAAGCTGTTGTTATTGATGACTACGTCCGACTGTTCGCCCGACATGATATAGAATTCAAGCAAAGTCACACGTGCCTTGACTGCTTGTAAACATTTTACATTTAGAAAATATTGCCAACACAAACAACAACACAGTTACATAGAATTTTACACAAACATAACGTTTTTTATATCGAATCATTTCTACACACACAGAGAGATTAAATGCAAGTGTATGTGTAACTGTAAATGACTATAGTATTTGTATTAGTTGATGTTTTGAAAAACTAGTCTAGAAGTAGAGTCGAGTATTATGGCCAAAGGATTAAGATCGAAGGACGTTGCTTTTAAATAGAAAAAAATGAGAAAAAATCGTACACAAAATGAAAAACATGTTAGAAGCATGAACATCGCAAAAAAAGAAAGAACTCACCTATTTTCCCCCAATGCAGTGGAATAGAATGAAATAGAAAAATAAAGAATGAAAACATATCCTGTAATAAACGTCATTTATTGATGTTAAGCAAAAGGTATTACATAATATTTTATCATATTTTACAAAAATAAATTCAACAAAAATATACAAAAAAAAAAAAAAAAAAAAAAACGAAAATGTGTGAAAAGATGTTGCTCGTTGAAAGCGAAGCAAAATGAAGAAGAATGAGATGATTTAAAAGTTAATAAAATGTTGAAAAATTACATAAAACACCAACACATGCAATAAAATACAAACTAAAAGAAAAGCGAAAAAAAGAAAATGTGATTTAAAAATTTCCTTTACTTTACACAAATTCTACACTTGTTTTATTTATTTTTTCCATTTTTTTCGCATCAAGCACGTGTAAAGAACGTTTGAAATCCTTCCGTTTGCTTCTTCTTCTAACTTATTCAAAGGATGCATTTTATATGAATTGAAGATGTTCTTAAATACTGCTTGTTTATGAATTGTTGTTCTTGTATACTTTTTTACTTACTTAAGTACTTTGTATATATGTATGTGTTTGTGTGTGTACATGCGTCTGCCTTTTTAAGTGTATTTGTAGATTTATAGTGAAGAGTGATTTCCACTTCATTTGTTAAGCTTTTCTTATTCATACTTTTTGTTCTTCTTTGTAGCAAAATAATAGTAATCACAATAACAATTTCAACTACTAAATAATCTTTTTTTCACTTTATTGTTTTTTATGTAAAAAAGGGTGACCAGTCCTCAAAGATTGTTTTCGGAAATGTTAAGATTAGACACGATCAGATTTAGAGAAAATTTTATTTATTTTAATTTACAGAGAAATATTTACAAAACGTTATTGTATGAATTTTTTATGAAAAATTTTATGAAATATTTCTTTTTCATAAAAATTTTAGTTAAAAAATAATTATTTTTTATTTTTATGAAAACACTTGATTTGTAGAAAAATTATTTTTTTTTTAGTTTTCGCCAAACAAAATAAATTTTTGTACAAAAACTATAGTGCTTTGTGTATTGTTCGCTTGTGTTGATGTTTGTAACAGATACAGATGCATTCAAGTATATCGATAATTGAATCTGTTTCTGAGTCAATTCAGTAATGTCCATCGTTAGTGATGAAGTTTTAAATCTTTTTCGAAAACCCTTCCAATAAAGTTTTTATAGTGCTTTTTGTCACTTTTCACTTTTCTATCACACTTTTGGACACCTTTTTTGTGTTTTTCAATTCTCTTCTAACAAGAGCACAATATCTCTACACTGAAAAGATGCCAAGTCTGGCCAAAAACAAGTGGACACATTATTTGTGTAAATATTCTTTGATGTAAATTTCGATATTTCTAATGTCCATTGTAAGAAAAGTTTGGCTTCTTTTGCGGCAACTGCATATTGCTTTCGTACCAAATACTCCAAATACTGCGCAAACCGGGCTGATTTCCTATCGGATGTGTTGGGAAATCTTTTAAAATGCTTTCTAATTTTTTTGGCTTTAGAAACAGAAATGTTCCACATAAACATTTCTTCCATCTGAACCAGGTTTTTTGACAACTAATAAGTTGTCCCGGTACTGCTTAATAACACTAGAATTTGAATGTTAGTCCATACATATTAATCATACGCTCCCTATTTTTTTTTATTTAACTCAATTTACTAATCTGGCAACTTTAATTATTAAAATTTATATAAAATTGTTGTTATTACAATTGTACATACAAACATAGTTGTTAGAAATGTATTCTTCAAGTTTTGCAACGAATCAGTTTTTATCTTTCTTCTTCTTTTTCTTTTACTTGTTAAAAGTTTTCTAGGAACTCATCTTTGTTGCATTTTCTGTGCAACTTTTTCTGCTGTTTTACTTTGATAGAACTAAAATTTATCTCTCATATTCTCATATATTTGTACATATTATTACAATGATTCACATACCCTACACTCTCGAAAAAAAGTATTCTGATTTGAAATTCGTTAATCAAATTTATTATAAAAAAGTTCAAGTGAATAGAAAACTTTAAATCTATAGAATTCGTTATTTCCTCAACACTGTAGCAAACGAAAGGAAAAATGATACTTCCTATATTCATGAACTAGTTTCGATAAGTTTAAATAAGACTTCATGGTGCAAGTCTTACGAATGACAAAGTATTTGTGAATAGACTATAGTATACACACACATAGAAGTTTACAAAATTGTTTAGAATATAAAAAAATTTAACAAAAAATGTAAATATGAAAAATGCAAAATGTACAGTCGAGAAAATTTGTTATTGTTGTATTATTTGTATTTAAATTGTAGAGTCAGACATTTAAATATAGACAATTTTTGTAAAACATAAGATTATATGTATATAAAAGTAAAACAAATCGATTATGGAGTAAAACATTTGCAATACCAATGCAACATTGACAATACAAATACATATTGAAAATTACATAAAGTATTTGAAGTAGTAGAAGTGTTAGTAGTTTTGTTCGTTGCATTAAAGGTATTTGAATATTTTATTTTTAAAATTTACATACCCAAACATTAAAGGAACCAAGTAAGAATGCTATATTCGGCTATAACGAATCAAATGCGTGTGAAGTTTACTTTCTTTATTTGTGTATTTACATATACATTCACACATACACTCTCAAACGCATATATTATACAACTTTTTTTCTGGTAATTTTTGGAATAGAAATGAAGTACATATAACTTAATATTGTGACGAAATTTCATTATAATTTGTTAATTTGTAATTGATAATTTCTTCGCTTGAATTGAGAAGTTGCCTTAAATACCCCATCCGTGTAGCGTTACACACGGAATGACAAAAATAATATACCCTGTTCAACGCTCATGGTGGTGTAGGGTATAAAAATCTTATTCAAATTGTTCAACTTGAAATATTATAATTTGGCTTAAAAAATCAAGTATTTAAAATTAAGGTCATCGTTATAAATTTGGTACTTCAATTTTAAAGATGAAAGAATGAAAGGGGAAAAATATGTTTTCCTCTCTTTCTTCCTCTTTCTCTCTCCCTTGAATATATGCAAATATTTTTTCAACTTGGTAAAATTAAATAAACGTCTTATTACAGATTCTTTAAGAACATTCTAATGTTTCTTTAAACAATTTTTCATAAGATGCAAACATGTCAATACTTTGACATAAACTCATCTAAAAGGCTAAATAAATAAATTAAAAATATATATATATGAATGAATGAATGAATGAATGAAAAGATAAAGTTTAGCTGTCAAACCATACGTGTGCAAATGCAAGGATACAAGTTTGAACTTTATTTTGGACTCTTTTTTCTTGTTATTTTATTAAATTCTTTGTCTTGTATTTATGCTCTTTTTGCAGTTTCAGTCTTACCTTAAGGCCGAAATGCAAAAAATAAAACTGCAGCCATATTCCAACAACAAAGCCCACAAAGACACATTCATACATACATTAATCTTGCTAAAAGAGTTAGAAAAATGTATCTTCTATTTATCACAAGCAACGTTTGAAAAGTTAAACATGCCTGGTACCTATACAAATATGAAAGTCTAAAATACACAACTACATGCAAAATACTCAAATACATAATAATAGATGTTTGTGTAGGCAAAGGTTAACTTTTTTCTCCACTTATACACCTAAAGAAATTATGAAAAAATGAGCAAAAAAATTACGAAACATGTTTTCTATTTAGTTTCAAAACATGTGAGTGAATGTGCCAGTGAGTGTGCGAGTAAATGAATGTGTATGTATGCTCTCAGGATTACATATTCAGGAAAATTGTGAGTAATTAATTTTATGCAGCAGCATGTAAAAGGTCTTCTTCACTTTGTGTTTAAAATTTTGTTGGGATTTTGGGTTTTATATTTTCTTCATTTTTTTTTGCGTTACATTTTTTTGTGTTTTGTTCACTTTCTTGTCAATTCTTGTTGTTAAGTACAAACACAACAATAACAACAATTGGTTGTCATCTGTGGTATGTGTCATTTTATGGCATCGCACACTTGAATTTACAATGAATGAGTGAATGAGTGAATGAATAGAATAAAGAAGGCACACAACATAACAGGACAAAACCGAATAAAGTACAAAACAATAACATCAACAAGGACGAGTGTAGCAAAAAGGAAGAACAAAAAAACCAAGAACCAACAACATATAAGCATTTCAAGTCATCATCCTGGCAGCAGGCTTAAAGCCAAAGAAAAGCAGGGCCATTTGCCTATGAAAAGAAATAAAAATGTAAAAAGAATTTAAGGGTCAAGGACGCTTTTTTATGCCATACACATATATTTATATACACTCAAGTATAAACACACAATTTCAATTTGTTCTAATACTTAAAAATAAATCCTTAAAAAAGGATTTGTATAAAGAAATACATTTTAGAAATTATATAAATTCATAAAAATTATGCAAACATTTACATTGAATAGATTTAAATCAGTTATTTTGTTTAAAAATTCAATATAAAATGAAATATATATTGTAGCTCAGTGGAAAATAGAGGATCTAAAGTTATATTCTAAAATGTCCATTATGGCTACGAATGATTCCGCTATGGTCCTTTATATTTTTTCAGTCGATACTTTAAACGAGACTAAATGCAATTTTAAATTCTTTCGATTTGTTTTAGATAGACATAGAGAGTAATTTCAAAGATATAGTTCTTTTTTCCAGATATGCATATGAGCTCGCAATGGAAAGAGAGTTAAAAACTTACTTCAATTATATTTCGCAGTTCCTTGAAGCCATTTCAAAAGGCCTTAAATGTGCTCATTTAATTTCCTAATGGGAATTCATCCTTTTTAATCTTCAATTCAAATTTTATATGTTCATAAAAGATAAAACTTTTCATTTTTTTAACAAGAAAACTACAAAAAAATTAATTTATTTTATTATCAATTTTATAAATTAAGAAAAAAATTCAATCTAAAATAATAAACTTTCATAAACATGCAAAAATAAAATCAAGTTTAAAATTTGAATTTAAGAAAATTGTGAAGTCTCCCAATGCCAAATATTTCTTCACTTTACATTCCAGGAAACCTGTAAAATTCTCACTTTGTTGTGAATTTTATTTCTTTTGTTGGTATATGAAAAGCTTTTATACTAATGATCATCTAAAATACAAGAATTTATATGTGATATACCAAATAATTATCTTCATTGTCAACAATAAAGACAATAACAACAACTTCATCAACATAAGAATAAACATAGTAACCGACATTGTTGTTATGTTAAGTAAAAAGGATAAAACTCCTTTTTTGTGTTAGTTAAGCACATGCACAACTTAAAAGGTATTTAGTATAAATACCTGCTTATTTTACAAGGGTTTATCCCTCAAAAGGAAAACTAAAAATAGAAAAATGAAAAACAAAAACCAAAAATGTACTTTCGAAAAAATGTATCTAAAACTTTATATATATATGATTTCAACATTTTGTTGCACATGTATGTTGATGAAATACTGGAGGGAAGGGGTAGTGGGTGCAGTAAGTATGATAAAACAAAACAACAGGAAAGAAAATGCTATAAAAATTATCAGTAACATAAAGTGATTAAAATAAATTTATGTGATATTTTAGCAAATAAATTGTTTATCTGGGGAAGGAGACAATTTAATTTATAAAATTTATTTAAAAAAATGCTTATGTGATATAATCGATTTCCGAAAATAGGTGTTGAAGCTTAGATGCTTCTCTGAAAGAATACAAATGAATTTTCATATTTAAGTGCTTTAGTGTGACTGTACCTCCAATTCAAAAATATTAATATCTCATAAATATTTTTTAATTTCATTGTAATTTAAAAAGAGAGAATCTGTATCTCTTTAAAATAATTATTTAATAATGTTTAAAAAAAAAGAGGAAAATTATAAAATCATTTAACATTTTTTCTTGTTACTAAGTTAAAAACGTCCATTTAAATTACTTGAACTACTTGTCATTGTTTCCTGAAATGCATTTTGTTAACAAAATGACATGTGAGTTTCTTGACCCGTTCATTCATTCGTTCCTTAGTTGCATTTTATGCCCTACAATAAGCAAGTGTGTATGTATATGTAATGGTTTGAACAATTGTAAGCGTGTAAATGTGTGCAAATTTATTTTGGTCTAATTTAAAAGAACACGGGCAACAACAAACCAGTAGAAAAAGTCAGTATGTGAAAATGTTCACAAAAAAAAACTGAACCGACAAAAAACCAAACCAAAACAGAAAAAAAGGAGAAGAATAATGGAAATTAAGAAAAAGAAGAAAGCATCATGTGGTACCAGGCACTTGTCGGTAGTCATTAAAGTGAAAACAGATTTATGACTGGATTTTAGAACAAAATTTACACACAAGCAAAATCATGTTGTTTTTATTTTATTCTATGTATGTACGTATGTATGTATATATGTATGTATGTATATATGTATGTATGTATGTATGTATGTATGTATGTATGTATGTATGTATGTATGTATGTTAATATAAATGTATGCATATATACATATGCCAATTTGAGTTAATATTACACATACATATATTTTCAAATATGCATTTATATGTGTAAGCTTCCACATTCCCCTCTTAACTATTAACATCATTTGTAAAGTCCTTTCTTGGTCAGCCGAAATAAAAAGTAAACTTGTAACAAGTAAGAGTGTAGTTGCTGGTTAAAACCGTCTATATGATACCCTACATCATGGCACATTAAAGTACAATTATAGACTAAATTTCCATCTATGATTTATGTTTCTAAACGTACTTATGCTATCGATAATTCTCGCAATTATAAAATATTTATAACGTTTGATATGATTTACGAAAGTCGGGGTTTTCTGAGGACTTTAAGAAATTTTATTAAAATATTGTTATTTTCGGTTTGGAACAGGACTAATAGAAATGTATTTTATCCAAATAAACATTTACCCCGCTAATTTTTGATTTGTTATTGTTCCAGAAGCATTCTGGGTTTTTGCCACATCTTAAATATCGTCATAAAAAATATAAGTGTAAAAAGTTATTATATTTCTGCTGTTTTTGTAAATATTTGTTAAATTTTTTGTTTATATTCCCCTACACTAGTTTTGAAATTTTATTCAAATCTGTGTAATAGTGTATGTCCTAAGTTGGTGATAATATCATAAGCGTTCTGTAAAGGGTGCTGAAGTTTCGGTGCAACTGAGTTTTATTATTTTTTTATTTTGTCCTTTGGAAGGAATTAAAATTTTTTTGTAGACTTGTAACTAAATTACATAAATGCGTGTTAGTTGTTTTTGTTAAAAATTTAATTTCTCTTTATTTTTTCAAAGATCATGTAATATATAAATTACATGATCTTTGAGTATAAGTAAATATTTACATTTTTCTATATAACAGTTTATTTATTTGTGAACGAATGTTAGCATGTGTTCCTTATGTGTATTGTACAAAGGAAATATGTGTTAGTAGTTATTAAGAACATATGAATAACTAAAACAACAATAATAAAAAACTAAACAGTTTAATACGAAAGTTGTAACATTATAATACTTCAGGTCTGTTAAAATAAATATTTTTCTTTTGTATTTTCTCTGTTGTAAATATATAATAATAAACTTTTGGTCACATACATTTTTTCTTTATTTATCTCAACACTTCCTTGTTTTTTTTTTGCTAATTTTGGTTCTTAATATTCTTTATAATTATTAGATATAGATCTTTTAGGGAGAACAATCCCTAAAAATAGAATATTTCTAAATTTAAAATTTTGTATCAGTGTAGTCAATATGAAATTAAATTCATATAAATATATTTTTGATAATCACTCCATTTGTTCTGGTAATTATTTTTCATCTTTGTATCTCCTTTATTAGTAACATTAATTAAATTAAACCTCTAAGAACTCAGTATGATTTATTAAGTTCTCAAATTAACCCCACAAGTGTTTAATTATTTAATTAATTTTAGATAAATCTTATTACAACAAATTCTCAACATTTAACTAAACTTTTGGCTGATAATAATTCAACATATTTAAGTATATATATTATAGTTCCTTAATAAGAGATTATGGTTTTCCACAAAACACATACACACACCACTAATTACTTAAACTATTGTTGCCATAATTTTTAGTAAAGTCATGCCTTCTACCTGAAATGGGTTATATAATAACCCCTTAGTAAAGTTTAACTAATAAATTTAATATGTCAAATCTTTTTGTCTCCCGAAGACAATCAAAGTTGTTCTAAA
The DNA here is from genome assembly GCA_004302925.2 of Cochliomyia hominivorax. NCBI lineage: Eukaryota > Metazoa > Arthropoda > Insecta > Diptera > Calliphoridae > Cochliomyia > Cochliomyia hominivorax. The sequence continues at coordinate 121,998,217 of PYHX02000467.1, read as the reverse complement.
AAAGCCGTTTTGTAAAGTACAATTATTTCCACAATGCTGATAAATAAATATCGCGTATTGTATCAATGAACTCTTATTCCAAAAGGGCACGTACAACATTTATTAACACATAAAAGTACACATACATACACATATATTTATATACTTATATATGAATATATTTAGATATTTTCCTCCTTTTTACAACAATTCCATTAAAACACATGGGATTTTCTATATTTTCACAAAAATACATATTTGAATAATACAAATGAAAGAGAACTTAACAAACATACGTATGAACTTTCATAATTTAAATAAAATACTATAATAATAGGAAACAAATGTAAGAGAGAAGAAAATAAATGAAATCATTCATCTTTATTTATAAGGAGAATGAACTGGAATTCCCATATTAAAATTACCTGGGAAAACAACCGGTAATATTGTTAATGCGCTTTTAGCGTAATGCATTTTGACGTTTGCACGTCTGTGTGTGTGTCTATGTATTGAAAATACATATTTAAACTATAATATATAATAAGCAACCTTATACTCCTGTATATTTGTGTATATTTAGGATTATACATTTGTATGTACGAATATGTAAACATATTTTGCTTTTACTTCAAAGAGTCATACACATACATATATACATGTATATTCTTATATTCACTGGGTATATGGTTTTATATATTTGTATTTAAGTAACCGTTTAAACGTTTTATTTAACTAATTTTTGAGCTTTTAATTTTCATTATGTTTTGTTTCAACATTAAAGCTCTGCAAAGAATTTTTGTTATTTTATTTATTTCACATTTTTTGAATTTTTTGTTATGATTTTTATCCTCTTTTTGTAACGCATCCAAACTAAACCAAAGTAACAAAACAGCACACACATTTTCATACATTTTTGTATTTTTTACTCTTAGATCCTGTTTGTGTATGTGTTTAGGAATATACTAGTCATAGATATATATGAACATGTATATGTATATAAGAATATTTTTTGGTTTGGTTTTATCTGTGGCAAAAAAGAAACAACAAAAATGCAAAAAATTTTTTAATAAACATGACTTTACTCTTTCTAAAGGGTGCGATTGAAAAAAATTTAACGTTTAAAAGATTTTGTAGATTGAAAGTATCTTTTGTGATAAGATTACTGAAATATAATTGATTTAACTTTTTGTGTCATTACTTCATTATTAATAATATTTAAAAAATTAATTTTGAAGGTTAGAACTTTTGGAGTATATTGAAAATATTTGATAGATTTAATCAGGTTAAATTCCTTTCACTAATTATCATTAATATATTTTATATAAATATATAAAATTAATATATTTATATAAATATAATTATGTTAAATATAAATATAAATTTAAGTTAATTAAAATTCCATACGATCTTGAAAGACACAAACATTGTAAATTTTTGAATAATCGCGAATCCTTTGAAATTTAAATTCGATGAATAATCGGTTCAAATATACATTTCATTTTTATCTGTGTATTTAATTTCATACGTATTCATTTATCCAAGAGTCTTTTAGTCTCTTTCGATATGTTACATATTTCTGGATTCTCATTGTGAAGCTTCTAGTGATGAATCAAGGTGAGCTATCAATGGTCGACTTTTTCTGATTCAGCAGACCTTTAATTACAATTTTTACCTTTTTTATAAAATCATTTCTGTTTGTTTTTCTATCAGTTATTGACACCTCCAACTCTATAGAGAAACTTATCTAGAATATGATGTTGTCTCAGGTATTTTTGATTGTATATTTGTAAAGCAAAACGTATGTTATTATTTATGCATCTTCATTCTTTATGTAAACAGTGTGTTCCAAAAAGGAAAACTATAAAAAACTTCTTAAAATCACAAAAACAAGAGTCATATTTTCATAATTTCATACACTTCTTGAAATCTGGTACTATTAACTTATTTTATTCATCCAGATATTTTTTTTTCAAATAAATAGTATTTTTAAACAATTTTTTCATTTATATAGTTTAACACATTAAATAAGTGTTTTTCTATTGTCACCCACTGTATATTTTTGTATGCGTAAGTATGTACATGTGCGAGAGCATATCAAAATATTAACTTTTTCAAACGCATTTTTCCATGTTTATATGATAGTGAGTGTGTGTGCTTGTGTATGTTGATATGTTTTTGTAGGTTTGTCTATGTTAGAACATTTCTTCCTGATAAATAAAATGAACTGCAAGTATAGAAATTCCTGTGGTTGTTTAGAAGAATGTCTAAAAAGTATATACACGTTTACACACTTAAAAAGAACCACTCACACATACTCACATATTCATTTTCATTAAAAGAAAAAGTTTAACGTTATGTTTTATTTCATAACTTCTTCTTTTTCTCCTTAACTTTCATTCTGTATGAGAAAAAGAAACAAAAAAAAACGAAAAAAAAAAGAATTTGTGAACAATTAGATTTTGTATCACTTAAGAATATTAATTAAGCACATAATTAAGCAATGAAAACTAACTAGAACTTGAGAAAGCGAGAAAGAATGAGATGAAGAAAAAATCAATGCATGAAAACGAAAAAGAAAAATAAGAACATTAATTGACTTGAGAAAATTGAATAGCAGCGGGAAGTTGTTCTATTGAGAATAAAGTTTACAAATGTCTAACAAGTGACGATGTTGGAATTTGAATGATTTTGCCTTTTCTTACTATTAAGAGTATTTAGACAAAATGAAACATTAACTAAAATGTTAATAATACAAAGAACTAAGTGTTTAATTAAGAAATTGTTTAACCACTTCTGGCTAAAATATTTTGGTCAAAAGATAAATATGACACCTAAAATTGTAGCTAATTATTGTGAACAAAAAAATGTTTGGGATAAGGAAAACAATTTTTTTATAGGAAAACAATTTTAAAAATAAATAACATTTTTATATTCATATAAAATAATTGAAGAACAACAATTTTTAAATTCATGTTAATGAATTTTTCAAATTACAGTTATCTTTCCAAGTATTAATGATTGGTTGCTGCTGGACCATATTTTGCTGCAATTTTCACAGAATGATCCCCATATGCCCTATATCGCAAAAGGGTGTAGAATTGAGAAAAAGTAGGTTTAATATCAGCCAACGAAACATTTATTCATTTAAATTCTTCAAATCGGCGAAAATTGTCAATCTGGCATATGAATTCGTTAATTAAAAAGCGGTTAATTTGAATAAATATTCAAATTGAAAATTTCTTATATTGATGAATATTATTCAACTTTAATACAATATTTAAGTTACATTTACGAAATTTTTGTAGTAATAAATTAATACATAAAATATTAAGGACCAAGGGAAGGAGTAATCCACATACAAAGCAAAAATTGATTATAAAATATTTTAAGAAATGTGACAGAGAGATCTTTCAATTTAGTCCCAATGATTTCCAGATAGAACTGTTTTTACTGAATAAAAAGTAAGATTGATGGGATCAGTAGCCCCCATACAAAATATGATTATCGAATATCTAAAGATTTACTACAGCGAAATTTTTTTCGAAATATAGGAGAATTTTTTTATAGCAAAGCGCAGTATAAAAAATTAATGTAGGTGGTGAGGAGACCGGCTTGTATTTCTAATCTTACATGTGTGTTAATAAGAGAAAATTTATGCAAAATATTCCTTTAATCATTATAATAAAAATTTTCCCCCTGTATTTATATCTAAATTCAGTTTACATCTTTCTCATATTTAATATTTCATTTAATATATCAAAGAAAACATAAAAAAACTATTTAAAGAAAAAAAATAGTTAAATTAAGACAAATTAATTTCATTTTAGTATGTAGAATTTAATAAATTTGTATGTTATTTTACTTCCGATGCGTTACCGTTTACGAAAATGTTTCGTGAATATTACTTACGATATATGATACAGTGTAGGCTATAAAAACTTCATTAGGACCAGGAGGAGTTGTACTCCCCATAGAAACAAATATTAGTTATCAAATATCTACAGAATTGTTAAACAAGAAGTATTCAAATTGGTTTCAATTACCATCCCAAGGATCTTTTTAACTGGCCTAAATGTAGAACGGATAGGACCATGGGGAGGGGCACCATCAACTTTAAAGGGCAGCGACAGCGCTTAGCTAGTTATGTATATAAAATGCTCTCATTATTAAAAAGTTCAATCAAGTTTAATATTTCTTATGCACCAATACAAAATATGTCAAATTAATAATATTTCAGGAAAAAAGACCTCATTGTGCTTAATTTCTTTTATTGTTTTTTTTTCTTAGTTTTTGGTTTTGTGGCACCATAAGAAAACCTCATCAGTTTTTCATTGAATAAAAAGTTTTTCTATAAATCATGTAACATTTGCAGTTTCTTAAGAAACATTTTCAACAATTTCTTTTGAGCACCACTTAACCTTTTTGTCCACTCCACAAAAAAAAAATTATTTTCTTCTGATTCTCAGCTTCTCCTTACTTTTTTTGGTGTCGAATTTTCATACTTTGAATAAATATGAAATAATAAATTTTGAAAAACATTTTATACACGGATTAAAATCATAAAACATATTTGATTTCCTTTATAAGTTTTGCGATTATTATACAACAAAAAGTATTAATATTTTATATCCTTAGCACCCTCTTCTTGTCCCCTTTGCTTTCTTGGCGGAATTTAAAAGTAATAAGAACTGAAAAATATAAAAACTGCTGTAGTTGCCCCAAAATGATTTGTGGTATTTTATCAATGGTTAACGTGTTATTTGATATTAAAAGTTTTTCTCCACGCCCTCATAAACTTGCCACTTAAATGAGAATTTTCAACACGATACTTAAAAAATACAAAAAATAAGACGCTAAACTATATTTTAAGCGAAAAATAAAAGAAATAATAATAAATAATAAGTGTATGAGAATATAAGATAGAATAGTTGGGTTAAAAAGTACACGAACAGAACACGAAACAAAATATTGTAGGACTGAATCGATTTTTTTTTTGGAAAATAAATTTATAACTTTTGATCGGCTGAATGGATTTGCATGAGATTTAATATAATAAAATAATAAGTATGAAATTATTAATGTCATACAGCCCTGGAAAAACATGCTAACGTGTGGTTATTTATATAATTAAAAATATTGAGCTCAGTACCACTACTGAGTTCAAAAATAATCCATTTTTAATTTAAAAATTAACCTCTTTGTTCTTAATTCCCAAAGCTTGCATTCTAAAGCGGAATGAAGTTTTGAAAATTTCAAAGTGTTTCCAGACTTCAATAAATTTAGACTTTATAGATCAAAAAATAAAAGAATCCCATTTTTGGAGTTTTTTTTCCATATTTTTTAAATTCCTCCTAAATTCATTAAAAATGGCCAAAATTTCGTTTAATTTTTAGAAAAGCGGAAACAATTCGAAATGTTTTTATTTTATATGATTTTATCGTAATAGCAGACATATTTCTGAACCATATACAAAGTAAACAAATTTCATAAAATCGGGGCAATACTTTCGGAACTGACTCAGAATCTTTCAAAATTTTTAAAGTAGCAAATTTTATTATAACTTTAATATGCATTTCAACATAATTGATTTAACATTGTACAATTACATTGTATCAATCTATTGTAATAGAACGTTAAATAAACCATTTTTAACCACAAAACAAAATGATTTTTAACCAATATGAAGATTTATACCTTTTGATTTCAATTATTAATCTAGTGTTAGAATACTTTCTTACAGCACTGTTGAGCATTTAATACTACTAAAGATATATGTATAAAAACTATAAAAATGCATTGAATTTTATACAAAAAAAACTTCAATATTCTACTGGTTTTGTCTATAGTTAGTGAATAAATGAATGTCTATGTAATTGTTTGCCGTCTTGTGTAGAGGACTCTTGTAAGGAATACAAAACATAAATTCTTGTTATCGATTTAAGAAACAAAATAAAAAGAAATATTAACTAAGAACCCACCAAAAAAGAGATATATACTATATAAAGTCATGTCCTCGATAATGTTTTTTATAGATTTTTATATTATTTTCTCTTTTTTTTGCTGTTCGAAAGGCAATAAATATATTTTTGTTTCTAAAAGACAAAAGGAAGAAATCGCCAAACGGGAGTTAACATTTTCTGTTCAAAGTATTTGAGTTGCAATGACAATTATTGTTGGTGTGTATGAGTTTTTCAATCCTTAAAGAATTTACTTATTTATTCTTTTACTTTTGGGGAATTTCATCCTAAATATAAAATTCTGCCACAAAATATTTACAGTCAACAAAATATTGAATCAAAAGTATGAAAGAGAAGAAAATATGAAACCGAACGCAAACAAAATTCTATTTTAAAAATAAAATTTTAAGAAACTTCAACATAAAGAATAAAAGAAAATCTATAGGAATTTTTTGTAAAGCTTGTTATACCCTACACCAACAAAGTTGATTGGGGTATTATGCGTTTTTGCATAAATTGTAACGGGCAGAAAAAATTTTAAGTAAACCGTTCGACTCAGGGAATTTTTTTATGCAATTCGGCATTTGTCGTTATTTTGGTTCAAGGACGACTCTTATTGAAATTGGTGATGATGGGTTCATTATTTTACCTAGCGCCCATACAAATGTTCCTCCCGTAATGGGGATTTAATGCCACAAAATTCCTAAATATAAAGCGATTTAAATGAAAATTTTCACAAAACAGTCTAATAATAATCTAAAACGCCAAGTTGTACGAGAAACGATCCAATATTTCTCATAAGCCCCATACAACATCTATCTCATATATCACCTTAAAGGGCTTAAATCTCACATATACGTTGGATGATAGTACCATCATAATGTACTGCACTCTCAAGCATCTCTCTTATAATCAACAGTGTAGGTTATTAAATAGTCAAACTTGACCGACTATAACTTCTTACTTATTTTTATTGTTGTTTTCCAAATTGATTTAATGCACAAACTTTTTTGCTTCCTTTGTACATTTTTATTTTATTTTATTTTGCTTTGTTACTTGGGTTTCCTTTTATTGTGTAGTGTGAATTTGTCCCTGCTTCCTCAATAGTTGTTCCCTCCATAATATTATTTTATTTTCACAACATTGCTGAAGATTTTTTCCAGATTTAAAGGAGTTTTCTTTGCTGAATTTCGGATGTTGGAAAGGTTTTTTATTTTTGGCATTATTTTGTATTGACATTTTTTTTTGTTTTACCGCATAAACTATTAAGAAAAGGATATACAACTTTTTCTTTCTCTCATTTGTGTTTTTCGATAATTACAAAAAATCCAACAATCGAGAAGCAAATAAAGTACAATTCATTGCATTTTCATTGTCACATTTGTGCCATGAAATTGTTAAAATTAATTTTTTTGGTACCTTAATTAAATACTCATTAAATAGAAATAAATTATTTTTCCAAAATAAATTATTATTGTTATTTTCTATATATTTTTCTTTTAATTTTACAATATTTATTAAAAAAGTATATTTGTGCAACAAAAGGTTCTAAAGTTAGTAATATTTTATAACTTTTTTAACATGTATGTTTCCTATATCAGATTTTCTTTAAGTGGAGAGATCAGAAATTAACACACGTTTTTCATTAAAACCTTTAACTCAAGTATTATTTGATTTATTTTTTAATACATTTTACAAAGTAAATCATGTCAGTTATTATGTTTGATGTCAAAAAAAAGGAATATATTGTTAATATATTTAAAATCAGTGACCAGAAAAACTATTAAATATTATCAACAGAACTGAACTTGGCCCAACAAAAAGTTGACCAAAGTATGCCGACAAACTGTTTCCAATGTTAATAAACAATGCCGGGAGAACTTGTCCGTTAATAGAAAACTTGGTTGAGGTAGAAAAAATGGCCCACATGATGTTTCTAAAGCCAAACACATAGAAAGTATTTTCGAAAGAGCTCTAAAAACATCCGGTTAGAAAACATCACCGTTAACTCAGATCTCTGCCTTTTAGGTACGAATAGTTAAATAACAAGTTCAGAGAAATGCAAGGCTTAAAAAGTTTCTGTCAGGAATGCTCTTAAAAATGTAAGGCCAAAAACAGAGCATAGAAATTGAAGTCAAGTTTCTAAAAAATATTCTTGCTGCATAATGGATGGCAATACGCATGCTCTGGCAGTTTTTTTTCGCAATTTTACATAAACATTTTATGTTGCTGATGTTCACGTGGATTGTTGAAAAAACTTTAGGACCCAAAAGTGTTCAAAAGTCCCAAAAAAGTTCTTAATATAGCGAGAAATATTGAAGTACAAGATCGATAATGTGGTATTTGTACCAAGAGAGCCGAATCCTCCTAACTTCCCAGAGGTCAGACTAGTGGAGAGAAAGAGGGCGCAAGCCCTTGTAAAAAGAGAATTGAAGACCACAGTAAAGGCAGATTTTAAGCAACGAAAGAGAAGGCACTGTAAAAACGTTAATGGAAGGTTCTTAAAACTTTATCTTAAAACTATATTTTTTTTTGTAAATTACAATAATAAATTCAATCAAATAAAAAATAATTAAAACTATAAGTTAAGATGTTTCTTTTTTATTTCCATAATGTATTTTAAATATTTTTTAATCTCACTCCTTAAGTCTTTATTTGTTTTTTAATGAAATTTTATTTTATGGAACGAACGACATAATAAACAACAATTAAATCCCTTCGATGGTTTGTTTTGTGTTCTGGATCATAATAAAATTTTGGAATGTTTCATTTTTTACTTACAATTCAATACAATTTTTCTATAAATTTGACAACAAGATTTTTCCTTTTCATTTTATAAAAAGGTGTAATATTTTTAATATTTTTAAGATTTTTTAAACTATAAATATATTAAGTAAAAAGTGGAATATATTTCTATTATAATTCTTCAGTCTTAAAAAACATTTACTTTTTATTATAAATATTTTAATAAATCCCAGTTTATTACTTTAAATAATATTTTGTGTTAATAATTTATTTTTTCAGATGATGAAAACTCTCATGTACATGCCATTCTTACCCAGGATAATCTGTTGGATGGTACAATAGAAACACCTACAGAACATTTCTACATTGAACCCTCTCACAGATACTCACCTCAATTGAATGAGAGTGGTGTTCACACCATCATCTATAAATTAAGTGATGTTGACATGCGTAGACCAGCGGTTGAATCACCCACCAAATCATCAACGGCCGAACATTGTGCCAGCGAACGTCTCAGACGCAGCATGTTACTCGATGAATTAAAGCGAAGAAAGTCTAATAAAGAAGAATTTCGATGGTTTAAAGATATGAATCCTGTGACACAAGAGGAAGTTGAGTTGTATAAAAGACGTTCAAAAAGGTGGCTGCCAGAGGAGGTGAGTTTTAAATAAGTAACAGCTATTAAATTTACATAAATTTTCCTTTAATACTTAGAACGTGTTTCTCTTACAAATGTGTGTCACTAGCTGCTCGAGTAAAAAAAAAAGTACCAATTACTGTCACTATCAGGACAATAACATGATTTCTTAGCGCTTTTTTTTCACATACTTCACACACACACAAACCGAATACTGTTCTGTTGGCATTTTTTATTTTGAATTTTCCACTTGTAAAGAAAACCAAAAAAACTCTATAAAAGCTTTAACACCAGAAAACAGTTTGATCCTTGATTTTAAATATATAATATATACATATGTGTGTATATGTGTATGTAATAAAAAGACCTCGCAGTTTTAATGACATATTCGCTACATTAATAAATATTTAAAATATCATTAAATTATATTAAAAAAAACAAACTCTGACGTTATTAAAAAAGTGAACAAACGAAAATTTTCTGAAAAACATGGAACTGCTGGGTTTTACTACTTTTAAAAATATATGAATGTGTGTATGTATGTTTATATTTAAATTTTGTGGTTGTGTGCGAATATTTTTGTGTTTCACCTTTTTAACTTGAGCGTGTGATTACTTTATTATTGAGAGCGTGTTTATTTTACATTATTATTACTTACCGTTATTGTTGAAATACAACAATGACAACAACTGCAATCACTGTCAAAGTGTGTATACATCTATTTTTGTATGTACAATAAATGTTTTGAGATATAAAATACCACATCCCTTCAGCCAATACCTTTCCATTATCCATTCTTACTATGTTACAATGTTAAACACCAAAATATACATATAAATACATATATATATATATATATATATATATATATATATATATATATATATATATATATATATATATATATATATATATATATATATATATATATATATATATATATATATATATATATATATATATATATATATATATATATATATATATATATGTATTTATATTTAGTGGTGCTATTTGTCAATTTTAAATGTGCGTTAAGCCAATGTTAATATACAACAGTATGAGTGTGATGTTACGTTTCTCTCATATATATAGAACAAATATCCATTATACCATTCATGGTTGTGTGTATGTATGTATACATTTCTTGTTATTTTTTCTTATGTTCTTTTCCTCATTTTTAGCTGCTGGTCTTTATATACATTTTATTTTGATTGACAGTTAATTTACAAAAATTTGCATAATAGAGTCAAGCGTTTTTCACTTCTTTTCATTTACACTTTCTTTGTATGCGCGAGAGAGAGTGAGAAAATACAATTTCGGTTTTTCTTTTTTCAACTTTTTAGAAAAATTTACATAAATATCAAGTGGTGAAAATCAATAAATAGATTCAAATTGTTAAATTGAATTTATAGAAAATATTTGTGACGATAGTGAGGAAAAAAAGGAAAAATCACACAATTTACATTTTAGACTTGTTCGAAATAAAAGAATGAAATTTAAAGCAATGCGATGACGATTGACTAATTTTAATTTGAGGAAATTTAATAGTTTCGATAGAAGTGTGAAATTTTTATTTAAAATACATTTTTTTACACTGATCGGTGAATTATATCAATAACGATTTTGAAGTTATGTCGAAAAAGTTAATTAATTCTGTTACCTTCTTAGTCTGATTATTTTTAAATATTTTATAAAAAATAAAGAAATATGTAAACACAAGTCGGTAGTAAATATAATCTAAGAACTGAAGTACTTTTCCTTCCAGGATATAAACTGAAAATAAAAGTATTTTTAAAATATTAAAATTTATTAATAATAAGAATACAAATAATAATAATAAAAATAAAAGAAATTTAATAAGAGTTTTGTAATATCTCGAATGATACAAAACAGTTCTCAATGGGACTGCATCCATTTTTTGTGACAAAGCTCCAACCTCTATATCGACTGCTAAGATTAATATGAAATTTGATATAATGCTAGCAGAGCTTGTAACTTAAAACATTAAAAACGCACAGGTGGTCCATGAATGGAGCTAAGTTTCCTCGAAAAATGCTTCGAGATAGTCTTAAAAATGTATAGCCGCCTGTTAAATTTTATCCAATTCCAAAATACTTTCTCATATAAATTTAAGAAGTAAAGGTGCTTTATTCGGCTACGCTTAATCAATATGATGTACGAAATCATGAATATAAGATATACACATACACAATCACATAATAATTTTTAATATATAACATCATATATACGCGCGACATTTTTGACTATAACTCTTTCCTGCTTATCCAACTTTCCACTAAAAATTATAATTAAATTTTAAATTTAATTAACATTTAAATTTTTTTAAATCGTACTCAAGCTTCACATCTGTTTGTCTCAGATCAGTCTGTAACTTCTTTGTTGCTGGATGGATTTTGCTGGTATAAATTATTAAACTACTAAGGACGATAACAAACATTCAATTCATACTATTATGTGATAATGAAATCAAATGCAAATAACTCGAAAAGCTATTTATAATAGAGAATGATTCGTGCAATTGATTATTTTTAAAAATTGATGTTAAAAAAATTATTTAAATCAACAATTTCATCATTAACAATTTATTATTATTTTTAATATCTTTACTTTTTAAATTTTATTCACTTTTTATAGAATTTCTTAAGAAATAAGATTAAATATTTTCACAAAAAATTCAACCATTTCGTATTCCCGTGTACGTTATAAATGTTTATTAAAAATCTTTGTTGTTATAATAATACTTTTTCGCTTTTTTTAAGTCATAATAATTCTATATGAGAATTTATTTTCAACTTTATTTGCAATTTCATAAAAATACCAAGAGCAGAAGAAACCACAATGTATGTGACTGGACTTTTACGTATGACTACAGATAGACTATGCCATACACTCAAACACACACTCATACATATAAAAGCATAAAGATTCATATGAATAGAAAGGACACTTCAAAAGAAATAAGCGGCATTAATAACGAAAATCAGCTTTTCCTTTCTTTCACTTCGCTTGTTACTTTCTTTACTCAAAACAGAGATGGTTAACCTTAAAGCTCTTGAACTAGTTAGCAACATTTTGAATCAGAGCAGATATTACCATCTCTGGCAAGAGCAATTAAAATTTCGTTCTATTTCATTTTTTGCAACAATAAATATTAGTTGTTGTGGTTGCAATTTCTAACTTTTATATAAAATAAAATGTGCAGCACCGCACACACAGATATTCATACAATGCGATGAGAAAGAAATGAAAATAAATTTGTGTTGAAAGTAAAAATGAGTAAATTATAAAAACAAGAACAAATAAAAGCAACGACACAAGAGACTTAAAATGAATGAATAAATGACTGGCTGACTGAGTACATGCATGCTTTTTTTTGTTTGTTTTTGTTTGTCGTGCCAGTATGCAGGGCAATTTTATGTATTTGTCCAAATAAATCCAATTAAAATGTCATTTATATTATTGTTAAGGGTACTTCAGGGCTTCAAAGACTCCTCAACTATGAAACTCGGTAACCACTTCAAAATATATAAATATAAATAAAAATACATGCTTTGCCATGAGAACGTAATGAAAAAATAGCAGGAGTATTTAATATTTTACTACTAAATTCAAAAATTAACTCTTCTGTTTTTATTATTTTAAATAAAAAGAGAAAATAGCGATTTGCTACTTAATGCCTACAGTTGATGACAAATTCATATTATTTAAATTGTTATATATAAATTTATATTTTTTGTTTGAATTTTCCATCCATGTCCATTTTAATATTTTTTCCTTAATTCCATTTTCATTGTATTTATTTTACTTTTATTTTACAGCTGGCTTCATCTGGTGATGACCATAAGGAAGATCCTCCTCTGCCCTTGGATTTAGATGTTCCATATAATGATGATTTTAGTATTTTTCATAATGCGGAAAAGCCGCATCAACAGCAACATGATGATAAAACATTTAGTCCTTTAGAGAAAACCACCTCAACCGAAACTACGAGTAACTTTAATAATAATAATAATTATAAAAATAATTATAATAATCATTATAACAACAAAAATAAGGAAGAACAATTGCGTAAAACGCAACAGCAACAACAAGCATCTGTGATAACATGGCGTAATGCTGGTCAGCAACAACAAACAATATCCACAACAACTCCGCAGTCACCAGCATTTATGTATCCCACTAATTCCGCCTCATCATCGTTTACCAAGTACAACCGCAACCGTAATATTATTGTTAGTAATTATAATCCAAATAACAGCAACAACAACAATAACAATAACAACTATAATGGAGACAACATTAATAATTCCTACAACAATAACATAAGAAAAACTTATACAAAACATAAAAATATTATTGTTAGTACATTCAATAACAACAACAATAATAATAATAATCAAAATAATCAAAATACAAACTACAGCAATAGATCATCCTCATCTTATGATCGTGTTGATGATTTCAGTGATGGCAACAATTTTTTCAACAACAATTGGACCACAATTTTTATGGGTAATGATCGTCCCATACATAAAACCCATGTGGAAATTATTACCAAAAATGGTGCCACCAAGAAACCGAACATCATTGTCAACAATTATAATCCAGAAATAATGATGGCACCCAATCCCCATAATCCCAATTTCAATAGCATGTTAATGACTAATTTACTAAGCAATAGAGGTGGTGGGGATTTTGGCCAAAGTGATTCCTCAAGTTCGGGTAAATCATTGTACGATCGTAAAATCACTTGTATGCTGTATTTGCAAGCAGATCATACGTTTTTCCAGAAAATGGGTTCAGATGAGGCGAGTATAGAAGCTATAACGAGACATGTTCAAAGAGCAAATGCCATATACAAGAATACAGGTGAGAGGATAAAATGAAATGAATAAAAAATATTCATTAAACAATCTGTCAGGGATATTTTTTCCACATTTTTCATTTTTCATTTTTTTACTTTGAAATTTGAAATACAGATTTATTCTTTTTATACTTCAACTTTGTACTAGAAAATTCAAATGTAAACCACAGAGAAAAATATAAAAACTATTTTCTAAACAAAAACCATAGACAAATAGAAAAACCGACCTCCAAGGAACATATTTATTTTGAATATTCAAAGTAAACAAAAAACATCAACAGAAACTCGATATAAAATATATACGTGTGTGTGCGTGTATTAATAAAAAAATATATATTTGCATGAAGTTATATTCATCATGCAACAGAATGAGTTTTAGAGTTGAAAGAAATTCTATAAAACTATGAAAAAAATTTAAAGCATAAAAGTGGATTAAAACAAGATTTTATATTAGTATTTGTAAAATACTAACATAATAACATTTGTAAAATATAAATATATTAAGACACATACACATATAAAATTAGTTACTTCTCTGTATTTTAAGCGATTATCATAAATAAAAATTAATGATCAGCAAAAACGAAATCGCTTTTTATTAAAATATTACAAATTTTATTACAGTTAAAAGATTCCTTTGAACTTTAAAGAAAAATATAAGTTGGTCTTATATTTACCAAAACTTATAGACAACAATTAAAATTCATTTCAAATAACTTTTGTCTTAATATCTTTTAGAAACATATTAAAAATATTTAGCTTTATCACAGTGCCAGTTATATATTTTTCTGATGTTGAGTTAGAATTTTATTGTATATTTTTTCTACGCATTTAATCCAACCAATTTCATTTCTAATTCTTTTAATTATCAAAAGATATTGAAATATTTCTTAACTCTTAGTAAGAAGGCACTCTGGACGTATGTTTAATAAAAATTTATTTATATAAACATATAACTTATACGCATGTAGTTATTGAATTATGAGAAAAAAAGTCTTCTCAAAATTTATTAAATTTCGATGCCAAGACTTGTGTTATTATGTATACAGTGTAAAGCATAAGTCTAGGTTCATCAATTATAACAATTTTAAGTGAAAAAATATATATTTAGATATTTTTTAATTTATATTAACATATTTAAAGTGAAAAATATTCTTATACTTTTTATTAATTTATTTTTAAAAAATTAAAAAAAAAATATTTGTGTCCAACAAAATAAAATAGAGATAAAAAGCCTTCTTGAAACTCTATTTTATTTCACTGCAAAAGTTTAAATTACTTTACGAAAATGCAACTTTGTAATTTTTATTAACTGAAAACGTGTTAATGAGATCAGCAAATATATAATTGTAGTGCAAAAGTTTATTCATTTGTAATGACTCGAGAAAATTATCTATTAATGAAAGAAATATTATTACATAAATTTGGCAAATCAGACTTTGAATTTGGACAAATAATAAACAAACGTAAATCATGAGTAAAACAGTTTACAGTTTCAACATAGAGAACAGATTTAAATTTAAACTAAACTCTGAAGCTTCTAAATAATATATTATTGGTTAAAAAAGAAATATAATATATTTTTTAAAATGATTTTATTCAAAAGTTTTTACTCGAGATATAGAGAGCGACTTTTATTTTATTCATTACTTAATTTCAAGTGGTAGCGAGATTTGATCGTAGAAAGTTTAGAAGCCAAATGATACATAATATTTTACGCTTTACTCGCTGGTTCAAATGTCATAAGGACGTATTTAATTAGGAGTAAAAATTATGAACAACATATATTAACCCGTTATGTAGTTAATATACAAAATATATTCAAATTTGTTTAAAGTATGATTTTCTTCATACACAAAAAGTATTTCAGAGATTAATACAGAGTTTAAGGAATCATTATGCAAAAAATCTTAAAAAAGTTGGATGCCTTTAAAAGCGAATAATTGAAAAAAGCGATATAATTTTGCAAACATGAATAAAAATAACACAAACTATTTTCGGGCAATTTTGAAATTATTGAAAGAAATTGTTTATTGCCGTCCATTTAAATATTTTTATCAATAACTCCAACCAATGTGTCAAATAAAAAAGAATTCTTACTGCTTATTGCAGCTAACAGGACAATTATTATTATTATTATTATTATTATTATTATTATTATTATTTATTATTTTATTATAAAATATAATATAAATCTCTCATAATACTATTAAAATTTTCCACTTAAAATTCATTAAAATTTAATTAGGGTACCGAAGTTTATACTTTACACTGTACGCATGCTAACATATAAAAGCGTTAGAATGAAGTTACATATTTATCTATGTTGCAAAAAATATATATTTTTTTACAATACAATTGTTATTTTCACTGCAACTCTGACTACAATGACATTTTCGCAAATTGGAGGTAATATATCGGAATTTTAGTAAGTATGCGAAAAATGGGTCTCCAACTATTTTCGGGGATTTCACAATATATATTATTTTCATAAAAAGCTGTGCTCGCAAAAAAAAGAAAAAACAAAAATAAATCAAAAAATATAAAAAACTTACGTAGGAACATTTGTCGTCTTAGGGACGATTTAGTATGATTTGTAATTTTAATTTACTTTCCTTTTAAATATTTATTTTTAGCAAAGGACAAAAAATACTCAACAATCATATTTCTTATTCAATAGTTTTTTTTTTATTTTGAAGATATTGAATTTGTTACATTATTTCAGAAAATATTCATCTCTGTTAAAAACGATTGATCGACAAAATGTTTAAAACTCTTTCAATTGATATATTGAAAATATTTTAAAATTATTCATATATTCGGTGTTAAAATACAATAATTATTATATTTTTTCTTATATAATCACAAATTGATCTGTATAAATAATGTGTGTGTATGTGTTGTGTTTATTTGTTAATGGACATCGAATATTTTACGAAAAAACACAATCTACATATAATTCTACTGACACAAATCCAATTTCAGTTTATTGTTTTAAAAATAAAAAATACAGAGCATTGTTGGGTTTTTTATACCCCACATTACTATCAGATGATATTTGTAGCACATTGTATTCAATAGAAATACAATTACAATTTTAAAATATTTTTCACAAATAAACATAAACAAATGTTCATTATTCTTTATAGCGCCTATTTAAATTAACACAAAATGGTGTAGGATATTATGTAATCGGCTTTGACGAAGTCTGTCTTGTTTATAATATTTTTTATTCTTTTTAATTTTTTTTTAACATATTTTTTTCAGTAAATATGAATTTGTTGTTATTAATGTTTTTATTTCTGTCTCCACCAGATTTCAATAATGATGGCAAACCTGACAATATTACATTCATGATTAAACGCATTAAAGTTCATAACTTGAATGCAGTCAAAGATCCTTCATATCGTTTTCCCGGCAACTACGGTGTGGAAAAATTTTTAGAATTATTTTCAGGTGAGTACAACAATTTTACATTCTGTCAATAATTCAATTGACTTTTACATTTACATTTTGCATAACAATTACATTTACATTTGACTTTTATTTTACCTTGAATATTATATGATTTATTTATTTAAATATTGTTTTTATGTTTATTAAAAATCAATTAAAATTATTATTTTGTTTTTTTATTAATATAATTTTTTTAATATTATTTGTTAATTTAATTGCAATTTATTATTATATAATTTTGACCTTATGGTCGATATAATTGTGAATTATAAAATGATAAACAAAAAATTGTTGAAAAGTTAACTGTAATTATTTTGATTTTATAAAGAGATTTGTAGAGAAATACGATTTTAATAAAAAATATTTTTTTACTATTTATTCAACAGTTATAAACATTTTAAAATTTACTTAATAAACTTTCAAATTTATTCGTGGAATACAGAAATTTTGACTTTTTTCGTTAGATGTTTTAAACAGTTTTTTTAAATTATTTATTTTGAATCAACTTATTATACATTTCTTTAAGTAGTGTCTCAATGTGTCCAAAAGCGATTTTTTCGGAAATAGTTATATAAGTTTTGTTAGCAAATCGAAATTGCATCTTTAAATGTGTTTTTGAGTATATCTAGAGAAGCAGGGAACCCTTTCATTCGATTCTGCAGAATTTTTTAACGGCCAAAAAATAAACTCGGCTACCACCGTTACTATAAAGTAAATCGTTCAACTCAGTGTGGCTGAACAATTATTTTGGAATATATATTCCTTGATGTAAATTTCAGTATTTATAGAGCCCATTGCAAAAGATGATTGACTTCTTTTGCCGCAACTCCATAATGTTTGCCATACCAAGAACCTTTTGAGAAATATCGACTGTTTTTTACATAAGTTGCTTCATTTATTTTGAAGCAAGAACATTTGTTGTTTACAACCGTCAAAACTTTTTAGGGCACAAACCTCTAACTTTTCATACCAAATAGTGCGAGCATTTAATGCATAAATGAATGATTGACGAATTTATAAAAAAGCCAATATACCTCAGACGACCAACTTTTTTTTTTTGCGGTTTTATACTCCTTGAAATGAGTCAAATTTCTAAACTCTGAAATGTGAAGTCTCGTGAAGTTTAACATTTTAAATTAAATTCGATTTGTACTTAGAGTGCTCTTGGTTACTGTTCGCATTTGTAGCTTTCTTCTTTTGGTTTTTAAAACACTGAAACATTATTTCTCTTTATTGGCCAAAATTTCCTTAATTTCCTTAAAATATTCTTAACTAAGAGTTTTATCCATTCATATTTTGATAGCAATTTAAGATATACTATTTGCCCAGTTTTACCATGTTATTCAATATACACACTTTATTAAGATGGTTTTATTGATGTAAAATTTTATTCATTCCGTAGGATTTTCATTTCGTTAACATTTTCAATTAAATTTACCGATAAAATGCTTCAATAAATAAACTGAATTTAATTCAATGAGTTTTATCAAAAGAAGTTATTTTCGCGGAAATGTAATTAAGTTTTAATCCTTATTGCAAAAATTCCAAATAACCTCAGTGTAGCAAGAAAAATTGCATATGAAAATTTTTAAAATTAATTTAAATTAATTTTATATTTCATTTTCAGTAGAAGATTTAATTTAAACAGAGAAATTATTTCTCACCAAAATTATAACTTTTTGAATTTATTAAATTGTAAGTTTAAAGAATTTTTTATTCAAAATCTGCAGTAAAAATTCATTTGTTTTCAAAAGCTTTAAGTTTAACAATTAAGTTTTTTCAATTTGGATTTTCTTTTATAAAATCTGTATATTTATATTTACCTTAAAAAATTTATATATATTTATCTACTTATGTACAAAAGTTGTTATTTTATATTTCATTTTATATTTATAGAGGAGGATTATGATGCATTTTGTTTGGCTTACATGTTCACATATCGAGACTTTGAGATGGGCACTTTGGGTTTAGCTTGGACAGGAGATTTGAAAAATGCTGGTGGTGTTTGTGAAAAGAATGGGGTAAGTAATTATAACTAAAAATATTTTTTTTTTATGAAACTAAAACTAAAATAAATTATTTGGACATTTAATCGCTTTAACAAAATTCATGAATCCTTGAAATTTTAAAACTATTTTTTATAATAATTGAATAAATGTTCTGATTTTAATTTTTACACCCAATATATGTATATTTACATACATATATGTATATAAATATTTAATTACATATTACTCATACGTATTCACGCTTTTGTAAATGAATTATTAATGATACTCATACGCCACCATTCGCTGTTGGTTGGCAGGAATTGCACTTAAATTGCAAATAAACTGAATTTATTGAAAATGCAGTTGTTGTTTATTCTATAAACAAAACAAAATATACCAAATTGTTAAAAAATATACTGGAAAAAGAAATTGTAAATCAACAAAAACAAAATGGAAGAAATAACAAAAAAACAATTACAAAATTCGTTGTGAACTTGAAAATTCATTATGGACTTTGGCTCGAAACCATATACAGCAACAGCAGTAAAAACAAGAAGAACAACAACAAAACCCAATCATTTTGTCCACGATGCTACAACATTTCGTTTTTTTACAGCGAATGAAATACATTCAAAACAACATCTTTATTTTGTTCATTTCCTGTGTCCGCATATAAATTGGTTGACTCTGTTGAATGCAACAATTCAGCCAACAAAAACAAAAAATTTTGTATGTATAAATCCAACCATTTCGGCTTCAAAAACACAAAAACGTAAAATTTTTAACCAGCAAAAAATGTACAGAACAGAACTTTTATTTTCAGAAAAAAAGAAAAAAATTCTATAAAATTGTAAGAGGTTTTTTTGTTTATGCTGAATGTCTGAATAAAGTTTTCTCTTCTTTGCTGCTTTATTTGTGAGGACTAGTGGTTGGGAAGAACTTTTGTTTTTGTTCATACAATGACTTTTTCGAATATAAAATTTTACATTTATTATCGTGTTTCACATAACCAAAGAAAAAATAAGTAAAATTTTAACAACGAAATTGTAAAAGAAACCAATAATTAATATTATTTAAAATAAATTTGTCTCAGTGTTTTCGAAGTTGATTTAAATTACCTAAATTAGTAAAATTTAAAATTTAATATAGAAAACTTACAAAGACAAAGGCAGGTAATAGCGTGAAGCAGTAAAATCGGTTTAAACCGATATTATATACAACCCTGATATTGAATGGAGAGAATATTTTTTGGTCCTTATGTGGAAGCTGCAGTAGTCTGGAAAGAAACCAATAATGCACCAATATTCGCGAAACTAGTTCCGTATATTAAATATAGTAAGAAAAGTAATTCCAGCTGAGTTCATTAATATTTTAGTTTAAATTCTTTTTTCGGTAGGGGGTCTTATATGGCATCTAGGTCAAATACTGTTGTTATTCTTAAATTAAAATAAACACGTGTATGTCAAACATGCCGGGAATTGTCTTTTAAACTGTATAATCCGATTGCTATGATTTCTAGTGAATATATCTGTAGATGTATGTTGTTGGTATTATTTAATTATTATTTTATGTATGGAATGACAATCTTAAGGCACCGTCCTGCTCATTGTAGACACTATATAGGTGAACATTTTTAGATACCTTTATTTCATTTATGCACATTACCATTTTGACCAAAAACAAAATTATTTTTGATCGGTCTACTATTTTAGATATTTCTCATACCTAAATTATGAAAGAGGGCATGACTAATTTCATAAATATCAGCCCACAAATGAGCTTTGCTCCCACACAAACCCATTTCTGAAAATCACTTTAAATGTATAAAACGAAAAAATATATCAGTATTGTGGTAATTTTATGTGCCATTAAATTACCAAAAATACCGTTCTTTTCTATTCATAGAATCCCAATTTTCGAAAAATCATTTCATCACTATGATCGTATTTTAGATCATCATGGCATAGAAAAGTATATAATTGATCTAAATATATAGTTAATCTTAAACGACCACACTTGCAAGTTTTCTTAAATTAAAAAAATGATTAATTTTAAAATTACTTATTTCCACCCCACTGTGCTAAATAGTTTAAATTATAATTTTTTTAATATTATTCTTTCGATAGACTTAAAATTAATAATAAAATCTTGAGTATCTTCTTTGAAAAAAAAACTTACATTGAAATTAATTTTTAACAAAAACAAAACAAATAAAGAAATAAAAAAATAAATTTTTCAATATCATTTCGTTTTAAATTCAATATAAAAATAACAAAAAATAAAAAAAATTGCAAAAATAAACATTAAAAGATTTTAATTATTAAAAAAGTTTTTCTCTGCATAAATAAAGATTGATAAGATTTTAAATAAAGAAGGATTTATTATTTAAGTTTGAGTTGTTGTTTTTTATTATTGGATTTTTCTTTTATTTGTTGCAATTATTGTTATTGTTATTATTTTATCTTACTTTTTTAAGTTTTTGTATGTCTGTATGTCTGTAGATTTTCAATAATATTTGTGTAAATTATATAAATGTCCGTATAAATGTGCAATTTTACATTACATTTGCCTTAAAAATAAAAATTGATCTTTATGTATAAATGCGTCTGTATATGTATGTGACTTATGTATGTATGTGTTTGTTTTTTTATTTATTTATTTGTGTTGAAATTTATAGTTATAAACAGATACGAATGAAAATCTGTTTGTATAATACACATACATATAAATATTTGTATTTTGCTTACAGTACCAAGCAGAACAAAAGCAACACAAGAACATAAAAATAGCACTTTTTTATGAATCAATATATTTACCGTTTTATAACAGAGTTTGGAGTTTGAAAGCCTATCATAGTTAAAATAAATAAATAAATAAATAAAAAGATGAGATAAATTAATAACCGTTATTTTAAAACAGACGTAATTAAAGTTGATATATACTTGTGTTCCGTTATTTCTGTTCGGTACTGTAGAATAATGTAAAATTTACATTCATCAAACAAAAACATGTACATGTCATCAGTATCTTTAACATTAATTATCATTATTGTTCCCTTTTTACTTATCATAACTACTTTGCATTTATCTTAATACAGATACAATATAATATACATATACACATACATGTATATGTATATTATACATATAAAACATTTTGCATATAACTATTTAAAGAACAAACAATTTCTCCTACAATCTGTATTCTACTCAACTCTTATTGAGTTTAATTACATTTTCTCATTATCTTCACTTTATATCTGATTGTATGTTTGTTTGTTTATTTATTTATTATGCTGTTGTTGTATGTTTGTTTGTTCATGTTGAAGAAATAGAAATAATAGTTCTTATTCCACAGGAGTAAAATTTTAGCTTTAATTAAAAAACTGCATTATTGGCAAAAGCTTATAAAATTGTTTTATTGAATATGAAAAACTAAATATTTTTCGTGTCCATTTTAATATTTTTTTTAAATTTTAGATCGAGAAACAATCAAATTTTAATATAAATAATTTTTCTCTTCATTCTTGGCTCTCATCATTTTCAAAAAAAAAAAAAAACTTACAAAAAGGATTTTTTCTGATTTATATATATATATATATATGTCCCTTATAATTCTTTTTGCTCTATTCTAGTCCAAAATATACCCTGCATTATGTATAAAATTCTAAATAATTTTTGTGCAAGAACTATATACTCATTTGGGTTGAATAAAAAGTTATATTATTTGAAATAGAAATTTGAAGACAAAAATAAAATAAATGAAATCATGAAAGAATTTCTAGAGTAAATGCATGTAAATCAATTCCGAGGACATTATGGGAAATATTTTCGCCGCTAGACCTGTCGGAATTTCGTTGATTTTCATCTAATTTTCTTTAGTTTTTTGAGGAGAAAAAATGTCAAAACTAAAATCATTAAGATAAAACGGTGTACGTATTATTATTGTTATTTTTCAATTACCTTATGTTCTTCTTCCAGGACCCACTAGTAACATGTTTTTCTTTATATCATTCGGAAAGCGTTTTGGGACTACTATGTACAAATGATGGTAGATGGTATCTTGTCATTCCGTGTATAACGCCAAAGAGCAATCAATCAAGACCCCATAGATTATATCGGAGTCAATTTAACAATGCGTCTATCTGTTGGAAACGTTTAGCAATTTGTTGTTTTCATAAGCATTTTGCTATTTAAAAATAACAAAATATGTTAAGTAACAAAGAAATTATAGTCTGATATTTGGACCAGCCTCGAAATTCTGATAAACAACTAGTTATAAGATTATAATTAAGACAAATGTGTATATAATATTCCGAAGTATTGCCAATTTTTGTAACCCCCAAATGAAGCACAAATTTGTAATAATGTAAGTTGTATTGGAGTATATATATATATATATATATATATATATATATATATATATATATATATATATATATATATATATATATATATATATATATATATATATATATATATATATATATATATATATATATAATATATATATATATATATATATATATATATATATATATATATATATATATATATATATATATATATTTGAGGTAGAAGAAAAGAAATTTGGTACTGAAAGTGGCACAAAATTTACAAGTGTCAAATTTAATTACAATATCCTTAAATAAATTTGGCACTTGTCGACCAGCCGACTAAAACTTGAAATCAAATTATAAAAAAGTATTTTTTAACTACAATTTTCATAAATATTGATATTTATGTGCTAAAATTTCACTTCACAGATATACTCTACGTATACATAATATTAAAATAATTTTTGAAATATTACTCATACGTCTATGATGGGCTTTTTTGCAATTTTATTGTTAAAAATTATGTTTGTTGTTGTGTTTGTTTACAAAATTCTTTAAATAACAATAAAAACCTTCAAGGCATAACAATACACTTGTTTGTATAACAATAAATTTTTTGTTTTTGTTATTAACAATAGTTAATTTCCCTTAGGTATGGAACAAGGAATACAACAAAAACAACAATTTTTGTTGACTTTAATGAAAACTACAGGAAGAGCAAAAACAAATTTTAAATTCAAAATTTTATCATACATATTTTATCATACATATTTACATATATATTTAATACTTAAATGTTATATTTATATATACAACTTACCGTTGTTACTGTTATTTTTGCTACTGTTGCTCTTATTATTTCATTTGTATTTGTAGTCCATTGATAGCGTATGTTTATTTGAGTCACCCTTGACTTCATTTTACATTCAACATTTTTTACACATTTTTCCTTTCTTTTTTTTTGTTTTTTTTTTACGACAACTATATTTATTCTTGCATTTTAACACACAGACATTCAAATGCTCACATCCATAAACATACATATATGTACAGCAAACATTTGAAGCATCAATTTATAGTATACAAATATGTACATTGGCTGTCGGGTTGCCAGGACATCAGTTGGTTGTAGGACTGGCAGGCAACATGTCTGATTTTCTTACTGCCTACATAAATTGCTGTTGGTGTGACGGGCAGTATGTGTTTTAGTCAGTCAGTCAGTCAATCAGTCAGTCAGTCAGTCAGTCTGTCAGGTAGATAGGTAGCCAACCTAGTTTTCACTTTTAATGAAAACGCAAATGTTTGTGTAAACTAGAGTTTTGTCAACAAACGTTTCAATGTAATTTTCCAATTCAATGGCACAGACAAATACAAATGCTATACTAGAGAGTGTGTGTGTGTTTAAATAACTATGGTTTTGTATCTATAAGTGTTATAAAACAGACCAATATTAAACAATTGACCGTTATATACACATACATTTACACATTATAAAAACAAAATAAAAAATAATACAATTATATCATTCCACCGTAGAAGTGGTTAACAGTTTTGTATTTGTATTCACATTAAGATACACATACGCACTTTTAATACCATTCAGTTATATAAAAATATGTATGATGTATATCTACAAATATTTGTTAAAAACGTAAACTTTAACACTATTGTGTATTCGTAAATTTGGATAAATCTAAAATCTATAAGTATTTGTATAACAACAACAATTAGATAAAGTAGACAATTTGTCTGTATTATTTTTAATGTGTTAAACTTTTAGTAATTTTTTGTGTTGACAACAACATCAACATTAATCGCCAATGTTTGTAATACAAACATACACACACATAAGATTTACAGTGTAAAACAATAAAATATTTAAGATGTTCGTTCATTTTGTCAGAAGAAAGTATTAACTATTGATTTTCTAGAAAAAAGGTAATATTTATTTTATTCACTGTTTAATGAAGAATTATACGTATTCGATTACATTTATTTAGTTATTTAGTCATTGTCGCAATTAACGTATAAATACACTAATGTATATTTATAGTTAACTTAATTTTTTTTATATTTATTTTCTCTAAAAATAGTGTAAATGATATTTGCATTTTGTTAAATCGTCTAGGGAAAATTTAAATTTCGTAAAGAGTTTTGATGTTATAAAGTTGGTTACTTTTACTTTTTATCTCTCCTTTTAAATTTAAGAGTATTAAAAGTCATCAAGGTTAAGGGAGTCGTTGTCAATTAATGAATATATGAAACATTGATTGACCAGGACAGGAAGATTCCAATTTAATGTAATTATTTATACTTGTATTATTCTTATACTATTTCCGATATTTCCAATAATATTACTGATTTCTTGTGTTACTATATTTTCTTGATGGTTCCGAACATATTGATTGAATGCTGAATGTTGCGTGTAGGTGGCTTTGCCGAGTCCTTAATACCCTCCAGCACTATCAATTTGAAAATACATATGCAAATTTTCGAAATTACGTAATCTAACATATTTTTCCAGCAGTGCGATCCATTTTTTTATTATTAAATTTTTCAGTTTTGGTAAGTTGTCTCAGATATCAGTATTGACCCTCGGTTAATTCTATTGCCCGATTTTTGCTTCTTTAACAAATGCTTATTTTAAACTGGGTTGATTTTTGGAATAATGTAGGATGAGGGCTAAAGAAAATGATCCTCGTATTAGCTGTAGCATTTTCTGCTTTAATGGATTTCAATTGGATTCAATAATATCAAAATACCGTTATATATATTTAAGCATTTTAGCGTGATTTTCCGTAGTGGGAATAAATGACGATTACAGCCATTAATGGACACCATTTGTGTGCTAAATTTTATTTAAATATTTTCTCAAAATTCCATTTCAAGAGGACATTTGTAAGAGAGCTACTTGAAATGTTGAACCTTTTACCGACGATTTCAATAAGCTTAATTTTTTTCAATGTCTGTAAAATTGCTAGAATGTTTATGATGTGGCCAGAAAGTGATACTAAGCATTCGATATACACCTAAGGCGATGTTGGTTAAAGTTGCTGTCAAAAATTTGAAATCTTTAAATTTTAAGAAACAAATCAAATTTTAGTTTAAAATTTTAGAATTTTTCATCAAATATTCCAATTTGTAAATAAAAAAACAAAAATTCCAGTTAATTTTCAATTTATAAAAATAATATAACAGTTATGAGTGTTTGAATGTATACAATTAAAATGCACATATCGATAATGCGCATACGTATGTAAGTAATTGAACAATGTAAACAAGTAAATACTTGTTTATTGGTTTGTGGTTTGGTTTCAATATGAACGCATTTTTCGTATACTAAATGTTTTATCAGGACAATTTCATGGTTAATTAGGTCCTTGATTAAATAACAAAAAACTCAATTAACAAATACATTAACACATGCATATTAATCAAATTTAAATGTTTTTTTATTTAAAATTAAAAGCTTTTCATCTTTTATAAATTTTCTTATTTGCAAAAATAAATAAATTCTAATTTATGTTACTATAAATAAATTAAAACAATATTTATTATATAAATAATTTAATAAATTATTTAATTAAATTGCACCCTTAGCTATGGTATACACACACATACATAAATATTTTCAAATTTTTATTTAATTATATTTATATATAAAATCTAAATATTAAAAAAATAAATAAAATTAAATATTGAAATCAAAAAGTTCTAAACAAACGTTATTACCGTTGCAAAACATGTCATCATGTTACGTTTAATGTGGATCAAATAATGTCCAGAAAAAGGTGTTAACTAAAATTCTTAAATTTTTTCAATAAAATCCATCTTGGTCCTGTGAAAAATTATCGAAACATTCATACTTCTGCCGTCAAACTGTATTAAATGTTAATTAACAGTACAAGGAGAAATTTTCCGTTGGAAAACCTTAAAATTTGGAAGCCAAATACCAGAGAATGAAAATTGAAGTCATGTGTTCTAAAAGAAAAAACACACAAAATACTTTTGCTGAATAATGAATGAAGAACCATATATTCTGGCAGATTTTTTTCAACTTCTTGGTCAAAAATTGTATGTTGCTAATGTTCGAGAGTATATCGAAGAAAGGGGTAGAACCCAAAATTAGTCAAAAAGTTTTTGGTAAAGCCCTATAAATAACGAAAATTACATTAAGGAACGTTTACAAATAAAGTTGCTTCCATTCATTAGACTTTCTAATGTGTCCGTTTATTTTGGCACTACACCTTGAGTGGTACAAGAACAATAATGTAGATTTGTAACAAGAGAAACTTTAAACTGCCCGCAGCTAAGCCCAGAGGAGAGCTCTTGAGCTCTTGTTAAAAAAGAATCAAAAGGCACAAAAATGTTTTTTAAAATGTTGTAGGTTTTTAACGAAAGAACTTTAAAACGTTAATAGAAAGATGGTTAAAAATTACATCACTTGTGATTAAAACTATAAAAATATATTAATTGTAACAATATTTTTTAAAAAAATAATTTTTATAAAATTTATGTATTTTAAAAATTTTTCGATCTTAATTCTTAAATTTTATCACTAACTAAAACTGATTTGAATTAACTTAAATTTCTTAGAAAAAAATAAAACTTTCTATTTAAATATTTTTAAAAGTTTCTTAAGAAAAACGTTATTAACTATAAAATAGATTTAACAATTATAAATTGCGCTTAATTTATTTAAGGAACAAAAAAAATAGTTTTCTTCCAGACTTTTCAATTTATTCAATTATATTTGTAACAATTGTTTGTGGAAAAGATTTTTATTTCAATCAATTCGTAATTTGAGTAAAAATTCAATTACTTTTCGTTATGAGAACAAAAAAATAGAAATAAAATAAAGTTTTTTACAGAAAAAGTTATTCAAAACCTTTAGGGCTTAAATAATAAATTTTTATAAAAATATTCAAATGTTACAAACTTGGTAATTGGTCCATGAAATTGTCTATTGTTGATTAAATGTTTTTTTTTTTAAATATTCTTGAAAAGATTATGAGAATTTCACAGCTGTTAGAATTACAAAAATTAGTTTTAATTGTCTTAAATATTTGTGTTGGAATCTAGATAAAAGAATTAATAGTTTTCAAATATTTAATATTTTATAATAAAAACAAGTTAGAATGCTATAATAAGGTATGTTGAATCTTCAATATTCTCCTCTGGAAATGCGTGTTTGATATATACATACTCCCTAATACGGTATATAAAATGTTTTTCTTAAATTTAATATCGATATTGATAATTTTTGGAATGGTAATGAAGGAGATACAACTTAATATTATGCAAAATTCGATTTTTGATTTAC
The DNA here is from genome assembly GCA_004302925.2 of Cochliomyia hominivorax. Lineage (NCBI taxonomy): Eukaryota > Metazoa > Arthropoda > Insecta > Diptera > Calliphoridae > Cochliomyia > Cochliomyia hominivorax. Next base: position 121,968,905 of record PYHX02000467.1, on the reverse strand, counting down.
AATTCACAACTTTTTGAAAGTTTTTCACTTGAAGTTAGAGATTGCTTCAGATATCAGTATATACTTTTAATAAACTGAACCATTTTTCTGGTTTTAAGTAGGAAACTTCTTCGGAATACAACAACAACTGACAGACGAACAGACAGATAGACATGCAGTTAGACGGACATAGCTAACTCGACTCAGATTTTGATTTGATGCAAACATATATATATTATTGGGTCTGAGATGATTCCTTTTTAGCGTTACACACGAAATGATAAAATAAATAAACCCAAAAATATACAAAAATATATTTTTCTTTTATCGCAGTTTATTTTCTTAAACTTTATCTCAGAACTTCTCTCTTGCCTACTCATACCAAATGCAATTCTCAAACATGTTGTTAAAAGTTAAAAAATATATCAGAGAAGAAATCAGGAAATCAATATTAAGTAATGACCCAGTTAAAATGGTATTTTCACATACATTCAGGTGAAATATAACAACTCTTTTATAACAAAATTTCTTTTTACATACACATGAATGAAATCTACACAGACAGATATACTAACTAATAAATACACATGAAATTGAATATTTACATATCTACTGAGACGATAGAATTTACACTATACCATTTTATATAAGTATTTGAATATCTTTAATATGCACCCTAATTGTAAATATTTTTCAAAAGGAGATACTTCCAACATTTTGTGACAAAATTGTGTTATTTAAACTTTCTTGTTGCAACCTAATAAAATGGAATTTTGTGTGTATGTTTCAGGCAAAGTAAAAACAGATTTTTTTATTTACAGCAATTTGCGAAATGAATTTATATGTTAAGGAATTTTTTTAAGCAGAGTAAAATTTTATTTATTTTCCTTAGCAGAAACAAAGCAATTTGTTTAAGAGTATTGAATTCAATACAACTTTAGGTATACAAATATATAAATGTTTAAATTTATTTCATGTTTCATGTTTCTTTAAATGAAAATCTTTCTTAAAATTGAAAATAAGAAAAAAAGTAAGAATGATATATTCAGTTATGTCGAATCTTCGAAATTCCGCTTGCAGATGGAATCCAATTCCTCTATCTATATTATATATTATATATTATATATTATATATTATATATTATATATTATATATTATATATTATATATTATATATTATATATTATATATATTATATATTATATATTATATATATTATATATTATACTTTACCACTATCGCTTCATCATATGTCATACTATATGAAAAATTCGTGTAAGGGAGATACCACTGCCTTGTGTCTATACAAAATTTTATAAGCTTTTAATAATTTCAGAGGTTACAAATTTCTTGAAATTTTAATAAGCCTTTTAGTCATTTTTTTATATGTTTTACTAATCCAATATTGCCAAGTTTCATTAATGTGACTCTAATTTTGATTTGATTTATGAATTTATACTTCTTGGGGTCTTAGATTATTTCTTCCTGGTCTTACACATAGAATGATAAACTTAATATAACCCCATCACCACTTGTATTTTTTCATATTTATATTCGGAAGGACAAGGGGTAAATATATACCTCTGTAGAAAATAATTCTAACAAATTAAAATTTGTTAGAATCATGTCACTTAAAAATTTTTGATAAATAATTGAAAGATAATATTGAGGGACGTGGTTACCTCAATATAAAGGCAATATTTATAGACTTTTAATGAAGTTATTGCTAAAGCATAAAACTAAGCTCAGGAGGAAGGGTAGCCTCCATGAAAATAAAATATTGACTATCGATCGATATGAACTAAATTCTACGAAGATCGATGCATTATTTTTCATAATTCGATACTCTTCGCTTTGCAGACAGACGGACATCAATATAGTTCTGAGTTGATCGTTGGAAGTAGTAGCATTATTTTTGACGGTCGACTCAGAGTCACAAAACAATCATGTAGCAATTGCATTGTTACAAACATCTGCGCAATCGGATAATTATGAAACCGTGTGTGATAATGTAGAGTATAGTGAATTCGGTATTATTTCCAAATTTTAAGGATTGAAATTCTTTTATATTTAAAATATTTAAAAGCTGCATATAAAACATTGGAGTCATGATATCCATACGTTATAGTCATACTCTAAATGAACACTCTATGCGTAGTATAGTAATATTCCATTAACTAAACACATACGTACAAAAAATATTCCATTAACGTACAAAAAAATCGAAATACTATTTTTCCTTCAAACTTTGGTTTAAACATAAATTTCTTAAAAAATAAAAGTTATTTTAAATAAATAATAAATATTTTTAATTATTTCAATATTTTTTTTATTAATTCTTTACAGCATTATCGTGGTTCATTAAAATCTTTAAATACTGGAATTGTGACATTATTAAATTACGGCAAACATGTGCCACCAGCTGTTTCTCATGTAACATTGGCCCATGAAATTGGTCATAATTTTGGATCACCGGTAAGTGCAAAAATAAAATAAAAAAAAACTATTAATAAATATTACTTATTCTCTTTATTAAAAGCTTCATTGTAATAAAAAGAAACAAATATAAAAGTTCATAAATCATTAACTGGGAAGGTTTAAAAAGTCACAAAAACTATTTTTTTTCTGTTCATTCAAACATAAAAAAGTTCACACAAAGTTCTAAAAATAACCTGAATAACGAAAAAAATATGTATGTGTATGCATTTGTGCACCAAAAATATTAAGATGAAAATTCATAAAAAAGATATAGTCACGAATGTTTTTATGTGTGAGTATAGCTGTGTGTGTATAGTATAGTATAGTTTTTTTTTATATTGTAAAATGCACTTAATGCAATTAGTTACAGTTCGTCGCGTGTGCATAAAATCCTTTTTGTTGAACTTTTTTAACAACAGGAACTGTAAAACATTGAGATTCAACAAACATACGCTATTCATTCATTTCTTGATTTTCCCTTTTTTGTAATTTCAAACATGTGCACTATGGGTACTTATTTCATAAAGTATTCATAGAAAAATTTTGCGTTACTTTTAAGTTTATGAAGATTTCTGAAATATTATCTAACGAACTAACACATCAAAATCTAAAGGAATATAAAAAAATCTAAAAAATATATATTATGAAGTTTCAAATTGATTTAATAATCGACATCTATTAAAAATTATGTACATAATTTATTTTTTTATGAAACATAAATCATTAAATGCATTCAAAGCCACAGTGCAATGAAAAAATGTTGCAACACTTACAAACAGAATGCATGTATGAGTTTATGTGTAAGAGTGTAAATGTAGGATGATATAGGAAGTTATATAATACACAAGCAGACACACTTGCATTCATATAATGCAGACACTAACGCGTACTCATAAACACAAAGGATTTTTTTCTTAAATACTGTACGAACGCAAACATATAAACATACAACAATCACTTTAATGTATGTGTCTTTGAGGTTGGGTATGAGTATAAAAACTACATTCTTTTTCTTAAATTTTGACTTTTTCCTTTATATATTTTTTTAAAACACACAAACTCACACAACTTCAATATATGTATGTCGACGTATGTATGTGTATAGAGAAATACACTCACTTATTGCAATTATTTGTTGAATGATTGTCTGTAATCGTCAGAGTGTTTTTCTTCTTCTTCTTCTCATATCTTTTACACACTCAAACATCTTTAAGCTTCGATTTAATTGTAACAAGGACAAATTACTTTCTCTAGTTTGGATTCAGAACAGTAACGCCAAAAGCAATCGTTGCAAGAAAATAAAAAAAAAAAAACAAAAAAACTAATTCGATTTCAAATAAAGATGCAGGAAACTGATGAGGTGAAAAGGATTTAAAATCGATTCAGTTTTTACAAGCAATTAAACATCGTAACATGGATTTATGAAAAGTGAATGTGTTTTCAAGAGAATAAAAAATATGGATTAGAATTCAAAGACTGAATGTTAACATACAAACAAAATATATATCGTTAGAAATAATTAAAATGGTATTGAATAAGTCGATATTTACAATATTTGCATTTGCTAAAATAAAAACCGGAAAAAAGTATAAATTCATGAAACAAAATTAATAACTAAATCTTTTGTTTACATTTTATTTTTGATATATCATTTCAGCATGATCCCGAACAATGTACTCCAGGTGGTGAAGATGGTAATTATATTATGTTTGCACGTGCTACCTCGGGTGACAAGAAGAACAACAATAAATTTTCACCTTGTTCTTTGAAATCCATTGAGCCGGTGCTCAATGCAAAAGCTCGCAGTGCCAAAGGTTGTTTTACCGAACCCCAATCGTCCATTTGCGGTAATGGTGTAGTCGAGCCAGGCGAACAGTGTGATTGTGGCTGGGAAGAAGATTGCAAAGATTCATGTTGTTATCCCATGTCCCGCCACTCACGTATAGATGAAAAACCCTGCACTCTTACCCCTAAAGCCATGTGCAGTCCTTCACAGGGACCCTGCTGTACTGGGGATTGTAAACTTAAGTATGGCGATAAATGCCGTGATGATAACGGCTGTAGAGATCCCAGTTTCTGTGATGGTCATATGCCTCAATGTCCACCGTCCATTAATAAACCCAATAAAACAATTTGCAATAAGGAATTTGTCTGCTACATGGGAGAATGTACCGGCAGTATTTGTTTGGCCTATGGTTTGGAATCGTGTCAATGTATACCCGGTCCCAAGGATGATAAAATTAAATCATGTGAATTATGTTGCAAACTACCGGGTGAAGATAATCCTTGCCGCAGTTCATTCGAATGGAATGATGCTCCTTTCGATGTGCCCGATATGTATGCCAAACCTGGTACTCCTTGCAACGATTACAATGGGTAAGAATTCATTATTACACTGTCTTTTTAAATATAAACATAACAGATTTGATATTTGAACGTAAATGCTGTAGTTACTTAGTAACTGTACAAAATTTTATATGTCAAGTGTCAAATCTCTTAAAATGACCGCATCCATTGCGAAATTGTTCTTCAAACATTCAACTGACCAAGAAGTTTTTTCTATTTGCTGTCCACAAAGAAAAAAAATGCTGAAATAACATTTTTTGCATCTTCAATATAAAAATTGTCTAAATGTAAAATATTTTTTTCGAATATTTGTATGTTTTTTTATTTTGCTTATTTTCATGTTCCTTTTGTGTGTCTCTGGTACCCTTTAAAAACATCAGTTACTGTGATGTCTTCCAGAAATGTCGTGAAGTTGATCCCTCCGGCCCCCTGGCAACATTACGAAAACTGCTGTTGTCCGAAGAGAGTATAGCAACATTTAAGAAGTGGATGCAACAAAACTGGTATACTGTCGCCTTGGCTGCTATTGGAGTTTTTGTATTATTGGTAAGTAAATATGACAACAACAACTATAATTGAAGGAAAATGACACAAATAAACTTGCAATACCAAGAAAATCTACACAAATCCATTCATTTCAAACCGTGAACATGTGAGATGTTGGTTTTAAGATTTTATTTGCTTTTGGTCCTCAATATGAAAGGACCAAAAAGTTTAAGTGGTCATCTCTAGATTTGAAGTCCAAAAGTATACACAAAAGGTTTTTTTTCATTTAATTTCTGGCATCATTCCCCCAAAACATCTCGCCATTTTCAAATTTGATGGACAAAATATTTTAATTTATGTTGTCGTTTTCTATTCCTTTTTCTGTTCTACTTCAAATTGGAAAATTTTTAACTTGAAGATTATGAAGTTTGTTACGAATCTTTTAAAGGATGAATATGAGAATAAAATTTCTGAAAATGTTCCAACCAAGGACAGTAAGTTTTAACAGCAAAATTATGCAACACAAGGAAATGTAGTATTTGGAAATGTAATAAATCTCATTCTTAACAAACTTTAAGCTAAAAGACCATCAAATCGTTTTCTTTTTGAATCATTTTATTTTTCACTGAAATCCTTAAAATTGTCAAAAATTTAGACCGCTCAAATTCCTTTAGTATCTTGTGGTCCATGTTACAAACATTAGTTTTAAAATTCAAGTAACTTTTCTGTCGTTAGTTCCTTTTAAGTATTTGAATTATATTCCTAAAAGTATTTTAGTTTATTTTATAATTTTTTATCTTTTTTTCAAATAATTAACATTTTATTCTCTACATTTAAATTTTCTTTAGATACTGAGCACGAAATTGTTAGCGAAGAGATCAAATCTGAAATTAAAATCCGTCACAATAATACACAGCGCCACCACCGAAACCGTACGTCTTCCCGAAGACAACAACGGCGTAATCGTACATACGGCCGTCCGTACAAAAGTACCCTTCAAAAAGAAAGTAAGAGGAGAACGCAGCAGCTCCAACAATCCAACCAACAACAATGGTAACAAAACAAAAGCCGGTGGTAAGAAAGTCAACAAAATGGCCAATAAATCAACGCATGCTCATGCCAGATCAACAAAAGTGAATTCAACAAATGCGACGAATTTACCAACAAACACTACTACAACTTCGAATGCAGCTAATTCGGGAGCAGTGGGAGAAATTAAAAAACCAATCAGAAATAAAAAGAATAGAGTTTCGGGTAGTACGGGCAAATCAGCTCATAATGTCATTAATGCCGTAGTTAATGCTGAAAAAGCCAATCAGGAGAACCTCAAGAAGTCCAAAAAGAAGAAACATAGTAAAGAAATTATAGATTATTCCTCTCGTACGGGACCCGGTTTAGCTGGTGCACCTGTAAATCACACGAACACCTTTGGTAAGGTGCAAAAATGGTTACTGGAATCACCTATAGTAGCACAGCCTCTTTCTCACATTGAACATTCTTCCAAGGTGAGAAAGGTTATGAGTAAATCACAAAGTACTCCCGAGAGATTAGTGCAGAAAACGCCAACCAAAAGTAAAAGCATGGGAAATCTCTCCAATGAGAAAGTCAAACTGCAAGTGGTATATAAACCTCCCTTCCGATTTGCTTTACGCTTATCGAAGAATACGAAGGTCAAGACTCATGTGATGGGCAATATAAGCAATAACAAATTCAAAAGACATTCCAGAACTGACAATAAACGTTCTAGTGGTAGTCATCAAATGGATGGTAGTGGCGGAGGTGGTAGCGGAAGTGGGAGTGGAGGTGGTGTGAAATCATTGGGAGAGAAAACAAAGAGAGCTGCCTTATTATTACGTTCAAATAACGACGAGGACAATCAAATTTTAACATTAAATGAACCCAACTATGAAACGCTTAATCCAAAAACCGCCCCATCCAAAATGGAAAATCCTTTCTATGAAAATATGAAATTTATACAAACGAATGATAAGCGTCATAGTGATCCGTCGGTAGCTACTGGAGACTCAGGAGCAGCTTCAGCTAGTGGCGGCTCAGTAACAAATAGTGTTAAACGCTCCTCCAGCAAATCAAATCTCGAAGCCCATCAGCAGGCTCAACATTTTCAAAGATCCTCAAGTTCCAGCAATCCTTTTGTCGCAATGGATAGCTCACGCAATTCGCGCAAGTTAAGCGAAAGTAATGCCGACAATTTAAGTCGTAATTTTGGCAGCACCCAAAATTTAATCAATAGCAGTCAAAGTAATTTAAGTAAATCAAAAAAACGTAGCAGTCTTAATTTAAAGTCAAGTATAAATAAAAATGGCAAAGATCCTCCACTGACAGCCAATATCCCTCCAACAAAACGGAGCAATTCCAATATGAATCTAAGACGAGATTCGGCCACAAATGCTATAGCGGATAACTTAAAGGCACCCAAGCATTTACAGTCACAGGCAGTGCCGCTGAGGCGTAGTATAAGTAGCTCTACGCATACAAATCAAACGGCTGCCGCTAATCCTTTAGCCAAATCATCATCGTCATCATCTACGCCAGCCAACGTAACATTTGCTGCAGCATCTGCTTTGCCTACACAACTGCCATCTTATAATGCTCAACGTTCTTCAAGAGCCAGTTTTAGCAATATACCCAGAGCTAGTCTTAGTCTGGTCAATTCATCCTCCTCTAGTACGGGTAGTAATTCGCCAGCCAATCTTAATACAAGTCACACAAATTTCCCATTTAACCCTCAAACGACAACAACTGCCCACAACATACATGGGGAGCATAGACGCAATCGTTCCAGTTTACCACCGCCACCCATACAACCGACCACTGGACATCAACGGTCAAATTCTGTACGGCAACATGCCCACAACTATCATCCGCCACCACTGCCCACCAGCAATATCCCAGCCAGCAGCAATAAATCTCAAACCAATCCAAATTCTAATTCCAACAACTTAGAATTACCCTCCGATTTAGAGGTCATGGTATCCGATATAGAAAATTTGGTTAGTTAGTCAAAAGTTTATAAAGTGCGTCAAAGAGTCATTTCCTTTGTAGGTAGAATACCAATGAATTGATTACAAATTCCAAACTCTCATCAAATCAACCTCAAATCTAAACATTTCATTATTATGAGAAAACTCCTTTGGTGTTAGAATTTAATAGAAAAGCTGAAAGAAAACTTTAAAACAAGAAAATTTAACAAAAACTACCGCCGCCTCACTGCCCTCTTTGGACTGCATACTAAATAAAATTAAAATATTTTAACATTTCAAAATAAAAGTTACTTAAACTTTTGCAAGACGATAGATTATTAGATGGATGTAAGAACGATGAATGTATGAATGTTTACGAAGCGATGAATGTTATTATTTTGATATTATAACAACAACTACAACTATTACAAACATCTTACGTGTAACAAAAGTTTCTTAGATTATTTTTGTAAGAAAAAGAGAACAAACTGAAAACAGCAGTTTAACAAAAACTAGAAGACTTCCACCTAATACCCCAAAACTCCACAACCCAGGATTCCCATCACGAAGTTTCCAGCAAAAAAAAAAAATTAAAAAATAATAAAAAATAAATTTGTTTAATAAAATACTTCACTGTTTTAAAGAAACTTTTGTTTCGCTTCTTATATTTTTTTAAATTCGCTTTATTATGATTTTACACTGAAGAATTTTCAAATTTAATTTTCAAAATTGACGATTTTTTAATGATTTTAAAATGATTGATTTCTCAATTTCCGTTGATACAATTTTATAAACAATTTTATAAAATTTAATTAAGTATCAATTCAATCAAGTTAATTAATTTAATGAACAGAATACTGACATCTGTTGTTATTCGAATTTTTATAAATTATTTTATGTTTTCATTCTGTGCAATAGAAGAGTAATTAAATGAGATTCGAAGTATTTTGTATTGCATAAGTATTGTTTTAAGCAAATTTATTTCTTTAGATTATGAAATCCAATGTCAAACTAAAAACTCTTGCCTTAATCAATCTACTCGTATTTTAAACAATTTCCAGTCCTTAATAAAATTTATTTAAATAAATCCCAAGTAGGAGAAACCTCAAGAACAATTAATCCTTGATAATTTTATTTCGAATCCAAAAGTAAAAAACCAATTTAATAAAAAAAACAAAAACAAAAAACTAAAACAAGTCTTCAAAACTATTTTGTGATCGTAGTTTATTTATTAATAAATTATTTAAAAATAAAATAATTAAACTTAAGTCTATTAAAATAAATAAAATAAAATAAAATGTATAAATGTGTAAATTTTATGTTTAAAACAAAAAGTTAAAAAGAAATCGTTTATATTTTTTAATTTTATTTTTATTTAAAATATTTTATTTTTTATAATTTTCATTTATTTAAATTTGCATGTATGATATTAAATCAATAATATTAATATTATTATTAATAATAATATAAAAAAGAAAAACAAATTAACAATTAAATATAATAAAATAATAGCAAATAAGTAAATTAAAACTAACAAATAACAAATACACACATACAATATGTGTGAATGTATTGTCAACATAGTAAAATGAACTGTGTGTGTAAAATAAATAAAATAAACAAAAAAATCAATAAAATTATATGAATAAAAAAATTAACAAAAAAAATATTGAAATATTTTATTATTAATAAAAAAACATTCAATATGGATTGCAGGATTAAAATTACATACATTTTTAAACATGTCTTATGTGTCAATTAATGTATAAATTGTAAAAAAAAAATAAAATAACTATAAAAACAAATTAACAAAAAAAATTATATAAATAAAATAAAAAAGAATACTGAAAAAAATTAAATCATAAAAATGTGAAATTAATTTATGGCGGTTTATATTTATATGATTTCAGTCCACTTTTCATTTCCTGTAAGTTTTTATTTTTGCAATCGACCCTCATGTTTTCATTAAATTTATTTATTCTGACAATTAAAAATACACATTTATATTTATTGACATATGTTTGTGTGTATTGCATGTGTATGTATGTATTATTATTTTTTTTTTTTTGCAATGTAAGAATTATTTGGTAAATAATAAACCAGAAAAATCTTGAAAATGCGAAAAATATATATTTTAATGAACCAGCAATTTATATTATTTTAAATTTTGTTTTCATTACTCTTTACGTAATTTATTTTTTTTTTAATTTGAATTTTTTATATTACAAATAGAATTAACTTCCAAGATGTATATTTATTTTGCGCTTGTAACCTACTCAAAGTATAAAAACTATACATGAGTCATATTTTTGAAGAATTATAATGATTTAATTCTCAATTTGTACACACAGAAAGAAACTTGAAACAAAATCATCGTTGAAGACGTAGTTGAATTTACATTGACTAATTTTTTTTCATTGATTTATATCAAAATTTAGTTGATTTTACTTAATGTTAATTTGTATGCCTTCCACTACCACAAGTGGTAAAGAGGGTATATTAACATTGTCAATACGTGTATAACGAAGAAGGAATCATCATAGACAACATAATGTATATCATTTCTTGTACTAAATCAAAATCTGATTCGATTTTTCTATGTCTGTCTGTCTGTGTGTTGTTGGCGCGCTCACATCTACAATAATTATGAGAACTCCATGCAATTTGGCCAAAGTATTTGTTATAGTCCTGAGAAGTTTTCTATTTAAAAACAAAAAAATCAGTAGATATATACCGATATCTGTAGCAACCGCTAAGTTCTAGCAAAGAATTATTATAACACTGTCAAAATTATCAAAATAATATTTTCTTATGTATGAATCGATATCATAAATAAAAAAACTTTAAATTATGTTCTAATTAATTCTTCATTGATTTTTGGAACAGTAAAGATTGGGAAAAACATTATGTATACTTCTCAAGTATGAATAAAATGTAGTGGACGAAGATCCTTTTACTAACTTTTCTTTTTATGTATTTTCTGTATCATCAAAATCGGTATAGGGAAGCAATAAATAAATACAAATAATTATGTTTTAATTAAAGTTATTTAAACTTTTGTTCCATTATACAACACTTTTCAAGTAATCTTTCGGAAAGGTACACTTACTAAAAGAGTTTAACTACTTTTTAAATAAAAAATCATTCATTTTAAATCAAATTCTAACGTAAAGCATAACTTTTGGACCCTGTCAGGCAGATCTAGTTAAATACATAAGACCCAAATTTATACACAAATTTAAATTCCAATACACATCTACACGTCATAGTTTTACACCATTAAAACATTGATTTAAGGATGTTCATTCACGAAATAGATTATAATCGGTTCATTGTTTCATAAACACGTTCATTATTTATGTCTCATTTTAGCAATATTTATAACACTTATCGTCAACTGTACGTTAAGTTTTAGATTGCGTGAATAAGGGGAATTCTCTTTCCTTTAAAATAAAAATGATGAATTTTGAATTAAAATAAAAATTTAAAAAATATAACTGAGCAAGAACCAAAAAAATTTTTGCCTTTTTTGAAAATTTTTCCAAATAAATAAAACTTTAGTTCTCATATACAGAAAAAGTTAATTTAATTTGTTTTGTTTCGATTTCCGTCGCATTTCTCACTCCCCATTAACAGCGCAAGTCGGGGTTTTAGTGTATAAATATAAATATAAACAGAAATCATTGTTCGAAATTATTCGAAGATCTCTTTATAATTTCTAGGGAAACAACTTTCTGATTAACTTTTGTTTATAAATAGTAACAAATACATTCACATAAAATTGAGCCACATTGTAAACGAAACACTTCCTATCTCTATAGAAAAACAAGGATCATTAATATTTCTAACTATTTATATCTCCACGTTTTAGATTTTTAAATTCTATAGATAAATAATGTTAGCAACACAACGAATAAAAATTAATATTTGCAATTTCTCTTTTTAAAAATAAATTTTAAATTTATAATTTTTAAAACAGAAAGTTATCGTTTTTTTTTATTTTTTAAAGAAAACAGATGTAAATTGTTAATTTTCCAGTTCTGAAATTCTCTTTAGTTACAGTTTGGTTTTTATCGCTTTTTAAATTTAAATCTTTAACATTTTAAATTTTATTTTCACATGTCGAAATATATTAAAGTGAAAATATGTGTGTGATTGTTTATTCACAATATTTATATTGTAATTTATATAAAATAAATTTACATATAAATTTATTAAATCAAACTGAATTTATAATTTAAAAAAATCTAAATCTGATTGTGTGTAAAAAGTCCATCCAATTTGAAATATTTTAGGTATATATGTATATATGTATGTATGTTTAACTGTATGTATGCATGTATGTATGTATGTATGTATGTATGTATGTACGTATGTATGTATCAATAAACATATGTATCAATATGTATAAATCTGCATAATATATTGTTTGCATTGATATTATTTATCATTGAATTTATAATATTCGAAATAAATACAAGTCATTGATAAATATAGATTTTTCTCGTTCATCTATTTTAAACATTTCTTGGAAAAACAACTTAAAGTGTTAAATTCCGCAATGCCGAATTGTCTATACCCTTCATCTTTGCTTATACGGAATATTTAACGTTAAGACTCTGTTATAAATAATATTACATAATATCACTTGCAGAAGAAGTATAAATGACAACCATTACTATAACCTTTATATAATTAAAAAAGATTCTCTAGGTCCGATTAATTTCAAGTCTTCAGCGCATAAATCCGCTAAGTTTATTGAAATCTATCTGTGACAAAAATAAGTCTCTGACAATTGTAAATTTTTCAAAAAATAGAAAAAAACTAAAAAACTTAGTTTTTTTTTCAAATATCTGGCCATTTATGAACCAATTTCCCTGGATGTCAATAGCAAAATTCTCGAAAGCATTTCCAATCATTTGATATACATATCATATATATTAACAATAGATCTGCTCCATAAACTTGATTTCAATCGACACACGGACGGACGGACAGACCGAAATAGCCCAATCAATTTCTTTTTTCATACCGATCCAGAATATAATTACAAACAGAATGACAAACTTATATATACCCTTCTGATCTAATCAGGTGAAGAGTATAAAAATACATACAAATTAACACAATTGTTTGTTTGTTTGTTTGTTTGTGAATATTTCAATATACGTTTGTAGTTGTTGCTGTTTAAGTTTATACATTACAGATAAACAAATTAAAATGTAATTTTTAGTATAATTTAATATTTAGATTTAGATATTAATGCAATTTTGTTATTTTTATTTAAGATACAGATGTCAATTGAGTTTAATTTTAACATTTTGCTGATTATAAATTTTTTTATTTTTTTTAAAGTTAAACTAAACATTTTTTAAGTTTCAAAATAATACTAAATATTTGTATTATATAGTATGATCTTGATAAATCAAATTAAAGTTATGGTAGGTAAATAATTAAGCTAATAACTGGAAAGAATCAAAAGGAGTCCTTTAACATGTCCTTTTTGTAATATAAAAAACTGTTAATACATTATTTGCAAAAAATTGTATAAATACTAAAAGAATAATAAAATAATAAAATATTGCGCAGGATATACCCTCGACAATTGCGAGCATTCCATCAGAACTAGTGATGTAAACACTAAGTAAGTAATTTTGTATTTTCAGTGCTGCCAGATTTTTTATTAAAAGGACTTTAAATGAAGTCTAGTTTAGTTTCGAATTTTAGAATTTAAAGAGATTTTAATTCAATGCAATTTAATGGAAACAATTTATAAAAAATTTAAAAATGTTTCTTTTTTTTAAACAAAATTAATATTAAATTTTAATAAATAAAACTGAACAACGATTTTTATTTCAATTCTCAATATGATGTATATAATTTTTTTGAATCACGGAAATAAAAAGACTCCCACTGTTGTTGTTGAGTGTTAACCATACATATGAATAATTTAACAATCATTCCAGCGATACGATTTGAAATCATAACAAACAAGTTTTAACATTTTTGTTGACCTGTAGAAAGCTTGTATGAAGATCTTTTCCCAAAGTTCATCCAAATTTGCTTTAAATAAAAACAATAAAGCAGTAAAAAATATGGTTTTATCAGTGAATTAATTTACAGCAGTTTCGAAAAAATCCCCAAAATAGTATGTATTTTTAATGGATTCATATATTTCTAAGTTTAATGCAGCAATATGTTTTTGATTTTTAAGGGGAATCTGGCACATATTTTTAAAAATTTAGGACTTATTTTTAAGCACTCAAATTTAGAAATAAAAAAGTGGTAAAAATAGTTTAAACATTTATTTCGATTTGAATATCTCTAAGATTTATGAGGACTTTCTATATGAAAAATTTCTTTTGTTCCAATTCAAAAATAAATTTTTCGCGAATTTTTAAAAATCAACATACCGAGATGGCCAACTTTAGAGATCAATGACGACGCCTCTGAACGTAAAGATACTACACTCCTCTAACGGTTCAAATGAAACAGAATTATGTCCAAAAAATCGATTTGGAATAATTCAGTGCAGAATCGAAATTGTGGACTTAAATATATTTTAAACAAGTTGAACATGAGAATAACGATAACAACAAAATGGATACAACTTGATAATGAATGATCTTTTAATGTTTTTTTATCCGCTAAATTTGAATAAAATATTGTATATAATTTTCCCTAATCCATTTTAAATAGTTCAATATGATTTTTAAATATTTTTAAAATTAAATTTGTGTTGTTGAATTTCTTTGTAAAATCTTTAGAACAAAAAATTGTATTTGTATTGAAAATTTATTATAATTTTGTTGATTCTTTTTTAATTTTTTAATAATTTATTAAATGTAAAAAATACAGTTTATTCAATTAGTTGTCAAATTTACATATCAAAATACAAAAACTGCAATTCATAAAATTAAAATTAAAAAAACTAAATGATAAATTTATAATAATACGAGCACCAGTGTTCGAAAAACAAAAAATAGTAATTTAAATAATACAAAATTAAAAATATTTTAATAAAAAATAGATTTAAAATAAACAAAACAACAAATTAATTTATAGAAAATTAAACAAAAATAGTAACTAAAAAAAAGAAAAGAAAATAAATGTAAATTTCTGCTTATTTTTTCTATAAAACAAACAAAAAAATTGCAAAAATACATTTTTTAAATAAAACAAAAATAAAAACAAAAACAATCAATCAACTGCTTTAAATGTGTAGATAGATTTTTCTTTTAATTTTTATTTTATTTTGATTTATTTTGATTTTTTATATGCAAAATATTATTAATGAAAAGAAAATAATAATCTCAGTGTAAATCTAATACAAATAAATAATAATTCATCGACAAGTTAAATAAACAATAATTGAAACTAATACTATTAAATTTAAAAATGGAAACACACACACAAATACATTGAATTTCTAATTTTTTATTTTGTTTTTTATTTGTTATTTATTTTTATACTTTACACCGCAAAAAGACATTACTTTCAAGTTTACCGTTGTCCGTACTCAGGAAGTAATTCTGAATCAATTTAATCATGCCCCACGATTCCCAAATAACCCTCCAGGAATTCGCCTAAAAACGCATAGATTTCACTTAAATGTTTGTTATCAAAGTATATTGGACACATAAGCATAAATAAAAAAGCTAATTATACGAGGATCGTTCGTTGCAGATATATATCACCAACAATGTGGTGTCGAGTATTAAATAGTCGGACCTGACCGACTACTTTTTCTTTTTGTACCCTCCACTATAAGAGTAACGAGATTACATTAACTTTGTCATTCCGTGTGCAACGCTAAAAAGAATAATTTAAGACCCCACATGTAGTAATCAAATCCACCTGTCTGTCTGGTCTGTTATGAAAAGTATTTCCTAAAAAACCAAGAAGTTTCCTGTTTGAAACCAATAAAATCGTTTCAGTATATAAAAAGATATAGACCGATATCTGAGGCAACTTCTAAGTTCAAGCGAAAAACTATTATAAAACGTTCAATTATAAATCGACAAATTTGAATAAAAGTTTTAGGTTTTACGTACTTCATTTCTGCTTCAAAACTTATCAACATCAACGGTTTTGTAGCCAAAAATATAACAAATTTTATGTCTCAGTAAATATTCCTGTGTTATATTAAAGAAAAACTTTTATATATTGTATATGTTGTACATAACATATTTACGAAATATCACATACTTACTTCACACGCGATTCAGGTGGAGGGTATTGACATGTTTTCTTTTTTTCTTAATTTTAATTAGCAGGATATATTTTATATATGAAGGACATTCTCCTAACTCGTATTCATATCATAGTTTCCAGTTTTTAGTTTTTCTTTTGATTTTAAATATATATTGAATATATTGATGTCGTCATAAATCATATCATTGTAATATCAGAAAGCTAAAATTTATATAAAATTAAGTAAAATAAATTAAAAAAAAAACATGGCCAATTATTTTATTTAATCAAATTATATAAATTACATCAATCAACATACTTACATAAGTACATACACATGTGTATTATAAATTTAGTTCAATTTAACTTTTTTTTACATAAAAACAAAACTTAACGAAAACTGAATAACTATGATAAATATATAAAAAATATATATATTTTTTAACATAAAATAACTTAAGAAATTGTAAAATATAAATATGAATATAAAATAAAAAGAAAAACAACTTTAAACTAAAATATTTTAAGAATAAAAATAAAATGAAAAATAAATAAAAAAATAATCAAAAAATATTGCAAAATAAAAATTTAAATGTTGAAATCTTTTATTTAAGTGAGTTGGTAAAGGATGACTATATAATATCCTATATCATATTATGGGCATCATATCGGAGGTATTCGAAATTTCATTTGTCACATGCAGAAAATAAGTCATGTATTCTCACTAATATTTTTGTGTCAAATATTTTTTGATATCGTCAATATGTTAGTTGTCGAATCAACTCTATTTATTTTGACAACAATGTTTTTGCTGCAATAAAATACTGTTAACAATAATATGGTTGTGTGCTTAGAAATATGTTCGACATACAGGTCGATGTTGTTAACATAGACTTAGCTACAACAAAACAATTGCTATTCGGCTAACATATTTTAAATTTATTGACAACATTTAAAAAATAAAACAAGTGCGAATGTTATAGACCGACTATGTAAAACCCTACACCGCAATAAATAAAATGGTTATAAATGGTAGATACGAAAAAGTGAATGAATTTTTGATTTATTCTTAAGTGTGAAGTACATAATTGCGAAACTAACATTTATGTGAAATTTATGCGTTTTGTACGGGTAAAATAATGGATCGACCATTGAAAAATTTTACACATTGATTTCTTATATGTATCTAAATTTGATGAATTATTATTATTACATTTGTAAGATCTATGCCCTTCCAAGTAATATTTGGATGCTTGGGACCTATGAGAAGCAAAAACCGACCCTCGCCTTATTTGGCACCTCGATTTAGAATATTACAACACTTCGTTGAAATTGTAACCCGTAGAGTGTTCACAACTTTTACATTGACAGCCAGCCGGACGGACAGACAGACCGACACCATTTCTTCTGTACGTTACAAGTGAGCGATTTTCAGCAATTTTTTTGGTGTTGCAAATTCGCAAGTAGTAATGGAGGGTATAAAAATAAAAATCCCACGCATTGATATAATTAATGGAAATGATTAAAGACGAGTAAAGGAGAAAAATTGTATAATTAACATATTATAATTATAAATAATTTTCAATTACTTAAGCCATTTTAAAAATAAATATTAAACTTTCCAACATAATACGATTTACTATCAATTTTTAGTAATTCCCTACGTGATGTTACTAAATGACAAAGTTAAATTTTTATTAAATACTTTTAAATGTCGAAATTGTAACGCCACACTATTGTTGGTTTGTTGTCTCTCACTCTTTCTCTCTCTCTCTCACACACACACACACACACACTCTCAACAAAATGTAACTAAAGTTTAACCATTATTAACAAGTGTTGTCGTTACAAAACACTTCTTTAGTTGTAGTTTCATTAGCATATTTACTCTAAGGAATAATCACACACACATAAACATATAAAAACGGCTAAATTTAACTGTATATATGTTAATGTGTTTGTATTTAAAGAAATAACAAAAAAGCCACTTATACAGATAGTACTTACATACACATACAAATATACTCATGCCAATAATAATAGTGATGATGACGATGATGAAAATGATGATGATCATTGCCATCGTTTACATTCCATCACCATCAATGGCATTAGTAAACAGGAAACCAACACTAAAATATCTACAACAAGAAAACCAAATAATACACGAAAATACCACTATGATGATGATACAAGGATCAAAGAACTGCTACAAAGTGTCAGATATAATAAAACCCAGTAAACAATGAAATCTAAAATTCTTTCTTAATATTTTTACAAAATGAATTTATTATAATTTTTGAAATTAAATTTAACAAAATTTAAATTTTAAATACAAAAATTTGGGTTTAATGGGTTACGATGTTTTCGTACCCGAATTTGCGTATCTCTTTTTAGTTTACAGTGTTGGTTTAATAAAATACACATTCAAATTTTTTTTTTAACTTAAAAAACACACACACACACATGTTTACATGAAACAGCTGAAATCTCAACGAATACAGATGAAAGTTGTCTATTATTGATGAGGAAACGCACACATGTGTGCATGTATATATTTGTTCTAATATTTTGCTACGTTTATATGTACATGATATTTTGGCACATTTGCATACGCACACATATGCATTAACTCGCTTTTATTTATCTATAAAGTTAAATATTAATTTGTAAGTTACACCTCTAATACGCTCTCTTGCATATCAATGAGCCAACATTCAAATGTGTTTTAAAAACTCTTTAAAATTATTTAAATTCCAATAAGAGATTGAAATTTACGAAATATATTTTCTTTGGAGGATATTTTTAAAGTTGGTTGATCATTTTGAAAGAAAAACCATTATAACTTTAAAATTACAAGAATAAACTAATGAAAAAGATATATGAAGTAAATTTTAAAAATGTATGATTTTGATATGAGCGTCAGGTTACGTCAATTCTAACAGAAGAAATCTAAAGGATTTCAACGGATTTTGAAATTTCGTTTATGAGGATTTGAATATTCAACACAATAAATTAAACAAATTCACATCTCTCCATACAGAAATTCCCTAAAATCCCAAAATCCAATAAGAAAAATCCCAAGTGTGATTAACAAATTGTCCTTTTCTCTAAGAAACAAAATAGGAATACCATATTCGAGTACGCCGAATCTGTAATACTCTCCACCACGATAAATTTTGAAATAATTGTAGTAACCTATTTAAAATTGGCCTTGTAAGGGAGCATCAGTTCCCCATCCCTTAACCCAAAATTAAGTACTTTATAACATTTCGTTAACAAAAAGGGGCACCACTCCCTCACGATCTTTTCCAAATTCGTTTATCTACGTGCAAAACTTCAATAATTAGCTGTAAATGTTTCGAAGATATGTTATTTTTACAAATTTTATAATCCACATTAATGTCAAATTACTATTCATTCACCAAATTTTATGAGATTTCCTTTATTAGATATAGAGATATGCAATGTCATTGGTAGAGGGAGCACCTTTCTTCGATAGCAAAGCAAAAAATTTCATAATGTGTACCTATTAAAGCGTGTTAAACGATTTTACCGATGTTAAATAGGAAATTACTTAGGATACCAACAAATACGTTGGGCAAATATTATTGAGGTCTGTCAATTATTGTGGATATCGGTGAATAAACAACCGACAGGCGCAAAGACCGACGCGTATAGCATAATCGATTCAAATTTGATATGATGCAAGAATGTATATCACCACTAATAGTGATGAAGAGTATAAATATAAAAATTACTGTTATAAATAAAGAGCCAGAGTCGGTACATGATGTGATTAGTAAATTGTAAACTCTGAGAATGTCTGTTGTAAATTGAGATAAAGCAGATCCGTTCTGACTTATCTTGTTCTGAGTAACCTATTAGCCATAGAACATCTTGTCTTCAAAAATTTAACATCTTTCGGTCTCCACTAATGCGAACTTTCAAAAGAGATTCTAATTACAAGATTCAATAAGCTCAGGATCAGAAGTTTACCGATAATTTTCTTTAATTACACAATTTCCAACAAAACATCTGTGTGCATAAATATATTATATAATACTTATAAAATAATTTAAATGATATTGACTGGAGCTCTAAATTTTGATGAATTACTAACTAATCAACTTTATAACTAAAACCCCAAATACATTTTCTCCAAAAAGGAATTTTGTAATGATCCAGAAATTAAAGATAAAATTGTTTAAATTCTTAACATTTAATGTCTTTATTTTTAACAAATGAATTGATTCCAAAAAAACGTTTGATGTTTATTAACAAAAACAAACCAATTTACCAACACTTTTATAATTTTACGCATTAACACAAAAATAAATGCATAAAATACCCCCAAAAGTATGCAATTTTAAGTACTCATGCTTTATTTACTTATAATGTATAACATATTATGAGAATGTGTGTACTCGTGTATGTAAGTATGTATGTGTGTATATATGTATGCATAAGTTAAAGCAATTTTGTATTTGCATATTTGCAATTGTGGTATCTTTGATTTTCTACAAAATGTAACCACAAAACCATTGAGCTCTACTTAAATACAACAATGAAAAAATACAACAACAACAAAATATATATAAAAATAGAAACTAAGTTTTTTCTCATTATATTAAAATAGAATTGAATAGAATTGAGAAATGTCTTGTTTATTATTTTACTGAACATAAATTGAAAACAGTATATATTCTTCTGATTCTTCTTCTTCTGTTTCTTTTTTACAAAATTTATTTGTAAACTAAAGAAGATTGTCAGTTATATTTGCATAGGGAGTGAGATCGAAAAATTCTTCACATTTATATATGTTAATAAAAACGAAAGCACTAAACTTACAGTTTTTATTTGATTGAAATTTCTCTCCAACATTCTCTCAAGCGTCAGCAAAACCAAAAAAATCTGTCTGTCATTCATTATGCAACAAGAATATTTCTTTCAGAAAACTTGACTTGAATCTCCGTACTCTGTTTTTGGCCTCTAAGTCCGAGACCTGGCTGACCAGGTTACTTTCCTAACGTATGTATTTGGAGCCCTTTTGAAAATGCTTTCAATTTTTGGGCTTTAGAAATATCATTTGGATCATTTCTTCCACCTTAACCAGATTCTCTATCAACAGACAAGTTCTCTCAGTACTGTTTAATAACATTAAAAAAATTGACAGCAGACATTTAAATGCTTTACCAACCTTTTATTGGACCAAGATGGGTTTTGTTGAAAATATTTAATAATTTTATTACGCACTTCTTCTGATCATTCATTTCAATCGGATTTGCAATAGATTCAGTTGTATGACATTAAATATAATAACTGACATATTAACAAAGTTAAAATGCACCAAATAATACTTGAGTTAAAATTTTTAATGAAAAACGTGTGTTAAGAATTTTTCATTCTCAGTCCTTATGTATGTGTTTAAGTATAATAATGATATAAATATCTTTATGTAAATATAAATTAGATACAATTTCTAAAAAAGATGCACGCAAATTCACCGCAGCACTACAAAATCCACAATGAGATCAATGTCAATAAATGAATTCAAATTAACAAAATAATAATGAAAATATGTGTTTTTCTTGAAAACTATTTATACATGTGCATACAAATGTAATACATGTCATTAGTCTCTAATATAGACATCTGTCTTATTTTTAATTTCAATAATTTAAAATTGCAAATCTTTAATTAGGAGACATTTATTCCATTTGAGTATGAAGATGCATTAAATATAAAATTGTTAATTAAATGAACAAAATTACGCTACATTTCGGGAGTGTTTTAATTTTATTAGTATACATTCTAAATGAATATTATATCAATATATATTTTTTAAATAACTTACTAAAATATACTCAGATGTTTTATTTAACGCTGGTAATTTGTTACAAGTCAAATTACGCGTAAATTTAATTTTAATAACAATTTGTAGTCGCAAGTTAAAAATATGCGAGTGTGTGTGTGTCCATGTTTTTTTTTTTTTTTTTTTGAGTGTAACAATATAATTTAATTTTATGTTCTATTAAATTATCATTTGTCGTACATTCACAGGCACATATATACACATACACATATACATTTACTTGTATATTTTGTCAGTTCGTTGTGATATTTGAGTTTAAAAACTATTCAAATTTGGTTTTATTCCCAACACTGAGTCACATCCAACTTGTATTTGGTTACATTTAAAGTGTTTAATTTTTACGAGGTTGCCATCATCTGCGGTTTGTATCAAATTGCAAAACAGTGATAAATTTAAGGTTTTAAAATAAAGTTTTTAGTAAAAGTGAAATTTTTATAAAACGAATTTTCGAAAAAATAGTGAAAATATGAAAAATAATTGGTAAATTTATGGAAAAAATTTCGGGGTAAATTTTTTTAATAAACAAATTTTTGGTAAATAATTATGGTTAACGAATAGATTTTTTTGGTAAAAAAATTCATTTTAAAATCATTAAAAAAATTATTTTAGATAAATAATTTTAGTTAAATTGTGAAATTTTTGACAATTTTGAATTTTTGATAAAATATGATTTTTATACCATCACTTGAATTTGTATTTCCACTATTTTTGATGCTTGTCCCGAAGTCTTAAAGTTTTAAAAACGTCACAACCATTCACTTTAATATAATGCCAACTAGTCATTTCAACATGGACTTGACCATCCCTACGATGCAGTTAGAGGTGATGAAGTAATTGAACATATGCATCTTATTTATATACCTTTTACCACCATTAGCGACTGGCGTATTAAGCTTTTCTGCAGAATTCTAGTTATCACATCCTGAGTACAAGTCGTAGTTTGGAAAATATATTGATGAATATTGGTTGAAAGTAATATTTTGATCTAAGTTCGAAGTCTATTAAAATTGACTGTGATCGATCTTAAATATGAATGTCTTTAATATAAAACAATTTTAATAAAATTTTATCGAAATAAGTCTTGTAGGATTCTTAAACAATGCACGACGTTTCATACAATATTTTTTATAATTCCCACACAAGACTTCTTTAAAACGAATAAATTGCCTTGATATTATATTTATATTTTGTTTAAACAAGATAAATATAGAAAGGAATGGACGTTGAAAATTGTATGAGGGTCGATCCATGATTTCTTCTGGCTCCCTCCAGAAAAAATAGTTAAAATTGCATAAATGACACAGAAATGTTAATATCTAATAATAATAATAATAATAATAATAATAATAATAATAATAATAATGATAATAATAATAATAATAATAATAATAATGGTAATAATGTATTTAACTTTTAAGCAGAAATTGAAAAACCCAATTTTACTAGTGTTGTTCTTCAACTTATCGTAGCTACTATTTATAATCAAAGGGTAGGGTATTTCATAGTCGAGATTAACCAACTTTTACCAACTTTGTGATTGTGTGGAGACGATTACTTTCACTACGCATATAAGTTCCTAACTGTCTCATCATCCTACACCTGATGGTCATCAAGTGGTTCAACATATTTTGTGTTACCATACAATTATTTAGCTCGCCTTTTCAGCGAGCTAAACTAAAAATCCTGTGAGGTTATGTCACCTATATACCATCCTCACCTACGTTACCGTTGGGATTTTTCGAAAAGTCGCACACAAAGTAGATTTTTGAAAATTAAGTTGCCTCTAAAAGGTGATTTGTAGAACAAAACTATTAATAGTTAACACTTTTTAAATAGTTTTGAATTATGAATTTGTTCTGTTTTCCGCTTATTTTGGAAAAGTGTTTGAATAGTAACCAGCAATTGTTTTTTTTTTTTTTATAAATTAACACTATTTCGATTTCCATTATATATTTTTTAGAAGTACCGTTGATGAACTTTTATGACTATAATATATATAATTTATAATTTATATAAAGTTAAGATATATGTCCTTTGTTAAGCGTAATTAATGAAATTTTAAGATGTTTGATGCCGAAAATGCGAATTATGAACAAGCGGACAAAGAGTGGCAATTTGAAAAAGTACACAAAAAGTGTGGCTGAAGAACTGGCGACTAATGTCGCACCAATAGTAACAATCTTACAAACCTGCAGTAACACACCAACATCAATGCATTGTGAATACATTGGGAGGATTATGAAAACTAAAAAATCATGATAATCACGAAATGAATTTAGACACTACATTTAATAATTCACTGATTAATTATATGGCTCCAGCGTAAGTCAACTTTCATATATTTGGAATAAATAGAACTTTTGGGTGCAATTATTTTTTAGGGCCTGATTTCGTAAAATTTCCCTTTCTTTAAATAATTTGTTTTTTTAATTGTTTGTAATTTCAAAAATTTATTATAAACATTTTTCGAAATCATGTGAGAGGATTTCAAATATCAGGGTAAACAATAAATAAATAAAATAAACTTAATTTTTATAAAAATGATTTTTAATAAAAAATCTTAATTTTATTAAAAATATCGATTGTTAATGAAGAATTTTAAGAATTTTATTTAGATTAAAAAATCTAATTTTGGTTAAAGATCTAAATTTTGTGAAAAAATAAATATTCAAACGTTTTTTTTGGTAAAAACGCAATTGAAAATGGATGGATGGTTGCCATACCAACATAAAACTACGAGTTACCATTGGTATATTAGGTTTTTTTTTTTTGTAATTTGCGAAAATTTTTTACTCTAACA
This sequence comes from Cochliomyia hominivorax, assembly GCA_004302925.2. NCBI lineage: Eukaryota > Metazoa > Arthropoda > Insecta > Diptera > Calliphoridae > Cochliomyia > Cochliomyia hominivorax. The sequence continues at coordinate 121,943,768 of PYHX02000467.1, read as the reverse complement.
TACACATAAACGCTAATAAACAAACATACAAATTTACTTATATCTTCGATATATAAACAAGAATTTGTCCGCCTGGATCTGTCCCCTCATCTGTCTGGTTTTGCAATTTGAGCTTATCAACTCAATTGTGGTTTTGTATGTACATACATTTACATATGCTTGTGTCATGAGATATATATTTGTGTTTGTATGTATGTGTGTTGTCTATGTATTTCCGTTTTAAATTGAATATTGATACTGTTTTTCCCAATTTATTTTCAGTTTATAAATGAATACACAAACTCGAATATATGAATTTATGTGTGTAAGTGTCTGCTTGTGCCTTTTTGTGTCAATTTGTAATATGTGTATGTGTGTGCAAGTATTTGTAGTTTAGGTCAATAGCATATGTGTTCATCTATTTCATTTAGGCAATTGGTTTACCAATACGTTTTTAATCAAATTTAATTTTCTATTCGTATTTGATAAATTGTCAAATTTATTATTAACGCCGATCGAATGTTGCAAATAATAACAATAACAGTTATAATAATTATAATTATTTTGATGTTTATTATATATGTATATTTGTATATATTGCATGCACAATAATATAAAGAACATAAAATATCATAAATTTTGTATAGAAATTTCTAGGAAAAGAAATATTCGATTGTCAAATCTGTTTTGCACATTTTGAACATTTTTTTTTATTTTGTTATTTTAAATGGAATTTAATATTTAATTGTGCCCTTTTTCAATAATTTCAATAATTTTCAATACAAAATTTCAACACATTTCACTTGAATAATTACAATTACATTCCCCAGTGAAGATTTTTAATTCTCAATATATTTACAAAGTTAATGTAGCGCGAAAAACGTTTTACTCTGATACCAAAAAATATAGAGATGAAGAAAAAAAGTGGTACAATTTCCTATAAAACATGCAAATTCTCATTGATAGGCACTCTTAGTTAAGACAGAAAAAAATAGTAAAGAAACATGAATTATTGCTTATATTTAGCAGAGATGGGAAATATTCGAAACACAAATAAATTACAAATTAAAAGTTATATAACATATTTGATATGTGACGACTAGATAAAACATAAACATATTAAATAAATTTAATTTAGTTATAAAATATTAGTTTGTGAATCAGTTGCTTTCCCATGACCTCTAACAAACATGTGATTAGATGAGATCGAAAAATTCTTAAGAAAATATATGTTTATAAAAGCAAAACCATTATTTAGCCCTATATCTCTCTACTGACCCTAGTTCTGGGCAGTTTGGAGGATTTGGATTGTATTTCTTGTATCACTTAATTGCTTATTAAGCACAGTGACAGGATGCCAAATTAGGTCAAAAATAAATGGAAACATTATGAACTCTTTTAAAAGGAAGCAGCCTTTTGTGTAAACATTCATCCAAATTTCGGTATTTATAGAGTCCACAGTAACACTGATTGGCTTCTTTTGCAGCAACTGCACATTACCATACCAATAAGTTTTTTGGAAATTTGGCTCATTGCTTCTAGCTGTACAAGGTTTTCTATCAACGGTCCATATCAAATATTTAATTCAGTGAAAATCATACACAAGTTTAGTAATATATAAATGTTTTCTCATAAAAACAAAATAAACATCCAATGTGTCTGGACAAAAAATATTTATTAACATACTAAATATAAAATAAATAATATAAAATAAACAAATAATAAAATTAAACGTAACCTTTTTTTAATCATATTATAATCAAAAATATGAGTGTGTCTGATTTCACGATTATAATGTGTTTGTATATCAACCATGTTTGTGGTCGTACAACCATATAAACGGTTTTTATTAAAATATTATGAAAGTGCGACAACCGTAAACCACACAATACTTATTACAAAGAGCCCACTTTAAAGTATATCGTTCGCATCAGAAATACTTTCGAGTACATTGAACGATATCTATCTCTTTATCTATCTATTCATCTGGTGGTGAGTTGTTCGTTCGGCTGATATTTCCAACCAAAAAGAAATTAAAATTGGTTTAGAGGGTAGTTCACACACTTTTCGTATCATATCATTTATTACCAACAATAGAGTGTAGGATATCTCGCATTCAGGCATAAATTAATATAAATTACTAACTTGTTTTTTTTTTTGTAACTTACAAACTGAACAAACTAGCAAAGAAACGTCATTTCGCAATATATAGTCGCGGCAAACATTTATTGTTATCACTAACATGTTAATTGTTGAATTTATTTTATTTTAATAATAATTTCGTTGCTGTAATAAAATTATTTTTATTAAATAAAAAAATATTGTGATCGCAATATATTTGAAGCATCTAAATGATCTGTGGCTGATCACAATTTTATTGTTATTAGAATAAAAAATTATTTACATTTTACTGACAACTATTTTTTTTACAATTTGCGATAACATGGAAAATAAACTATATTTAAATTAATATTCTCATAATATAATAAATTAGGCAGTTAAAATAAATAAAATTATATGACGAAACATTTCAAATAATGTTTTCATATTTTCCAAAAGCGTACATAAATAAAGTGAGAAATATATTGAAATATTTTATATGAAAATATTTTTTATTACAATAACAATATTTTTATTGGAATATTTTTAGTGCAAACATATTTTTTCCCTGTATGTGGACAAATATAATGATCATCAGTATCATTTGGTTTTCCATAGTAATTTTTATATTTTAAAACCATTTTTTATGTGCGTCTAAAATATGAAAACAAACTACAACTCTCCAACTCTGCTGTATGAACTAACTTTCATACTTACTGCCAATAACGTGTGACATAATATAGAAGTAAAATATAAAAGTAAAAGATGAAGAAGAAAAAAAGTTTTGTAATTAAGTCAACTCATCAAATACTTATAAGAGTAAAAAAAATAAAATAGTTAAAACTTAGAAACGACATTAAATAGCATCACAAATTTATAATTTTAAACAACTTAAAATATTAAAATTGTTTATCAATTGCAAGAAAACGTTAATAAAATCATATTATATAATTTCTAGTCAAAAATGTATTTATTTCGTTAAGAAAATCAACATATTTTGCTCTCTAGTGTAAGGTATTTAAAAAAATATATACTATGAAAGTGATTTTGCGTGGGTGTATGTGTCACTATGTCAGTGTTAAAAATATCTCAATATAAATTACATTAAACTTACAGGATCTTAAACTACAACTTTATTATTTGCATTTTAAATAATTTTCCACACACACACACACACATATACACTTCTTCACAAGGACATAATATCATTAGAATTTTATATTTACCAACAATACAAATACAATTTAAAGAAACTTTAATGAAAATTTTATAATTTTCATTCTCATTAATGAAATGAGAAAATATAAAAGAAAAGTAAATAATTTAAACAGATTTTATTACAATAAATATTTACAAAATAAGTAAAATATGTGAAACAATTAAAAATAAATTTCATATATTTAATAGTTGACATACATATTTATATGTCAAATATAAATTTAGAAACAATTAAATAAATATGACTTCAATTTAATAAAATTCATTATCTTGAGGACAATTAAACAAAAAGTCTTGAACAATTTGCGGTTTGACTAAAGAATCTAAAATACATACTAAAACTTAGGAAAATACTAAAAATACTTACAGATGCTTTCATAATTATACACGACTGAATGGTTTATTTAATATGTTAAATGTTTATGTAATCAATTGTGTAATAAATTATAAATTATTAACATTAATTTGTTGGTAAACGGTATGAGTAAATAAATACAATAAAATAAACATAGTTAAACACACAAATAATTAGAAGAATTTGAATACATACTTCTTATCGTAACTGCACTGGCAAAAGTTCCTATGTAATTTTTGGAAAAACAAAAAACAGTATTTTTTCGCCTAAAATTCCATAATTTCAACTCATCCTTCGCTAATGTTTAGATTTTCTAACGTTCTAATATGTGATTTAGAATTAAACAAATTTTTAACTTGTTTTGAAGAAACAAAGAAAATTTACTTAGGCAATTTTGTTGGTACGAATTTATTTCAACATTTCGCATTATTCCTTGTAAATTAATATATTTTTGAAATAATATATGTTTCGACAAAGAATTATTTTGAAATTGAATTTTGATGAAAATCCTCTATTTATTTAATATAAACATAACATATAAACATTTTAAATAAAAAGTAATTTTTTAATAAATTTAAAAATACTTAAAAAAATGGTGAAATGCTTTACATAGGAAAGTTTGTTGGACAAGTTAAGAAATTGTAATAATTATATCCTATGTTTATATAGATGGCAGAAATTGTTATTAATGCAATTTTCGGGATTTTTCTAAAATTGCATTAATAACCGGAAATATGGAAAATAATTTAAAAAATTTCCCTATTTAATTTTATAAAAAATATTAAGTAAAAATATTAAGCAGATCAAAATTTTAAATATTTATTAGCTTTTTGGGCCACTGTGCAGTATTATTTTGGAAAATTGCATGAGTCAATATGGAGAAAGATATCGAGTGTGATATATTATTTTTAATTATTTTCTTCATAATTGTTTTGCCCATAATTTAGTGATATTAACGTTTATTAAACTAACTTGCACTCATACACATACATACACACTTAATTGTGAATTTTAACAATAGATCTATGTATATTGATATATCCTGACATATGATACTAATAAATGTAGATACACACACACATATGTATGTTTCTATATATTTGTATTCATCAATATCATTAAGATTATTGTTTTGGTCTATGTTTTTGTGCAAAGACTAAAATGTGTGGTAAGTGGTTGCAAATACAATTTACACGTGCAACATTTATACATCTTTACAATTATAATGCAAAATAGCACTTTATTATTATATATACAAACAAATACACATATAATGATGCCAATGGCAAATATATTGTTATATTTTACAACAAAAAATTATATTCTAATTAAGTTGAATTTGAAAAATCGTACTAAACAGATGAAACTTTTTAATTTAAAGTATTTGTGAATTACATTTGTTAAACTGGGCACAAAAAAACTTAATTTTGTATTACCTCCGCCATCACAAATGGTGATGAGGGTATGTTAACTTTGTTATTCCATATGTAACGCTAAGAAGAATCATCTAAGACTCCATAATGTGTACATATTTCTGAATCAAATCAAAATTTGTGTCGATTTAGCTAAAATCAGTTTAGTAAGAAAAAACAAGTAAAAATGTTATAGTCTGCCAAGCCCGACTATTTGATACCATATACCATATTGTTGATTGTAAATGTCTACTACGAAAAACCTATGAACGATCCTCGTACAATTTTCTTTCCTTATTAAGCTTATGTGTACGATATAAATTTATGTGTTATAAAAAACGTTATAATGAAATTATAAAAAATTATGAACCCACCCTCGTTTAAATTCGCACAGCTGTTTGGCTTACAACAAAACCTACGTAAATGTGCGATTTATGAGTTTCAAAGTGACATTTGGAAGGGTGATTGTATAGAACCTATAAGAAATAATGGACCGATCTTCTTGTAATTTGTCACATCGTCTTAGAATATAATAAGATTTAGTTTTCCAAAATATGGTAAAAATCGTTTTATATATAAGAATTGTATGGACAAAAAATCCCGTTCCGGGGGGAACTTTTGTATGGACTTTAATGAAACAATGGACCGATCATAACCAATATCAAAAGGCATAGTCCTATATGTGCCAAATTTCATTCAAATATCTTCAAAACTGCGACCTGTACCCTGGGAACAGCCAGCCATACGAACTGTATACTTAAAAGTGCTAAAAATAAATGTAATTTTGTAGCTCATTATGGTTTCATTGTTATATTTAAGAAAAACTTTCATATATTGTATGCGTTTGTGCGTGTGTATATTCATAAACTGTATAAAGGAAACATAACGTATTTACTTCATACGCATTTGTTGGAAAGGTTTTTAAAGATTCGGCATAGCCTAATGTACCATTCCTACTTGTAACTCCATAAAATATAAAATACGTATGAGTAATATAAAAAAATATATCACATACGTTTACAGCATTTTAAAATATAACATGCGCCATCTGTGTTTACTATTGTAAATTAAAAAAAAAATAGATAATTTTATAAAATTTCGAAAAGTATTGAAATTGTATAAACTCTTATTGGAAACTAAAATCTTTGGAATGATCTCTGGAGTATTCGATTTAAATTTATAGTGTCTAGACAAAATTATACAAAATCTATAAAGAAATTTCAAGATGTTAAAAATATTTTAAAAAAAACCGAAAAATATAAGAAAACTTAACACTTATGTTTAACTTGATAGAAAATTTTCTGTATTATTATGAAAAGACATTATTTTTAGTAATTTTGTTTTATGAAACCAAACTTTTCCAATTCTTAATTAGAGAAATCTTAACAAAAACTATAAAATTTAATGGTTCTCTGGCTAGTTGAATATAAAAGCATCATTTATTTATACAGGGTGGTTTAAAATTTTAAATTAATTTAATTTATTTCATTAAATATATTAATTTTTTATAATTAACTAAATATAATCATAAAACATTGTTACCGGACAAACAAATTGTAGTTATTACAAATTGTAGGAATTAACAAATTGTAGTTATTCCTTTATTTATATATAAGCATATATGTTTTCCCGATTCTATTACATCACACCCTGTTTTAATTCATGCATATTAGAACTTCCAAATTCATACTTTGAAACGCACACAAATTATTATTTCCATACTCCATTTTAGATCAAGTAACACATATGGAAATGTTTGTAGACATATGAGTACGAATGCCTGTATATATATATACAAATGTGTGTGCGTGTGTCTGTGTAAGTAGTTTTAACGTATGTTTGCATGTAGGCTGTAGTAGTCTGTGTTACTAATCCTGCATTATAGAGATATGACTATTCTAATGCCATTTAATTTATTTTCACTTGTTTAAATTGCAAACCCTAAAGCACAACTTGCAATTCCAACTAATACTAACACATACTTATAAGTAGAGTAGATGTATTGCATGTCACTGTGTGAGTATCTTCTAATCTTTATTGAGATGGTAACTAAAAATAAACATTTTTTTTAATTAAACAATTTTTACTTTGTAATTTTTTTTTTTTTTTTTGTAGATAAAAGTCTCTTTAATTTATATTTGTTTCAATTATAAAAAGTAAATGTTAATATTTGAAATGTGTACCACCCTAATGTTAATGCATGCAAAAATTTTGCCTTTAAGTAGCAGTATTTATGTTAGTGTGCATTTGCCATATGCTTGTGTATGTAGTTGTTAAATTAGCAGCTGTTTGTTTGTATTTTCTATGTTTCTTTCACAATCTATGATTTTTTGTTTGTTTCTGAATTTTGTGTTTGATTTTTTTGCCAAAACTCTGAATAAAAAGAAAACAGAAAAGAAACTTAATGTTAAATATTGAAAGTAAGAAGTTTCTTTGGTTTTTGTTGGTTTTTGTTGGTTTCATTTTTGTCCTCTTTTAAAATATCTATGCAGAATTGTGCGTATCTGTTCCTGTTGCCTGTGGGTGGGTTTATTAGATTTTCAGATATAAAGTAGGAGTGTGTATTTTTCGTATTTAACAAACATTAGAAAGTTGTTGTGTTTTTTTTTCTCAACTCTGTTTTAATAGACTTTTTTGTCATTTTATATAAATCGTATGGATTTATAATGTATAAATATGTATGTGTATGCAAATGTGAATGTATCTATGATATTTAGTGTAATTATGAATTTAAATAGAAACAAAATTTATAATTGTCAGACACTTTTGCATAATAAATATGAATTTAGCAAGTTTTTTCTATTACGAGAAGTTTAAGAAAATCTTAATTATGGATTAATTTTTTTTCTAATCCTGTGTTAACATGTAGATGTTTTGAAAACAAAAAATAAAATAAAGTAAAATAAAAGAAAACGTTAATCAAAACTCAATCACGACTTCAAAAATTACACAATATTACACAATATTTTTAATATAATTATTTTTGTTGTGCCAAAAAAACGTTTTTAGCGACCTTAATTTTTTTCGCAAGGGCAACCAGCCAGTTAAATGGATGGCTATATTCAGAAAGTAATTCTGAATTGAAAGGTGTGCTTAAAATGGTTATAGCAAAATTTCAATTTTTACCACAAAATCAAATTTCACCAAACGTTTTTCTTCGAACTAATTTTCGTTAAAAAAAATATTAATTTTCACCAAAAATTTTATTTTCCATAAAATTTTTTTTGAAAAAATCATAGAAAATAAAAAAAATATAAAGAAAAAACCTTTTTTCAAATAACAAATTATTTTTTTATTTTATAGAAGGTATATAATTTTCCCATTCCGTGTGTAATAGCAAAAACGAATCTCGTAAAGTATATATATTTTTGCATCACAAACAAAAATCTGGATCGATTTATCTATGTCTGTCAGATTTTTATAAATGGTCGTAGGTCAATAACATTTTGAACAATCGTTTCATTAAAAAAGTTACAGAAATTTTGCTATAAAAATCGGATAAGTAGAAAACAGTTATGCATTTTATGACCCCTAAATATAAGTATGTTTGTCATAAGAAGAAATGTGTTTTTTTTTCAGTATGTGTGTTATTATGCTTTTTGATGTATTAGAGTATAAATGTGTGAAGTACAGCGTTTAAAACTACACACATGTGGCTGAAGATACTAAAGATTCGTTATAGCCTAATATATCATATTCGATATCTATTTTATACATTTTTTTATTTTATGCTTTGAAGCTTTACAGTCTGACCTAATATGTAAAACTTTAAAGCACTATTTACTCATAATAGCATCTGATTAATTTACTATTAACTAGATGATCCAGATCATATTCCTTCTAAGATAAGAGATATGAAACAATTAAGAAATCTTGATTATATTTTACAATAAATTCCGCATCCATTTGTTCCAGCTGATTGCAAAATATAAAAAATGTAATTTAAAAATATTTTTATAAACAAAATAAAAAGAAAAAGTTGTTTAAACTTTTTAATAATTTAACCTTGATAAAGTTTTGTTTTATTTTAGTTTATTTTATTTTTATATTTATTTATTATTATTTTTTTTTTTTTGTAATTTTTTTCTTCTTCTTCTTATCACATAAGTATTTATTTTTAACTTTTCAGGATTAACTTTCGACTGCATTTAGCCGGGGGTCACATGTTGCGGTTTGACGTTGACAGTTGCTGATGGTGTCATGCTTTAATAATGTCCGTTTCTTCTTCTATTGTTGAGAAATGAATTTTGTTACATTCATACGAATTTATAAAACAAAAGAAAAGTAAATAAAAATAATAGAGAAATAGAGAGAAAAAGAATAAATGAATGAAACAAACAACTAAAATACAACGTCAACATTATTTAATAATAAAAAATTTTAAACTTGACGAAACTTTAGACTCAAACAAGAGGTAAAAATATAAAGTTCATCCTGCCAAAGAAACAACAACAAAAATTACGTGAAACAAAATAGTTTTAGTTTTAGTTATAAATAAAAATTATAAAAGTTTTTATATTATTTGAGAATTTACTTTAAATCAAATCAGATATAAAAATTTTCCTTATAAAGCAATAAAATTTTATTTAAATATTTTTTACAAAAAAAACCTTAATAAACATTTACTTTCTAAAAAAGATTTCTAGTGTAAATTAATTTTAGTTTCTGAAGGGGTTAATTGGTGCAGCAATAATATAATTTTCCATTATATTTAATTAACCTTTTTGCCACAAAGTAGGGAGTATTTCAAACCACATTTACAGTTAAACCTTGATAAAGCTAACGAGTGAGTGAATGAGTGAACCAATTATTGGTTGCAAATATCTTGCATTGGGGGTAAAAACTTTAATACAAAATCAAGTAACCAAGAAAAAAACACAAAATGGAAAAAAAACATTTAATGAACTAAAAACATGCACTTGCCGCACAAGAAACTTCAAATAAAATTGAAAAGTACAAAATAGAAACTTAAACTTGTCTTAAAGTTAAAAGAAAAAAAACAACAACAATGAATACAAAACTTTCAATTATATTCGCAATAAAAGAATTTCAGTTTTTTTTTTAAACATCTTTACCAGTATAAAAAATTGTAAGTAAGAATGCGAATTTTTAATACCCTTCAACATGGTCAATTTAGGAATTATTTCACGAAGAGTATGCAGTATCTACATTGAATGTCTAAAATTTCTAAAGCATTTTTCAGCAAATAAGCATAAGATATTTAACATTTTGAAGAAACCGCTGCAATAGTTTCGGAAATATATAATCTATATACAAAAGAGTTACGTTACTGACTGATTAATCATCATGCCACAGCCTAACCAGTTAAAACTAGCAACATGAAATATAAATTATGGTCTACTTTCTCTCCAAAAAAAAATCCACTAAAATAGAATCTTTGTAACTTTAGGGGGAAATCGTTAATCTTATATCTCTTGAACGTATAAAAATTATAATTATAAAAAAGTACCAAACATGATGTTAAAATGGAAAAATGCTAATTTTTGAATGTAATCGACAATATAGGATTTTGTGGAACTTTTTCTGTTATTAATAATAATTAATAAAAATAAACCAAAATGGATTTTATAGAATTAACTAAAATTTTTAATTGTACTTTTTACATTCGATGACATAATTAACTTAAATTCATGAACTAATAAATTGAGAATATCGTGTGGTACTTTTTGGATCCTCTGAAAATCTATTTGAATACTTTTAACGAAATCTAATTTGTTTGAGGGATACCACTCCCCTGTGCCATATCTATAAATTTTGTAGTGCTTATTTTACCAAAACAATACCAGCTGAGTCCTAATTCCATTCGGCACTGTTACTTATAATGGACTTGAGCGTGCTGACAACACACAGATGCATATAGCTAAATCTACTCAGATTTTGATTTTATGCAACAATATATATGCTCAGAAGATTTCTCCTTGTCGTTGCAAACAAAAAGACAAAGTTAATATTTCCCTCTAGTGGTGGTGAAGGGTTTTAAAAAAGAAGTTTTTAAATAATTTTATGAAAATTATTTATGTGAAAATACTTGAACTTATTCTCATTGAACACAAAGCAAAAATTGCGTAAATACAAGACCTTGCAAAACAGAAACGATAATAATAACAACAATAATACCAACAACAACAATAACAACAACAATGACGATGATGGCAATAAAATCAAATAAAATACTTACCACACTAATGTTAATCATACGTCTTGGTTCACCACAAAATATAAATTGAAAATTGTGTGTAAATCAGTTTGTTTCACCTTGTAAAAACATTAAATAAGTATGTGCGCATGTATGAGTGTGTAAATACGCGTATGAGTGAAAATACTAAATATATAGTATGAGTATATTTACAAGTATGTGTGTGATACGTAAAATATGGTTACTAAATGTTTTTGCTTTTTCTAATACAACAACAACTAAAAAATACGCATCATACGGTGCAATGCATTTCATACTAATACATTATTAACATTATTGTTTACACATATACAGTATATAATAAAATATGTATGATGAAATAACAATACATTTAAAGGGCAATAGAATAAGTATGTAATTAAAAATGAAATGTGAAACATAAAAATAAATATAATTTATTTTATTTAATTAAAATTAATCGCTTTAGAAAAATATTACTTCAATATTTCTCTTTCACTGTTTATGTTTACATGTTGATAATTTTACGGATGTTAGAAAACATTATTACTGTCGTACACCGTATTACACAAATACACTCTCTAAATACATATGTAAGAATATGATGACATGAAAACATATTTATACTTAACACATGCACACATACAAAAACAGACAAGTATTCATAATACCGGAAATGCATAGAACATTCAAATTTCCCGCTGATAGCTCAATTTAATATGCATCAAATTCAGAAAGCAAAAAAAAACCCTACAAATTACATAAATACATACATAAATTGTACATTTGTAGGAGTATCAATGAATTAGAACTGTCATGCTTGAGAGAAGAAAAGAAATATTCGTCACATACACAAATATATATAAATTTGTAAAATAATACTTCATACAACAAAGTTAGTTTGTTGTGCAATTAAATGTTTTCCTTTTTGTAAATTCTTTAATATCTTTTTCTGAAAATTAATTTAAATTTTTATAAAAATTTCTTAAGCTAAAAAAGTTTTAAAAAGTTTTTCATATCGTTAAAACTACTACAAAAATAAACACCACTTTTCTAAATTAATGTATTTGAGAGCGTTTTAACTCTTTAACTCTTACAAGTTAAATTTGTTGATCATAAGTGTATATGAATGATTTTATGGTTGCTATGACTTCAATTTAAATCAAATCCCTTTAACAGATACAATCACAAAACATAAACTTAACCTATACATTTATATTTTCACAAATACACTCATATGTATAAATACATATAAAAGAAACATCATGCATAATGCATTACTTTCGCACTCACATATACATACAGACATGTAGTTTCATTCATATATATGCAATACACACATACAATACTGAATGTCAAAAGTGCATTATGATGTACAGTAATTACAGTGGAATAAAAAATTAAGAAACAATGAAATAGTTGATCAAGCCAGAATATGATAACCCAGATACCATAGATAGTCATGTGGGGTATAACAACTGAAATATTGTCTCCGCCTTCCAATATACAATTAGTTCTTTCAAATGCACTTTGTGCAATTATAAGAATTATAAAAGGACGTTTTTTTTCACTTTTTCCACTTTTCTGAATAATGTTTTATACCCCCCTCACAAGTGGTGAAGAGGGTATATTAACTTTATAGCTCCATGTGTAAAGCTAAGAAGGAGTTATATATATATATATATATATATATATATATATATATATATATATATATATATATATATATATATATATATATATATATATATATATATATATATATATATATATATATATATATATATATATATATATATACCTGAGTTATATTTAAGAAAGCTATTTATATATACGAAATATAACATATTTACACATGAATTTATGGTGGAGGGTATTGAAGATTCGGCATATTCGAAAAAAAGCATTCTAATATTTTAATGGGCATCAAACATTTTTATACAACACAAAATCTTTGAACGTGATTGATTCTCAAAAATTATAAATCGTTTTGTCCGCTTCTATCCCGCAAATATTTATCCATTATATGACCATTTGAACCAATTAACCATTGGGAATGAAAAGATCAAATTTTTACGTAAATTGCTACTGAAATATTTGATCGTCTGCCCACTGTGCTTTTAGTGAAAAAATAAATAAATTTCTTTCGCATCATTATATTTTTGCGTGTTGTATAAACAACTTTTTTTGCACATTTCTCCATTATTTTTTTCCGTTTATTTTATTATATTTTTAGTTGTTAAAAAATTAAACCAGGTGAAAATAAAATTCAGTTTTGCTTTTGCTGTGAAACGCTGTAGATAAAATAAAAAAGAAGGTAAAAAAAAGAAAAACATTTCGAGTGCAAAATAAAAAATCACATTTAATTTACAAATTTTAACTCGACGAATGAAAAAGGTCAACATTTTTATTATTTTTATTTCTGTTGTTGTTTTTTTTTTTTTGGTATTTTTCTCGTTAAGATGTATTTTTGAAATTAAATATTTTTCCATTTAATTTGGTTTTCTGATGTCCTTTGCCACAACAATTTTAGGTCATCATTTTTAATGTCAGATCCTTTTTTGTTTTTTTATTTGTTTGTTTGTTAAGATGAGCATTTAATTGTATTTGTGTTAGTGCTGGTGTCTACAATGTTTTTTGGGGCAACATTTGTTTAAGTTAATTAAATTTCACCATAATAATTATTGTCATTATTGTTGTTGTTATTGTAGAATAACTACTTTTTATTTTGTTTTTTTCTTCTCCAACATATTTAGGATGTCAATAATAAACAAATGATTTTTCTAACCACAACAAAAAAACGGAAAATAAAATTTTTAAAATGATTAAGGAAATAAATTATTAAAATGTTTAATTAAATGCATAAAAAATTTAATTGGAAAAAACAAGAAGAGAACTGAAAAAGGATTTTTTAATGATTTTTTTCCACTGTTTGCGCTAAAGCGTTTTTGTGTCCCAAAAGGAGATAATTAGATTAACAAGTGTATCTTTATTACAATATCGCATTTAGAATTCGAATTAAATATAATATCAACTAAGGGCTCTTAAGCAGTTTTTCAACTTTAACTATTAAGGAGATCGAAAAATTCTTAACACACATATATATTAATAAAAACGAAACCACACACAGAGAAAAACACGATGTTAAATAAACTTCGAAAAATGTTAATTTTTGCAATGTTGATTTTGTGATATTTTTTTGAGCTCAAAAAAATTGTCATTAAGCCGAAAGTTAAATTAAAATTCTACTGATTTATTTTGAACTACTTCTGATCAAACAGGAGCGGATATTTCCCCATATACATTGCAAATATTAATTAAAAAGGAAGGAATCTAAAGTAACATTATATAATGTTAATTTAACATTATATATTAATTTATATCTTTGTGCTGATGTATGTAACATACTGGAAAATGGTGTCATAAATGTTAGAATGTTTTCTGTTACCAGAACACTGAACCTTATTTTCTATTTTCTAACTTTTTCAAAGGTGCAAGCGAATGATAAGGAGGAAAAGGATGTATTCCTTTGTGATATTAACGTCATACTTTATAAATAATTAATTTTTTATTTTAATAATGGAAAATTATATGTATGTGTGTTTGAAAAAAGTTTTCCAAAAGTACCACATTGTAAATAAGAACTTGAAAATATTTCTTATTAAAATACAAAAACTTTATGTTTGAGTATGGCAACATTTTAATATCCTTCAACACCAACACAAATGATTAATAAGGCATATTTAGTTTACCATTCCAGGGGTACCACTTGGAGCAAATCAAACTCTAAGTCGAATAAGCTATTAGTCCGTTTAACTATCAGCAGATTATTAATGGTTCGTAACTCGAAAATTCTGATCGGGGTCATAGTCGGTGATCCTCTAAGATTGACCACCTGGGATGTTCATTTTTACAAAAAATCGAAAAAAAAATTTGTTACAAAAAATTATATATTTAAATAGATATAAATCTCTACGCAAAGAACGCTTACAAGTGTAGGTGATCTTATATATTCAAGACGATATACTAATTTTAATTTGTTGTAGTGGGTTTTATAGAATTGGCATTTCCGTATATAGAATTCTTAATTAATTTTTAAGTTAAGTTTTTAATAATATTGTATCATATAAAAAGTTTTTGCGGTTTTCGTTGTACTTTTAAATTTGAGAATATAAATTTTATAAAAAAACATGAAGCTAAATCAACACTGAACATAGTTGACTTAAGATTGAATAATTTTCTTTTTTATTAAGTTTAAATTAAACCTTTTTACGTTTCGATATTTATATATAAAATTATACAACGATAAATTTCTTAAATCATTTTAATTAGTAAAATTTCAAGTAGCAAAAATTCAAGAATATTTTCAAGAAACTGTATTTATTGTGAAACAATGTCAAATGACCATATTTTGTCTATGAATTAAAATCATAACTGAAAAAATGTTAAATTAATTATATTTTAGTTAAATTTTATTAAATTTTTTCTGTGTATAGAAACTTAAAAATTCAAAAGTAAAACTTTTTAATAAAAAACGCAAATATTTTCATTTGATGTTTTTTTGAAAATTAATTTCTTTCTGTGTAAGTTATATGGTAAATGACAATCCCATTTATAGCCTCGGCATCTCCAGTCAGCGATGGATAACTAAAATGCAATTTGCTTTATGTATAAAACGCATTATATGAAGTATAGAATTTTTCAAGTTCTTTTCTATCAGGATTTTGGAAAAAAAACAACAAAAGCAAAAAAACTTTATTGGTGTTATATAAATGTGTAAAAATAAGTGCTACTAATGCGGTTTTGCTATATTTGCTGGTCGCTCAATTCCAGAGTTAGATGCTTTTGTATAACCAGAAAAAAACACTAGTCTGCAATGGAAAAAATAAATAAGAAATTACGAGATTTTTAACTGTTTAAAGGGAAATTTGATTTTGAGTCTAAACATATTTATGTTTCTTTTACTCCTTCAAAGGAACTAACATTTTTTCGGTAGATTCATAAGGGAGACATTATACTTCATAAAAAAATGTCGGACGGATAGGGTCAAGGGAAGAGATACACCCCATATATAGAAAATAATAATAAATATTACAGGCTAAAGTCTTTAGTGAAGATGTAAAGTGAAGAAGCACGAAAAGGTTTTAGTTATTTAATATCTACTACAACAAGTCTTAACATTTGTATATCATTCCCAATCTCGGGCGAAAATGAAAATTATAAATATTGCATAACTGAAGGCTCTACGAAGTATATTATAATTAATCTGTAACAGAAGGTTCCCGATTTCTTAAAATTTTGTCATTATTTAAGGTGCATAAAATAAAGGGAGAGACAAAAACCAGAAGTCATAACATTTTTGTTCGAATCACTTCAATCATCAGAGTGATGATTTTACTAAAACATACACAGCATATATTGAATTAATTGAATACTTGCAAAACTATAAACTAGAAACCTCTCATGTGCAGCTTGTATATATTAAATAAATGTGATGTAAGAGAAGCATTAAAGCACATTAAATATTAGTTTTTTTTTTTAATAAGTTAAACATTAAGTTTTTCGGCAGACTAGTGTAACAAGAACGTAATACAATTTTGGTTTTCTTCATTCTTTTTTGTCAAATCACTCAATTACATTTTGGCATTAAAACCACACATTTGCTGACAATTGTTACAGGGATATCTGCTGTCATTATAACAACAGTTTTCAAAATATGTACACGATGAAAAAAGGTTTAGTAGGGAAATTATAATCGATCTCTAGAAAACTCAGTCGAAAATTCATAGAGCTAATCAAAAGTCCAAAATTTTTTTTATTTGATTATAATGAAAAAAAGCATATTATTTTATATTATTAGCAAGCAGATTTTCTCCAAGTGTAGGTAACAGAAATAAATCAAATAAATACAAATACGAGTAGTAACCAAAGATATAACAAGTTTTGACCACTATTTTAGATACCAAATAGCATTTTTTTGGGGGGGGAGTCTACAAATGTATTTCTCCTCATACGTTCTTGATTTATATCAAAAGATACAAATGCACCAGCAGCTAAGAGCATTTGAGCAAAAGAAAATAACAGCACTAGACTACAATCGAAAAAATGTATTATGTGACTGTAACGTGATTTCAACACTTTCAATTTGTTGCACAAACAATGTTAGACATTAAAGTAATTTGTTTTTTTATATGTTTGTTTGTCTATCTATCGGTTAGTTATGCTGAAGTATCTGCTCATACTGTGATTTTTGTTTTGGTTTTTTTTCGGATAAAAATCTAATATAAGTTTTCTCTTTAATCATAATTACATTTGCCATAATTTCGTTTAAATGGTTGGGATGAAGGTAACGTATGAGTAATAAAAATTTATTATTTATAGTTTTCACTCATACGCCATCGCAAATACTCATATTCTCTACTCATTCTCTTTAAATGTTGTTATGAATAGTGTTTGTTCATTTTACAGTGTTCATTTTACATATGTATATATGTAGTCTATGGAAAGAGAAGTAGAATTTATATGTATTTGTTTTTGATGATGTTGTTGTTGTTGTTGTTGACGTTAACGCTGTTATTTGTATTAGTAAATTTTGTTTACAACTTTATGCTTAATACTTCATAAATATTAATGACACTTTTGTACTCACATACTCTATTATTCGTTTCAAAACAAATAACCGGCCAAATGACAAATGACACACACACACACACACATAAATACAAAATACAAACACACAAAACTCATTCATTTGTATATATTAGCAAACATATACATTTTCGAAGGCGGCTAAGTAGAGATAGAGACAAACAAACAGGTTAGATAAACATTTGTTAGCCAGACAAACGATAATTTTACATAATAACAGTTACACCTAAAATATTATTGTGACGGCACCTACACATATACACCGTAAAACACACACATACACATATGACAAACAACATCAGTGTTTAGATACAATTTTATACCTTTTCATTTCTAACCTCTTATATGAAACTCGAACTTTCAAACTCAACCCATTGTCATGAGTAACGTCATAACTATCATCATCAACACAATCATGCTGATTATTATGTACATTATTAAATTACATACAAGCACACACACACATATATATACAAAGGTATTATATATTTTATTAATTTTATATACATATATACTCTTACACACATTGAAACAAGTTAAAACTCAAGTTTTAATGAAATTTTTAGGTTATATAATTTTGTTTTCATCGTTGTTGCCTCTGATGTCTCCTAATTATCTTAGACAACAACTGTGTATTGCCAACAATATGTGACCAACAAAATATAATTTTGTATTTTTTAAGGATTCAAGAAAAAGCATTTCACACTCCTTGCAAAACTTGAAATTTTTATTGTTGTTGATTTTTAGGTAATTTGAGATTTTCGACACTTGAAGAGAATAAAGAGAAAATTAACTTTTAAATGAGTGTCATGTAATGCGTAATAATGTTACACTTGTAGCAAATGAACTTTATTTCTAAAATAGGTGACAGTGACATCGATTTCACTGATATTGTTGCATTAATCGGTTTAAATTATTTTCGATTAATAAATCAATCGAAAAGCATAGCATTTTCTGTTTTTTCTTTCATATCGGTTAACATATATTTTTAAATCCGCTTTTAGATAAAAAAATATTAAAGCTAAAAAAGAAAATTTTGAAGTTTAAAAATATTATCACAGTTTTGGAAAACAAATTATAAAAAATCAAACATTCTTTCAAATGTCTATTTCAAAACAGTTCTTGCACAAAAGTAGTTTACAATTTTATACAGTTCAAAAATAAAAAAAATTTTCGCAAGGTACAGGTCACTGCTTATTGAAATTGGTTATGATTGGCCCATTATTTCATATAGGCCCAATGCAAATATTACCGGGAATGGGGATTTAAGCGCATAAAATTCTTAAATATAGAACGATTTTATCCAAATTTACAAAATTAGTCTTATTATCTAAACGATATCTCAAACTATACAATGATCGGTCCATTATTTCTAATAGGTCTCATACAACCCACTTTCCGGATATTAATTTTAAACGCATAAATTTCACATATACGAGGTTATTGAAATAATATTTGGCCAAAATGAGATAAATATAAACAAAAAACCGGTGAAATTATACGAGGGTCGGTCCATAATTTTTTCCAACTCCTATATAACCCTCCAGAAAAACAACCTTTTAAAATGCATTAATTTCATCTTAAGAAATCCGAAAAACAAATTATAAACTTTTTGGAACTGTTAATAATCAAAAATGCGGTGAAGGACATTTTATAGTCGGGCTTAATCGACTATAACTCTATTACTTATATTAAAAAATTGGGCTACCACCACTTTTAATAGTACTTTTCGACTCAGAATCACTGCCGATTTAACCGTGTCCGTCCGTCCGGCTGACTGTCCATGCAAAGCTTGTTTTGTTTTAAATTGTATACTCGATTTGAGTTTGTAGGGTTCAATTATTTTTGATTTTTGTTATTATTTGACACAAATTCATTTTGAAATTTTACATTTAATTATTAAAATTTATTTTTATTGTAATTTCGTTTTCTTTTTTTTCCATCAGTAACAATTGAAGTGTTCCAAATGGTAACAGAAATTGGAAATGTTGAACAGTTGACGGGAAAACAATGTCGTGAATTACTATTCATACGAAGCAGAAAGGTAATTTAAAGGATCACGAAGTCGTATATTCTTATTATTCAAAGATTTTATTCGCAACAGCCCAAACGTATTGTGCCAGCATTTACATATCAAGCTTTGCAAGAAAACACCATGGTGGAACCTCCTAAAAAGTATTTTTCCAAATTAAATCTAATTTAATATATTAAATCAAAATTTCCCTTTTCCAGAATAGAATTATTTAAAAAAAGACCAACAAAAAATACATTTTTTAATATCTATTGGAAACGTGGTGACATTCCAGTTACTTTTTCTGGAAAAATTTTACGCAAGAAAAATGCTAAAGAATTTCCTTTGAAATGGTATTGTCAGCCTCAAGATTTGGATTATTGTTATTATTTACCCGTATTTGTAGATGGGCAAGTTAATGCTAATTAAAGTCATTTATACACTTTAATTTATATTCATTCTTTCTCCAATAGATTATCTGACAATGATGTAGAAATACGTAAATTAGCCCAATATGGTACCATGGACTTAATATTGAAATCTCCTAACAAAATTTTACCCGTTTTGCCCAAGTTAATTTTACCTTTAAAAAGAGCTTTCAATACCAGAGACAAGAAAATCATAATTGGTGCTTTAAAAGTTTTACAATTAATGGTTTTAGTGGGTGAGATTAAATCTTGATATTTTTAAGAATGAATAAAGAATTGAACATTTTCTTTCTTTTATTATTTTTTAGGACCCTGTGTGGGTCAAGCTTTGGTACCTTATTATCGTCAACTTTTGGCTGTTTGTAATTTGTATAAAAATATTAATGTTAATTTGGGTAATTTCATAGATCCAGATCGTGATTGTCGTATTGGTGATGTCATCGAAGATACTTTAAATATTTTGGAACATTGTGGTGGACCAAATGCTTTTATCAATATCAAATATATGGTACCCACTTATGAAAGCAGTGTCTATCCACGCTATGAAAATCCCTCGAAAAAAACAACAATTGATGTTAATAAAAAATTCTAAAAAAAAATAATTTTATTCACAAAATTGTACTGAAGTATATATTTTCAATTCAATACATCATATAGTAAAATATATATCGCCTAATATCCTAGGATGAGGTGAATATTGAAAGATGGTTATTTATTATTCTAATAACAATATAAATCTGTACGTGGTTTTCAAAATTTCAGCGAAATTTAAAAAAATCTACCCACCCGAAACGGACAACTTAAGAGTGTCACTCATTATTCCCTCGAAATACCTGAGCTCTGAAAAAAATTTACATAATTATATTGAAACAAGTGAGAGTTATTACAGACCGACTATATAATACCCTACATCATAACACAGGCAGGAAAAATTATGGACTGAACCTTGTAGAATCTGATTTTATGTTTTGTACTTGTATAAAATATCATTAAGTTTTTAAAATATTTCCTTCATACATCATATTTGAAAGAAATTTGAGAAACAACTGTGGGGGTTATAAATAAATTTACCTTGAACTTATGCACTTTAAAGTGATTTTTGGAAGTGGCTCTATATGGGAGTTACGGTCAATTGTGCTTCACTCTTCTTGAAATTTTGGTATGTGGATTAGAAAATCGACCTAGAAAGTGTTTCTGAGTAAAACGGTATACTAAAAGGTGAGATTAACGAAGTTATTTCAGTATGTTACAAGCTTTTGCTCAAATTCATAACAACACAACCATCTATGGTGGTGTAGGGTATAAAGACTGTTAGCATAATAATATTGTCAAATTTCAATAAGTTTTTAATACACTCAAAAACGTTCTCCTGGAAAGGGTCTTACATGAGAGCTATATAAAAATATGGTCCGATACTGGATAAATTATAAAACATATATTACAGTCAATTAAAAAAAATTGTGCCGATTTCAAAATCTAATTTGTTTAAGTTATTATTACACCAAAATAAATATAAGTGGCAAATTTCAGAGAATTTCTTTTAAAATTTCGACCAATAACAAACAATGTGGCCAAAATGCATTACATTTAAACGACTGACGGACATAACTAAATAGACTCAGACTTTGATTTGATGCAAAAATATACACTTTAATGGGTCTTTTACATTTTTGTGAATTCTAATAAATTATATTTTTTGAAATTTTATAACTGCAATTTTAACAAATACGCCGTGAAAAGTGGCACATAGAGAATAAAGTCACACTAACGGCAACACTGATTCAGTCCGTCCTTTCGAAACAAATAATCATAATTAAGTGAATCTCGTATTCTCGCAATAAGAATTGGTCAAAGTAAAATACACATAAAAAATTGATGTGTGAAATTTTACGTAGATAAATCCATAATTAGTTCTAGCTTCCATATAACATAAAATTCATGTGGGATTTATAATACATAAATCCCACATGAAAGTTAGTTCCATTTTTAATTACTGCACTCTTAAGTATAAATTAAAAAATATCTTTATACGAAGATGGTTAATTAATTTTCGGTAACTAACGCTTATAACAAAAAATGTGGTGTAGAGTATTTCATGGTCACATAACTACTTACTTGTTTTCTTTTATTGTTTCGTAGGCAATTTTTGATAGGTACAATACAAATTCCAAAAACAAAATTGCCAATTGTTTTTGTAATGTTTTACTTGTTGTAGTCTTTTCACCATATATACGATATACGTCTTTGGCATATAGAAATTAATTCTAGTAAAGCTGCAGCCTCTTTTAGTCCACGGACACTACCTGTCTCTATTTGCCTTGTTCTAAATTTTTACGGAATTAAAATGTGATATTTTATTTCAAATGTAATAGATTTCATGTCAACTATTACGTTTTCAATGCAACTCTGTATATTTTTTAATGACATTCTTTATAAAAAAAATTATAACTGTAAATTATGACTTTTTCTTTTTGTTCATCAACTTCGCGCCTGTTTATAACAACAACAGCTGGTCTCAATAAAAAAATGTATTCTTGATCAAGTGAAAGCAAATCGGTTATTTGCTTAAAAAAATATAAATTAATTGGAAATAAAGTAGAGATTAATTTGTTAGCAACTGACAACTTTACATTGTTGAGAGAAAAAGTTATAATAAAAGAAAACTGAAACAAAAACTCTGTGAGAGTTAAAAAGAAAAAAACAAGTTGTAAAAGTAAGTTATGAAATGAACGTGGCTTAAGCGGAATTTTTTAATTCACTTGTATCAATTAGTAAATTTCTCTCTAAATTAAAATTGGAGGGATAATTTGGAGAATTCATGTGAAAATGGGCTTGAAATGAGTGAATATGAATAAACATTTCTTAACTTTTCTGCGAACTGAAAATAAGTTAACATTTTTTCATTTGTCAGAATTAAAAATTTTCATTCATTCATTTTATTTCTTTTTATTTTCTTTACAGATAATTGACATTTTTCCAGTTCTTAAGCAAAAACAATAATCTGTGGCTATTTTACAACAAGATCAGCGGTATTATAACCTAAAAAGGAACTATTTTTAACAACAATTAAATATTTGAAACGTTTTCATTGAGAAAAGCGTAGTTGAAAATTAAAAGAAAAAAGAAGAAAAACGTTTTCTTGAATTAACAAATTTTATATAAAAATGTTTCATTTAGTGATCATTTAACTAAGAAAAGGGTTTCTCTCATAAGCCCTTGGCCACACATTTGCATTGAACATCGAACCAGAAAAATCTCTATCTAAATAACAAAAAGAAGAATTGATCAATCCCTCATTCTACCCGGAATTTGTATATTTGTAAAATAATTTTAATCGTTTAGTCCTTCGCCCTGTGATTGTGTATCTTATATTTGTAATTTAATTTAATTAATTGGAAAACATATTAATTTTACGTTACGTTCGTTTTGTGTTGTAAATTTCATCTTTTACCTAAGAAAAACCAACTCAAGTTTTTCGTGTTGTTCCGTCTTGTGTTTAAAAATTAATTGAAAACTTTTTGTGTCGCGTTGTGTGTGATTTGTTTGTTTACGCTTAACAAATACCATGGAATCTGCAGCATTAACTCCTTCTTCCAGCATCCATATCAATAAAACAGATGAGTGGAAAAATCTTAAACGACTTTCGGAACGTTACTTGGAAGCAGATGATCCATCTTTGTCTGGGCAGAGCGAAGAATTTTTATTAGATAACGCTCAGTCAAAACGTTTTAAAGCTTTGGGTAGTAGTAACTCAACTTTGGATGATTCTTGTTTTGAATCTCCTGTTAATGTGCGTCCTAAGCGTATTTTTCAAAACGAAGCAAGATTCCAAGAAATTCATAATTATAATGGAGTTTTGTCACCAATCACCGAAATTTCAATGAATCTCAATGAAACTTCTTTAAATACCGATAATAGTCTACTAGAACCGCATAATGAAATAGATCATGGCTTTGACGATGGCACAACGCCTATTAAACGTTTTCGCAATGGAGGTTTGATGAAGTCAAATAAGCTTTTTAAAGAGGGTAAGTATGTTTAAGTTTCATTATGTACGTTACTATATAATATATATAGATATATAGAAATGATTTTCATTTGATTGTAAGTTTTCTGTTTAATAATTTCTTAAGTAATTTTTTAAATTTATATGTATATTTTTTTTCTATCATAAACGTACGACAAAAAGTATTGATTTATTTAATACTAAATCGCGAAATATTTATAGTTAAAGGTATTATTTGATATAATTTCATTTTTGTAACCGTTTCGATGTTTTAATACCACCATAATGAAAAATTTCTAGTTCGATACTCTTTACATTTGCTGCAGGGTCGTCATAACTAAAAATTTGGCAATTGCGACATCAGTGGTGTGTAATAAATAAGTTTTAATATTTACTGGCAGAATTTTATATCAGAAACAAAATAAAGCAAATTTAAAGTTTTCATTCATGGTTTCCCTGAAAAATTTGATTTTTTTTAGTTATGTTGACTTTGAAAGAAAATAAGCGATATAAAAAATTGAAAACGTAAGAATTATATTTTTGCCATCCAATTTCCCTTGTTTTTTTTTCTACATTTTATAAACGGACGTGTATCAATATGTCCCTTTAATTTACTGTTGGCTGAGCTAAGGTTAAATAAAGGAGATAACCTAACCTTAAAATGTGAGGATGTTTTTTAGGCTTATCGTCTATAGAAATTTAGTCATTATTAGTATCAGATAGAGTACTTCGTAAATAGTTCAATATAAAAACATAAAGTCATCTACTATTAATATGAGAAATTTCTATGAAATCGAAAAAATATTTTAGAAGTTACAGTATTATTTCTATTTTTTAGTGATCCCAGAGATATCGATAAAAATGAGATTGATAATTCTCTTATTATAAACCTGGTGCAACAATTCGTTTTTAATAATGATAAGTCGCCAGTAGTAAAAATAAATAAATCTATGACTTTGGACCAACTGTTTGAATTCTATGGAATTTTACATAACTTAAACGAAAGAATATATATATTTCTGCTATTATGCTTAAGTGTTCCAAATAACTTATGCATAATAGCCTGCTGACATTATTTGAAATAAATAAAATTATCTTTTATTTATGAACTTTGGACAAATAAATTTTTTTAATTACAATATTAAGGATTTCAAAACTTCACTCTATTTTTTTCTAAATTATATAAATACACAATGCAAATTTAAATTTTCTGAGCCTGAATCATTTCAGAAAATTATAAGTGAATTTTTTTTCCATTCAAAAAGAATAATCGAAATTTTTGAAATTTGTATATTTTTGTATTGAGTAAAGTTATATATTTCAAAATTGGTTCAAAATCTTGCAAAATTAAGAAAATTTAAAACTCTACATAAAGATATCAATCAGTGTGTAAAATTTCATATAAATTGGTGTAAATGAGTAAAATGAGTAGAAAGTGACGCTTAAATTCAAGGAAAAGTGATAACGTTTTTAGGACTTGGATTAATTTTTGTGTTTATTATTTTACAAAAAATATACTTTTGTAATTAAGTATTTTTTGACCGCAATGCGGTTTTAAAAGTATTAAAGGAACACATAAGTCAGGGAACGAACACTGGTATTATTATTTTTTAACTATTATTAAATATTTAAATAAAAAATCATATTTTAAAAAATCAAAAGTTTTTCTTACAGAATGATAATGTCCGTCCGTTTTTTTATATTGAATGATTAAAATTAAAATTCTATTATGTTTGTCAACGTTAAGTTTTTATATATTAACTTTTTGTACCCTACACCATTAAAGGTGGTTTGGGTTTTATCCGTTTATATTAATGTTTGTAACATACGGATAAAATTATGTTATATCTACTCGACTCAGAATTTCCTTCTGAGGCCGTTCATTGTTGTGAACTTTCTGCAGGTCGCAATTTTAGACATATCTTGATGAAAAGGACGAAGCTTTTTGGAATTGACCACGTTCGGTTTAATATTTCTGTTTGTTCCCTTAAAAATGTCCTCACGAAATTAGAGTTTAAGCTCATAAAACTGACAATTGTGAAGATATATTAATTAAATTTATCACAATAGATTTTACAACAGTACATTTAACAATTATAAGAAGATGGATGAACGTAGGATCATTTGTGAATCCATCAGATCCACTTCAAAAGGTCATATTATGATCATATTATCACAAAACTCAATATTTATAATTTTAAAAGTTTATTTAAATAGAAAACATCATAGCAAAGTTTTAGAGTATCGATGCATAATCTCCGTAGTCCTTTTATAACCCATATATCCGAAAATCACTAAAATTGGTATAAAAATTCCATACATATAAATGTATTTTAGGAGAAGTAAAAAAAGGAAAATAACAAAAATACTTGAATAGAAAATAATTTACAAATACTTGAATAAAAATAATCATGAATAATCGAAGTTGATGGTTCCATTTTAAATTTTGTGTTTAAAATACTTTTTATTAAAAAAATACATCAAAAATAAAAATTTTAATTTTTGTTAAGTTCAACTTTGACTTGATTTGAGTACAATTACTATACCACATAAAATAATGATATATATATTTCCATTGATACAAAATTCTGACTACTTTTTTTCGGCATCCAAATTAATTGTAAAAATTAATTTTCAAAATTCAATTCGGCGCAACTTTTGACTCCTTTAACCCAAAAAAAAAAATCGATTCTACTTTACTATATCATCTGATAATTGGGGTAATTTTTTACTTTTCAAGCACAATTCAGATTTTTTTAATGATTTCTGTGTTTTTCGTTTCATTTACATTTTATGTCTCGCCAATTATATCCAAAATTTCTTCATTCTCATTATCTGCCTGTAAAAAGTTTACTTTAAAATTATTTAAAAATCCTTTTAATCGTTTATTTGAAGTTTATTCGTTATTCAAAAAAAATAATAATAATAAAATAAATAAAAAAATAAAAAAAAATTTAATGATTTCTTTCTAAATTTTGTTTTACTGTTTGTTAGTATTTTGTGCTGAAACCTTAATTGCGAAGCCCGCGTCATACCTGCGACCTACACATTCTACGAATTTTTAACATTTTGTATTTGGTATGATATACTTTACTTCCTGTGCAGCTGACCAAATCTGGTTCACATTTTTATAGGTTTTTTAATCAATTTCTTGACTTTGTTTCACAGGTTCGAAAGATTCAAGTCAGTGCTGGCCAAATTAAAATGCCATTTTTCTCTTCACAAAACCTCTTTGTTAAGTTATTGGTTAAATCTTTAAAATCATTATCCTGCATTAATATATATGATATATATGTTTTTTAAATATTTCCAATTATTAAATTTGTCAATTTATCATTTATTTTAATGTGAGGAACTAACTCGTGCCAGGAAAATGCTACACCACTATGCTTTACGGTCTTCTTGGTAAACTGTGGATTAAATTTCTAACGAAGAACAAAAATTAGACTTGCAGGTTCCATTCTATTAACTGTTGTTTCGTCAATCCATAACAGTTCATGTTACAATATGCTTCATTTAATCTCCTTCTGACAAGTCGAAGTTAAAAGATTTATTAATATCAGTTGTTATATGATTTTTTTGATTAGATTTGAATTAGATTATTTTAAGGTTATTGTGCCATATATATCTGCACAATAACAATATCAGACGGAGTTGAAACGAAATTCATCCAAAATATCCAGAGACCAAACATTTAGAAAAATCTTAATTTAAGGTTGTGTCATTTATAATTCCATAACTGTATATGAAAAGCACAAAACTTCAAAAAGGTTTAGGTGTTGAGTCTTATCGTTTAGTTATATTTTTAACGTTTGATTTTTATTATATAATAGAAGAAAATCCATTCGCAACTCTCAGAAAATCCCGGGAGTTAAAATATTGAAATCGTTACTCAAACAATCTGTAAAATTTAATGAAAAATATTCCGAGATTCAACTGTATTTATTGTCGTAGTTAACAGGTCGTTGCTACACAGTTAGAAGCAAATAGGATCCAGCGAATATCACAACCGATGTCGTTGTAAGTTCATTAAATAACAGAAATATCACTTCTATTACCATATTGATTTTTTGAGACCGCGATATATTTCGATTATTATTTATATTAATTTTGTAGCTTTTGTTCAATGCTGTTCTATTTTCCAAAGTAATGGTCAAAGGGAAATAGTTTTTCATTTTTGGTATGTTCAGTAAATTAAAATACATTACCACTTTGCATATAATCGAAACATTATTACCTTACTTTTCTCAAGGTTATAGTATGTGCTACAGTATTTCGAAGTAGATGGCACTGGTACCGTTGTTTAATTCAAAGTTAGCGTAGACAAAAACCATACGAATATGAATTCTTTAACAGTTACAAAAATACAGCAGGGCGCGCCATCGGAATTATAATAATTAATTGAAAACAATGCAAACAAAATAAGATTTTTTAATTTTTGTAAAATTAAAAATAATTATTTTTTATGTAAGATCCAAATAGATTAACCCTAAATTAAAAATGTCACGAAGCAACATGCGACAACAACGTCTGATTGATTTATTAACGTCTGAACAAATCAGCAGGTATTAATTTTATGTAGATTCGAATAAATTTATTACCCTCTATTAGAAATCTATAGATTGAAAACAATCCTTTATACATAGACCACATTCAAAGTCAATTTTATTGTAAGTACATACAAGTTCCTTTTGGAGACACTAATACAGTTTGTTTTACTTAAACTATGTAAATGTGTACAGTTCTCAGCTGGACAACAAGAAGAAACAAAAAATAGTTTCTTAACAGGACCCTTCCCTGTTTTTATTTGTGCTCGAAAACTGTGAAACGAAAGGGTGCCTCACTCTGAGTTTAAAGAGCTCCTTCGCTAACTCTGGGATTTCATTTCCTTAAAACTTAAGTTTGACATACACATCCGTTAAACTAATAGTGCGCTGTGCAAGAGCAAAAACCAAAAAAGTAAGCATTGACAGTGCCACACACACATATATATATAAACGAATGCATTTTTATTATATTCGTACATATAAATAGAAACACGAGTGAAAGGCACATGGATAAAACTAACATATTGATGGGTTTTCTTAAATATAAAAAGAATTTTATTTCAATTTCTTTTCAAAATTCAAATCAATTTGACATTTAGTGGTTTTCAATATTACAGCGGGGAACAATTCATTTCTGTCACAAATCACACTCCTTTAAGGAATAAAATCGTTTGTTGTTGTAAATGAAATTAGTAAAATTTTAAGTTAAATTATTTATTTGAATAATATTAAATAATTCAATTAATCAATTCATACCAACAACATATAAGGAGTGTGATCGAAAAATTCCTAATACCTTTTATATTAAAACATTTTACCAAAGCATTATTAGTCACCTTTGGCAATTTATCAATTAGTACATTAAATGTCAAACAAATTAATATATCGCTAATCTGATTAAAATCAAATTATTGAATATTTTCAACAAAGAGAACTTTTTCGTTGATAGAAGGTAGAAATAATGGTCCACATGATGATTCAAAAAATAGAAATAATTTTTAAAAGAGCACGGCCTATTTTATACGAAAATTTAAAGCTAATACGGGTTTAAAAACATACAAGGCTCACAAAGTTTCTGACAGTGACGCTGCCAAAAATAAAGAGTCCAAAAATAGAGAGAAAATTGAACTCAAGTTTTCTAAAGAATATTCTTGCTTCATAATGGGTGACGAAACGTATGTTCTGGAAGATTCGAGTTGGTGAAACTCAAGAGCATGCTGAAGAAAAGTTTAAAAAGCAGTCGAAATTTCCCAAAAACCAATATGCAGTTGCGGCAAAAGAGGCGGCCAATAATTCTTTTTTATTAACATATATGCATGTTAAGTATTTTTCAATTTCACTTCTTAAATGTGTTATTAAAGAATAAAATTTTTTTAATTTACCAGCGTAAGTTCTCAAGCGAAAAAAAATATTTTTATGTTCACTGAAGAGTTTGAAATTCAGAATTAAATCCATGATTACTTTCTTTTAAATGTCTGTTATTGTTTGAGCTTCAATTGTTTTCAAAGTAAAACTTCTTTACTTTGTGATTTGTTTTCCTCGTAAGTGTGAAGTTTTTGCAGACAGAAAACTAACTCCTGCTGACTTGTTTTATCGATTTGAGACTTGAGATTTTATTGATAAAAAGCGAAAACCAATACTAATGCATTTCTAAGGGAAGAAAGTAAAATTTACAATTTTTATTTAAAAAAAAAATCAAAAGATTCAGAACTAAAAATGTTGTTGTGCAAAAATTAATCGTGGTTTTTGATACTTTTTATCCAGAAAATGTTCATCTTGAAAGTGTATTTTTTCACTTGATTTGATTTTCAAGCACTTGATTTTTTATTTATTATCTTTTTTTTAAAATTACCTACAAAAGTCGATCGTCATATTTTGTCTGTCTCTTAAGAAGCAGTCATGTGTAATATTGTTTTTTTTTCTCTTATTTTGGTTTAAATCATTTTTTATTCTTATTTCCGCTTTTTCATATTCGATGACTTTTTTCAGTTTTCTTTGTAAACTATAATTTTCTATAGATTTTAAGTATTTTTTGAAGGGTCATTTTTATTATTTCTACAAGATTGTCGGCTTTGATGTCTAACAACAATGAAGTTAGCGATCGAATAAATGTTTCAGTGTAATTTTTATTGTGTCCATTCTTACTTGCAGGAAAGTAATAATACAACTTTTAATGAATGTTAGTAGAAGAAGTAGGAGGGATATTTCATTGTTTTCGAAGGGTATTTCCCCGCGCAACTCAATATTTTTTAGTGTATAATTTTATTTTTGATTTTCTTTCTTGTGTTTTGCACGGTTTTACAAGAAGTTAAGGGGACTGACTTTATTTCTTAATATGAGTTCTTCTGTATGTATGTATGTATGTATGTATGTATGTATGTATGTATGTATGTATTAAAAATCGGTAGACCAAAACGTTCTGTATATTCTCTTCTCTTAACTCAATATTTTAAATAATAATATTTGTAGAGAAATTTATTCAGGATCCTTAAATAAGGTTTTTACATTTTTAGTTAAGAAAAATATTTAAAAAGTGAGATCAAAAAATTCCAAACACACGTTCTTCATTAAAACTTTTAGCCCATAATGCTTGGGTGAACTTATTTTGAACAAGTGATTATTTACAAAAATTGTTATTCAAAAAACCCAACTTGGTTCTACAAAAAGTTGGCCAAGCATTCAAAGTCTGCCGGGAGAACATGTGCGTTGTTAAAAAACCTGGTTCAGGTAGATGGAATGATCCACATGATGTTCCTCAAGAACTCCCAAAACGGTTAGTGCTCAGACTATTTGGTACGAATAGTTAAAGCGAATGTATGTTTGTATGTATGTTTTCGCAACTTTCAGTTCAAAAATTTTATGTTGCTGAAGCTCGAGGGAATCTCTAAAAAAATTTAGTTCTCAACTTAAGTCTTAATTTTGCGGGAAAAGAATCCAATCATTTGTTATAACGACCTCTATAAATACTGAAATTTACATCAAGGAACGTTTACAAAAAGGCTGCTTCATAAGATTTCATAATGTATCCACTTATTTTTTGACCTGATTTGGCATTGTTATATTTGTCTCTCTTTATACCAAGAGAGACAAATCCTCGAAACTGCCTGAAGCTAAAGCTAGGGGACAGATATTGGGCTCTTGTTATAAGAGAATTAAATAGAACAAAAAAGGTGTACAAAAGTAAAATTTTAAGCGGAGATGGTCTTCCTATTCATGCAAAGTAAGAAATACCTCTATAAAAACGTTAATGGAAAGTTTTTCGAAAAATGTTCGATTTTTTTCACTAATGAACTTTAAAAAATATTATTTTGGTAAATTGTAATAACTGTTTCGCATGTTAAGAATTTTTCGATTTCACTTATTAAGTTTTTTTGCTTAAAAATTTAGATTTCAATGGATATAAAAATTATGAAAAAGTATAGAACACGTTGAGAATGTTATATTTACAAAAACAAATACATCTTTAAAAAATTTAAATGCATTTGGCAGCTGCCTCGTACAGCATCCCTAGAAAAAGCAAAATGTTCACACAGCTTCCATGAAACTTTGCAAATATGTTTATATATTATTTTGATGATCTGAGGAACAAAACATGATGATGTTCATCTTCATCACAACTATAAATATCACTTTGTGTTGAAAGTAAAAAGATTTTCCCATTGTCTTATGGAAAGATCAAAAATGTAAAAAATTCAGTATGAAAGTGAAATTCATATCATCAATTTTATTTGAAGGGTGATTTGTAAATTTCATTTTGTTTCATTAAGTTAGGACCTGGGTGTGGTAAATCATTTATTTAACGCTGGAAGAAAAATATTGAAAAAGTAAATTTTGAAAAAAAAAAAAAAAAAAAAAAAACTTTTTAATATTCAATATCTCAAAGTATCGAATGACAAAGAAATTTAATTGAATTGAAGTTATTTTACGTTAACTGAATTAAAGACTACACACCCTTTCTTTACATCCTTTTAAACTTTTCAAACAGCCGTCTTAAATAAACATTTGCTTGAAGAAAATCTAGCTCGTGCTTCTTAACCATAATCATAGCAACTGTCTGAAATTACAAAGAAAAATTATCTTAAACGCGAAACAAAACTAAGACCAACAACTATTTTAATTTGGCGGCGGCAGCAGCATCAGCCACCGTTGCAGTTGTAACAGCCAAATAAAAGGAAAAAATCAATAATGAGGTATTATTGTCACAAAAAAATGCAATTATTTCCGATTTAGTTGTTGTTTTTATTATTATTGTTGTTGTAATAAATTGCTATAAGCCAAATGAAATTCTTTATGAAAGAAAGAATTTATTACGTAATAAAAAAGAAAGCAAAACAAATGCATCCCATTCTATCTTGACAACCAGACAATGATTACTTTTTTTCTTGACTCGTACTATTCCTTAGCTACTGCTGCACGGTTTTTTCTTTATTTATGTGACCGGTGTTGTAATATGTCGTTGACACCTGGATATTTTGCAATATCTTGGCAGAATCAACCACACAAAACCTCAACATTCTCTAAACTAACATTTGCTTTTATTTCCAAATTTAATTTCAAACTCAAATTCAATTCCCTCCAAAAAAATACAATCTTTACTTTAAAGTCAATGAACAGTTCAAAACTACACAGCCCTCAGACTCAAGACACACACACACACTAATAGACACTTACATAAATACCACAAAGAAAAAGAAAACAATAAATACAACAAAGTAAAATAATAATGAAAATGAGGAATAAGAAAAATTTCGTACTTAAGATTGTTTTCCGTATAATGAAATCTCCTTAACGCCACATCACACATACGGATGTTTACACTTGATCCTCGTTAAAATTTTGAAATTTATTGCTGCATATGGATTAATTTATTATTTTATATTTATTATACTGTAAATAATTGATATTATCTTGATTAGACATACGATATTTGCTGTTGTAGGTGGAACTAGGAGTTAAATTAAAATCGGAAACGATAATGGAACGAACAAGTAAAACAACATTTCTACACACAGTCTCAAGTCAATTCTGGTAATTCCAGATATTTGTCAACTTGAATATATCATATATGATATATTCAAGTTGAACGAGTCCTAAGTGTCTTAATGAATAGAAATTAATGTTAAAGTGACGTTATGACTGCAGTTTGCACTTTTATTATTTCTTTGATTTCTTTCTATTGACTGTTAAAACAAAACATTGGCGCATAGTTACGTAATGCTGCTGACAAGGGTGGATGTGTATATGTGTGTGTGTGTTGTAACTGCTGCATATACAGCAAAATAATTTGATCAACATAATATAATAGTCCACATAGCACATGCTATAAAAATGTCTTTTGTTCCAAACTTTATATTAGAAATTGTTCAAAAAAAAAACTCCTCAAGCTGGCTGATTTTCTTAGCAGACTAAGAGGGAGTTTTTTCTCTCTTCTTTCTTTACATTTTTCTAATGTTTTCCATCTTAGAAAAGTAATTAGAAGATCCAAATGTTGATTAACGTTAGAATGAGGGTGAAAATATGTCAAATTTATATGCGCACCCTCTCATTTCTTTCTCGTCTAATGTAACAAACTCTAACGGTGGCATTGAACGTTAATGACTTCGAAAATAAAGAAAAAGAAAAAACTGAGTAAAAAACAGCGGCTGCGTTTTCCTCAAGATGTTTTGAAAGTGTTGGCGTTAGCACGCGCCAAATTTAAAGGTTTAATCTAATTTAGGAGAAGAAAAAAAATTAATGTAATAAAATTACAGTGGAATAAACTCTTCTCTTTTTTTATCAAAATTTATGATAATTATAGTTTACAAGGAACAATATTACAACGGCTGTCATTCAAAAGAAATGGGTGTAAAATGTAACGTGAGGCGTTCGCAGTTGATAACTGTCAAAATGTTGTCATTATATAAATTTTTCTTGTATAAAACTTTTAAGCAAATAATTCGAGTAATTTTGTTCAAGAAATTATTCAAAAAAATATATATGCAAATGTTTCAAAGCAGATGTTTCGTGTGTGTTGTTAAATTACTTTTTTTCTGTGGTTTTAATTTCGGAATCTCTTACAAAATTTTTTAATTCGCTGTGAATTTGATTGAAGGAAGAGGTCTTTTTGTAAACAGATAATAATTTTTCACAAAAACAAAATCTGTAACATTTTGCGACACGATAAGTTCAATACCAGGTCGACAAATATTACAGATATGAATTCGTATTTTATGTTCGTTGGGTGTAAAATTGTATCTATCCTGAGGACCACATATCACAAGATGAGAAATTTATTTCCTTCCACTTCTAAAATTAGAATCTTGGATTCTAATTTCTGGACATTTTTTATTCATTAAACTCATAAGTTAAACTTTGCTTAGCGATAAAGAGTGAAATCTAACACACGTTTTTCATTAAAACTTTTAACCCAAAATATATTTGATTCTTTTGTTCAAGTTACCTTTGTAAAACATGTCAATTATTATGTTGAAATGACAAATAAATAAATAATTTGTTAATCTGATTAAAATGAGTGACGAGGAAAAAGTGCATTCTACAAAAAGTTGGCCAAGCAGTAGAGAGATATTGGACTCTTGTTAAAAGAGAACTGAAAAGCTCAGAAAAGGTGCGGAAGATTTCAAACGTATCTTCAAATTTCACAAGTCTTAAACTGATTGGTTAAGTTTTCATAAATGAAGGATGGATATTTTTCTTCTTGAAATTTCGAATACAAAATTTTTTTTGAAGTTCAATAAAAATGTCTGATTTTAAAAACCTGAGTTAAGTAAAACAATTGCAATAAATTAAACTATGTTAGAGTACGTCTTTTCTTTAAAATGAATTTTATATTCGGAATTTTCAAATTACCCTTTTCAATAAAAGAAGAAAATCTTTTATTTTAAAATGTAAACAAAAAACTTTTTGCATGAATTATCAACATTTAGAGAAACTGCATTTATTCACGGAAATCAATTGATTTATTTCCAATTTATGAATCTTTTGTCAACCATCCATAGATACGCCTCTCGATATTTGCATTATTATGATTGTTATTGTTGATTTATTAAAAGGTGTTGAATATAATTTTAGCATCTAATTAATAAACCTTATGTGGCAAACTTTGCAATGGAATTCATATTTGAAAGGAGGTTGTTCCAAAGGTAAAGACATTTTCCAAAAAAAAAAAAAAAAAAACAGAAAAATCACACATAAATCAAGCGAGAAAACCATAATCGTAGTGGCATTTTTTTAAATAAACGACTAATTGCATTAAACACTCACTACGGAGATGATTTTGGAATTTTGCTTTTTGTATTGTTTTCTATTGTAATAAATCAAAAATTTGCTACAAAAAACAATAAATTCCCTAAATTTAAACTATTGATTCTTAAAAGAATTGCACTGAATTGCATTAATATGAATTTAAGAAGAATTGCGCAGTTTCATTATCAAGGATATTAACCCCTTGTGAAAGTTTCTTTTTAGTTTAGTTTAGTTTTTTTTTGCTTCCATTCCATTCTAAAAATCACCACAAACAATTTTACAACTCTTTCATCTCACCTTTTGTTTGAAACTTAGCACAAGAGGAGTGAAAAAGATTTTAAAAGGATTTTTTTTAAGTTTGATTTGACCCTTTATCAAAATTTTTTTATAAAATAAAATTATGCGCTTCAATGAAAATTTAATAGAGTTTGGGAATTTTATTTAGTTTTTTATTTTGCTACAGACATTGTCTGCCTGTCCGTCCTGTATGTTATATGAGTTAGTCATTTAAAATTTTGTGTCTTTATATGTGAAACCTTTGCCCCGCAGGGATTTAATAGTGACGACCGAACCATATTCACGTTCTGTTACAATTTAAGCGTGAAATTTTTGAAAGCTTTTCTCAAATACTAAAATTTTACATAATTATGAAAATAATAGAGATAAATTATTGTTGTTGAATAAAAATTCAAAGGTATCATATGAATCATCGCATGTAACGAATTTGTTTATAAATAAATTCATGCATTTTCGTTTACTCGCAACCTAAATTGCGATGTAAATCATTTGTCTTCATTTGTATGTCTTAAATGGAGCGTTGTCCACAACACATAATAAAACATTGAAAAAAGGGGTTATATCGTCCCTAAAGAATCATCTTATCCACCACCATCTCCAATATTTTCTTATTGCAACGAGTTCAAGTATTTGAAATTCATTTGCATATTGTTTTCTCAAAAGATTATTAAATTCTATTGTTTTTCTTAATTTCCAAATTCAAGATAAAGTCCTTTTCTAATATTCCAAATCTAAATATTTGTTGCATTAAATTTTCAATTTTATTGCCATCAAGTCGTAAAAATGACCAACGGTCAAGTTTTTCTTGCTTCATCCTCTTGTTTTTTTGTATGAATAAAAATCGCTGCATGTGAGAGAGTGTATGTGTGATTATTTTATTTGAAATTTTTTATAAGGGTTTTTTATTGTTGTTTCGGTAATTTAATAAAGTCGCGTCGAGTGGTCAAGTTTGACCTTTTTTTGATCACAGTCTTAGTTGTTTGATCGGTGGTCAGTCAGCAGAAATAGTGGTGGTGGTGCAATTGCTTTTTTTCTCCTCGAATTTCATCGTTCATGCTAAAGTAAACAAATTGTCGTTGTTGTTGCTGATATTGTAGATTGTGCTCTTTGGTGTGGTCAAGGTATCAAATCCTGTAATGTTAATTTTACTTCATCTTTTCCTTTGTTTTACTTGTTTTTCTAATACTAAAACAAACATTTGCTTTAGAAGAAAATTTAATCCTTTTAATGTTCGCTTGACTTAAACATGGTCAACTGAACTTGATTTAATGTAATTTAAATATCTAAAGAAAATATATCAATGGTTCTTTATTGCTTTAATTCCTTGAATCGAAGTAATAAAATTTCTTGCTTAAGTTGTTTATTGTAACCTTTTTTCGTTACGAGATTAAGTTCGTGGCAGCGAAGAGTTTTGAGAACCTGACTTCTATTTGAATTTTAATTATGAAACCATTGCAAAAGGATCCGTTGTTTACTTTTTTCCTTAAAATCCTATTTGTTCTGGTTGACCAGTGGTCAGTTAATAAAAAAAACTGACTATAAATGTTGTAGATTTTTAAGTGTCTCTAACTAAACTCTATTGTTATTCAAATTGAATTTTTATTATGATTTCTTTTGTTATCTGATTCCTTTCGGTTACACTTTCTATAGAAATGCAATTTGTTCAATTGTCCGTTGGAGTATTAAATTCGTAAAAATTTTGTTTATTTTTATAATTATTTTTTATGATTTAAGTAATTTTTTATGGGTTAAACTAGTTGTAATGCAACTTTAAAGTAAACAAAATTATCGGATTACATATTTAAAACAGTCCTGTCCAGTATGATCTTTTTCGTCAAAAATATTATTAGATTAAAGGTTGTGTTTCCGCTGCCAGAAAACAAAAGGTCATGATGTGGTAAACCACGATGTATTAAAATATTTAATTAAATATTTAATTAGATTATTGTGGAGTGACCGTTAGAAGTTAATAATATAGATTACATGTTACTTGTGACATTTCTTCGCTTGTATGCTAACAATTTCAAAAATTTTCTATATTCAAACATAATATTTTTGAATCTTATATACTCAGATCTCAAATCGAAAAGATTCATATTTGAGAACTCATTATTATTATAGATGTCGGACTGATTACATTATATTTCGTTGGTAGTCGATTAATCGACACAGGAAGATTATAGAGTAAAACAAAATGTTTCATGATAAAATTGTCTCATAAAATATAATTTCAGTGCTATTTGAGTCTGCTTCTATCGTTGTATTTATTTTTTTATTTGTGATAAGATGAATTTCACACACGGCTGCTTCCATTCGTAAGACTTCTTAACGTGTCCACTAATTTTTTGGCATGACTTGGCCTATCATTATGGCAAACAAGCCCTTGAGTGGTACAAGAAAAAAATCCTTCAAACTGATATTGGGCTTTTGGGAGAAGAGAATTGAAGATCCCAAAAAAGGAGTACAAAAGTGTGGTAGATTTAAAATGGAGATAAATTACCTCTGAGCAAGAAAGGGAAAGCACTATAGTAGCTTTAATGATAGGGTTTTCGGAAGAGGTTTAAAATTTCATCTCTAGTATTTTAAACTAAACTTTTTTGTAAATTTTAATAACAATTTAAATCACTAAAAAATAAAACTGTAAGTTTAAAGGTGTAGTTTTTTAACTAATATGTACGCTAAGTATTCTTCGATCTCACCCCTTAGGCACCATATTAAATATCATTCCTTTAACTCAACGAGACCAAATTGTGGTCCCAAATGGATTAGGAACTAGAAAAAATCGTATAAAGGGGTTCTGATGTCATTCAAATTATCTTATACGAAGATCAAATTTTACAATTCCAGATCAATAACTGTCGTCTTTTTAATCTAACTTAATTTAAAGTAATAATATTTGAAAAAAATATATTTATAAATAAAATAATAAATTTAACATAATCTCCAGTCAATGATCTCTGATCAGCTGCTTGTTAAGCCAATATTTGCTAAAAAATGTGTATAATTAAAACTGAAAAATATATTTAGTCAATGTTGCAAACAAACAAAAGGCGTGACATATTGCCACAATGATCAACAATTGAACAGGATGCAATGTCGAAATAGAAATTAGAAATGTAAAAATAAAACAACAACAAATCAATGTAATCAGAACCAGGTGATACTTCTTACACTGATCATTATTGTGTTAAGATGTGTTGAAGTATCTGTGTGTAGATACATACATACATACATACATACATACATACATACATACATACATACATACATACATACATGCATACATACATACAAATACATATGAGTATAATAAAATATTAAAACTACAATTGCCAATTAGTTTGGTTTAGATTGAGTTTGTGTTTGTTTGTTTGTAAAGTAAGGATGTTGGGACGCGTGCCATCCGCAAATTATAAAACAAAAACATCAGCCAACAATACACATTGAGACGTTGATACAATAAGAAAAATAAGGAAATAATAAGAAAAAATTAAAGTGACAATAGAAATAGAACTAGAAATATTGTCCTTTAACACCTACATTATTTGGTAAAATATTAGAAAAGGCCAAGTAGCAAATGTCGATTACTCTGTAGTTAAAGGTGGTAAAGCTGCAACAGTTTTTAAAATGAAAAGTCACTATTTTTCTTCCTCGATGATTGAAAGACAACAACTAACTATAACTAGCAAGATCATCAGTAGTAATTCTACTAAGTGGTCAATCAATGATCTTTGATTAAGAAAGAAAAGGATGCATTTGTCTGAAGGGATGGGATACAAAAGGGACAAACAAATAAATTAACTTTGTCTTTGACTTATCAATTGTTGCCAACAATGGACACCTAATGATATTGAGGTTTTGCCCACTAAACCAAATGTCAAATTAGAGCCAGCAGATGCTTAATTCATTTCTCTTGTGATATTTATTCTTCGCCAAAGAGATCATACGTCTAGGAGGAATTCATTATTGAATTATTGCTAAACATATTGATTGGCAAAAATGCAATAGCATTGAAAAATAATCATCTTAAGGAATCATTAATAATAATACGTTATTCAATTTTCTTTTAATAACAATTTCTAGTTGTTGTTGCATGAAATATTACTTAAAGGAAAAATAAAGAATTATTTAATATATTTTGCCTCCTGCAGCACCCATTTCAAATCAAACTAATTCATTCAATCTACAAATATGCAGTTCCTTGATTTCTTTCTTTTTCTTTCCTCTTTTTGTTTTTTCTTTTTATTTTTGCACTTATACTTTTCATTGTGTTTATGTATAATAACTCCCCTTTTGGCATAAAGTTCTCTTCTGGTATTTTCAGCAAAAATAAAGGAAAATAATAAAAATAATAATGATTACAGGGACTTGTATTAGCGACTATTGCAAAATGGTAATATTCTGGTTGTTCAGGCTTTGCTTTTTTTTCGACTGGCTTTTTTTTTTGTTTCTTTTTTGTTCGTATTAATAAAATGTCTACGTTTCTTTATTCATGTTTATTTTGTTTCCTTCCTTTTTCTTATGTACATTTTGTTGTTGTTTAATTTTTATTTTATAAAATCTTTTCGTAGTTTCTTTTTTATGGGTGCAGTTGTTCGGAGAAGGAAAGATTGCAGTGACATGGAGGAGAAATCAAAAAAAAAAAACTATGAAAATGAAATTTAAAAGGCTGCAATCATTTGTCTTGTAGTCGAAATTTTTTGTCGATCCTTAAAAGTTATGAAGTTCTTGTGATTATAAGTGAAAATATTGATTTTGTATCAATATTTTTTGAAATGAAAATAAGAATGGAAGTTTAGAAAACTTTTTAGAAACCAATTATTTGTTACAACGGGCTTTACAAATACCGAAATTTATATAAAAATGTTTACAAAAAGGGCTGCATATTGTGAGAACTTATTTTTTAACCTGACCTGGCATCCTGTTACTATGGTTTTTGTGTAAATTTTAAGAATTTCAATCAATTAAAAAAAATAACTGCAAGTTTGGAAGAATCGTTTTTATTAAACTTTGTGTAAGTTAACATGAATTCAACAATTAAAATTTTTGTGTTAACAGTAAATGTTTGCCACGAAAATAGTATTGTTGCGACAAACATGTAAAGAAATAACTTAAGTTTCCCGATATCGAATTTTTAAAAATGTTTTAATTGCAAAAAATATAATAATTATTTTTTTATATTAAGGATTTCATACTCTTAAAATTCTGCACACGATTGGTAAGAAATATTGAGGGTTTTTTTCTATATTCTGTTTAAAGACCTTAAGGCGAGCTACGGTGGTGATAGGGTAGCATAAAATAATATATATGAAACTCATAGTATAGTTGGGTGTTCTTGTACACAATATCATTTCTTCGACATCAACACAATCGTCATCATCATCATCATCATCATCAAAATTATTGTTGTTTTTAGACTTCAGAAAATAATGATTGGGAGAAAATCACAAAAATACCAACATTTGCAACATAAGAAACAACAATACTAAACACCACATCAAAAATAGTCCTTAGAATTCTCGATTGGCAGATGCTAAAAAAAGTGCGCTCAAAAATTACAAAAACAAAAGTTAGCCGGTGTTAGTGACTTCTATTGTATTTTTGTTATTGTTTTTTTGATTTTCAAAAATTAAAGTTTTTTGAAGAAGTTTTTGTCTGAAAAAAACTTATACATTTCTTAAGATCATTCCTTTACATGTTACATATTTTAGCTTTTAATAAACAGCTTTTCATATGAATTGTTTTTCTATTGAATTGCTACAAAAATAATAAGAACAACAATGAAATGCAAATTTTAAAAATTGTTACTTTAATTACAAATGAATTTCAAAATTGTTAATTTTTTGTTTTTCTTAATATAAATAATAATATTTTTAGCTGAAATTATATCCCTTAATTATTTATTTGAAATATCTTTATTTCTTGAGTATGTAAAAGCTCCATAGGTAAATAGATTTTTGAGGAAATATTATCGATGTGCATGTATGTATGAAACTTGAGCAATTCTCAGTAGCAATTTACATAGAATAAATATAAAAACAACAGTTTATAATTTATGAAGAATATTTCAAAATTGCTTTGTTATCTCAAGCTATTCTGAACAGATTTAGAACCTTTACTGATAGCGTAGAAATAAAACCAGTGATTATGTTTAATGTCAAACAAATAAATATATTAAAATGTGTGACAATAAGAAAGAGCGTATTAAAATCATTA
Organism: Cochliomyia hominivorax; assembly: GCA_004302925.2. NCBI lineage: Eukaryota > Metazoa > Arthropoda > Insecta > Diptera > Calliphoridae > Cochliomyia > Cochliomyia hominivorax. The sequence continues at coordinate 121,901,134 of PYHX02000467.1, read as the reverse complement.
AATATTTTCAAAGAAAACCCTACTTGATCCTACAAAAAGTTGGTCAAGCAAATAGTACTGGGAGAATTTGTCCATTAATAAAAACTTGGTTCAGGTAGAAGAAGTGGCCTACATGATGTTTCTAAAACCTGAAAATAGACAGCATTTTCATAAGAGCTACTAACGGGATAAAAAGCAGACCCTTTAGCTTTGTGCACGGATTATTTTGTACGAAAATGAAATCAAATGCAGGTTTAAAAATATAACGTCCAAAATGTCCCTGACAGGAACGCTGCTAAAAATTAGAGGCCTAAAACAGATCATGGAAATTGAAGTTCAGATTTCTAAAAAATATTCTTACTGGAATTTTTTAGGAATTAATTGACAAGCAATAAGCAGCCACCGCAAAAGACGCCAATCATTTGTTACAACGGGTTCTATAAATACAAAAATTTACATCAAGTAATTTGTACAAAAAAGTTTTCATTTGTAAGACTTCATAATGTGTCCATTTGTTTTGGCCTACTTTGGCATCTTGTCACTGTGGTAAATAAGCTCTTGTGTGGTAAAGAACAGTGATGTGGTATTTGTACCAAAACAGGCAAATCAACCAAACTGCCCACAGCTAAGGTCAGTAGAAAAATATTGGGCTTTTGTTAAAAGAGAATTGCAGAGAAAAAAGGTCTCCAGAAGTGTGGTAGATTTCAGAAATGGATCGACTACCTGTTTGAGCAAAGTGAAAGAAAGCTGACAGTATAAAAACGATAATAGAAGTTTTTCCAAAAAGTGTTGTAATAATAATTTCAATCAAATTCACAATTTTTTTTATCTCATTCCTTATTCATAGTTTGCGATACGTAGTAAGTGGAAAACTTTAAAATACAAAATTTCCTGGGATTCAGATATTTTGATTAAATCTCAAAGTCGTATAAATTTCAAACATTATGATTCGACTCATAAAAGTAAATTTTTAAAAATACTGTTGTGGTCCAAATGTCTTAAAATATATAAAAATTTCGATTATGAAAACTGGTGTAACATCTCTTGCAGGTTATATATACTTTTCTAATCCCCTACAAACATTTCATATGTATTAATTTTATCTATTTATAAAATTTTATTTTATTCCTGAAAAAGATTTCATTTATTATAAGATGAATAATAAAACCTGTATTTTCTCTTCAAAACACAAAACAATAAATATTCCATATCAGACAGAATGTTTTTTTTTTATTAAAATCAGACTCCTTTTCATAAAATTCTTTAAATAATAAAGGATAAAAAAGAGGAGGGAAAAAGATTTTGCCGCGCGCGCGTACTTTACAAATGAGTTTCAATTTGAATTTGAAATCAGCAGGAACAAACTGAAAGAAAAAAAACTTCCAAAAAGTATTTTAAGCACATAAAAGAACCCAACCCCATCCTTATTTTTTATAACTAAAATGTTGTTGTATGATCAGTGACCTCTTAAACAACAAACATTAATGAAAAACAAAAAACATCTAAAAGATGTCTAATAAAAACAGCATCCAAACTTGTTAATGATGCAACTTAACTTGTTTCCGAAGGACTAAAATGTAAATAATAATAAAAAGACAAAAACGTAAAAATTAGATGGATTTCGAAGGATTTTGTTTTAGTGAAAACAAAACATTAGTGTGGGTTCAAAGGTTAAAAACGCTAAAAAGAAGGAAAAATATATTATTTTTCTCATTATTAACGCTTTTTTACTGCTTCTGGTTATCTTAAGTGATTTAATAATGATTTGTTAAAAGAAAATAGTTTTTATGTAAAATTTAATCGAAATTTTCAAATCCATTATTTACAATTTATTTGTATTTAATGTCAAAAGAAAACAAGATTTTATAATAATAAATAATGGAGTTGAATTAGAACATAAAAATGGGTATTTTCCTGTTTTTATAGCATCTGGAAAAGTGATGAAGCCTTTAGAAGCTTTCTGCATTTTGATTGTATTATAGTGTAAATTATGGTACTTTTCGTAGTGGACTCTTAGTTAAATGTTATTCAGGCTGTAGCCAAATCAAAGAATAAGTGTGAACGATTCTTTTTATTTGGATCACACATTCCGTTCTATTAAACAAAAAAAACTCATAACATTCACCTTTGACATCATATTCCGTCAATCGGTTATTTGGCAGTTTTTATCGTTTATTCGGAATTTTTGTACATTTCATCACGTTCAGTTAAAAGGCACTGCTTTTGGAATCCTGACATGAATCTTATAATAAGGTAGAATAAACTTGTGAAACATACAAAAAATCAGCAACTACTGGTAGACATTTCAGCGAATTTTACGGAATTACTACAAAAATCTGATCTCTTTTTAAATGTTATGGAAACTATAACGGACTTTATTTAGAAAACATTCCATTTCTGAACAATAAAACTTATGTCGGTCATAACTTATTACAAGATATGTTTCTGATTAACATGCTTTAATTCATAAGTTGAAAGTATGAGTCTATAGAGAGATATTTTTTTAGGAGTGAGATTGAAAAATTCTTAACATACATATAAGTTCTGTTAACGAACAAGTTTTTATTAAAATTGGAAACGGTTTGACGGCAGACCTTTGAATACGTGGCCAAATTTTTAGTTTGGTTTTGTTTAATAATTTTAGAACGCACTTTTTCTGGTCACTTGGTTGGGTTAAAGCGTGTGCTAAGAATTTTTCGATCTCAGTTCTAATTTTAAAAGGCATCTATCTACCCTTTTTCAGTGCAAAAAATATAGAGTTATCAAAAAATTTTCATTATTTCTGTTTTATTTTGTCGAGCACATATTTTCGTTATTTTATTATAAATTAGAAATAAATTAATAAAATATGTATGAAAAGAATATTAATTTTTTAAAAGTTTTGGGTTAAAGTTAATAAAAATGTTTACTCAAATTAACTAAAGTTACTAAAGTTTTTCACAACCAAAATAAATGTACCACTACAGTGTAAATATTACGATATAAATGTGTATCAGTCTCATACATATACACTTAAAACGCTTTCGCAACACCGAGTTTTAGAGGTTCTAATGGCTTTAGCTTTCAGAATGTTTGGGAAAAAAGAAAACGCCATTTTTTAGATTCAAAAAGTATTGATTAAATGTGCAAATAACATTTTAATATTTTGTAGATTCTCACTGTCGAAAAACGTTTCCTATTCAAAACATTTGGATAGCAAATTGTAGCATGTGAACATTTAAAAACCTTCTCAACAAAATTAATTTATAGAAAAAAGGAAAAAAAGGGCCCCTGTTTTGTAATCTCACGTTTATGATTAATTTCTCACAGTGATTTAAGTGCAAATTGATTATTTTTACAATTTTCATTTCGTTTTAAATTTATTTTGATATCGATTAAAACAACAACGAAAACTATAATATAGAAGTGCCAATGAAAATAAATCCCTTTACTTCTTTTTGCACTCTTCAAATTCAACTTCACGTATCCCTTTTCCCGTTATTACGTGAATTGTAAATGCAACATATTTTCAACATTCAGCATCGAGTTCATCATTATTCTTCATTAAAACTATGTGAACATCATTAAGATCATTTGCAACTAAAATAAAAGAATTGAATAAATAAAAATTATAACAACAACTACAACAAAAATAAAAATAAGAACATACAAGAGTGCATACGAGGAGTAATAAATGTATCATTGGCGCCAAAATAAGCACATGACGAATTACTGCGATTTCTCGCAAAGAAAGCAGCCACAACAAAAAAATGTATTGCAATTTTTTTCTTTCCATTTCTTTGGATTTTAAGTTGTTGTTGTAAGGATTTAAAATGTTTTTCAATGCAGATTTTATTTGTTGCTGTTGTTGTTTGGCTTTTTAATATAAATTCCCATTTCACACATTTGCATTTTATAATGATTTTTATTTATTCACGTTGTAGTTTTTTGTACTTATTTTTCGTCTTCAGTCTTTTCATTTCGATCTGTTTCTTTTCATCGTTTATCGTTTGTTTTTTTTTTTTCTGTACAAGTGTTTGTCGATCTTTATTGTCGAGTTCCCTATATTTTGATGTGATTTTCTGGTATTATTTGCAATTTGTTAGAGGCTTTATTCATACAATTGATGTTGTTGTTTTTGTATAACACGAATTCATCTTAAAGATTTTTGAGTCTTTGTCTCGTGCTATAAAACGAAGTTATAAACAAACGAAACGAGTGCATAAATTCGCAATATGATCAAGGATAGATGAATGGTTTGTTGGTTGGATGGATAGATGGATGGGGAGAGCAAAAGACACTTTTGTATATGTATGAATGTATGAGAGTATTATATGAATGTATTTGTGCGTATCTGTATCTAAAAGGTAGGAAATGATTTCTTGTTTATTTTATTTGTATCGAGTAGTAGACGTAGATTTTATTTCTTTAGTCTTGTTGTTTTTGGTAATTTTTTTCTTTCTTCTTTTTGCAGAGTCTTATTCTTATAGGGAAGTATGATTTTTAATTTTTATTTTTTCCTTTTGGTTAATTTGCGCAGCTGTGAGTTTAGTATTTGAGCGCTATTTTTCAATTCAATTCCATTCAATTTGATTTGATTTTTTTATTTTTATAAATTATGGGTTCATATAACAATTATTTTCGGTTGTTTGTGTGCAGACGTACATATTTTATTTCACTGTGTTGTGTTGAGGAATACAAGTCAAAAGTAGAAATGCAAAAAATATTGCGTTAGGTTATGGTTTTGTGCCAAAAAAAACAATGATGAAATTTTTCAGGGTGCCTGTTGTTGGTAGTTTTTTGCAACACGTTCTTTAGCGCTTTTTTTAAATTAATTTATATATTCCCCCTTTTATATTTCACGCTATAGAGCTTATTTAAAGCGGCAAATTCTAAAAACTTTATCATCCTGTAAAATATTCTATTAACTGTTAAACATGTTTTGGACTTAAAATATTTGAGATTTACAATACTTTTCTAAAGAGTTATCATTAGTACTTATTTTTATACTCCCACCAAAACAATTGACCAATACAAGCGAATATAATTTGATCATATTGTTCATAATTTAAATTTCATTAACTTGATTTAATTTCAACGAATATTAAAACGAATAAACGAAACATATTCAGTATCTGAAAAACGTTAGAACTTGAATAATCACAATTCTTCAATTTTGAAAATTTTATGAAAAACTTTCGAAAAAACGGCAAAAATTTGTTTTTATATGAAATTTCAATATGTTTGAAATGAACTTGTCCTAGAATCAGGGTATTGAAAATGAAAATACACAAGATTTCAATCTGTATAAACTAAAATAAATTACTTTTATTAATTAAATGATCACCTTGTCATTATAAGGGCCGTTCATTTCAGTTTTTCTAATTGAGAACATAACAAAAGCTTAACAAAAATTTTTTGTTAAAATTGACAAGCTTTGGAGAGGGCTTGTAGGAAGATCTTTGCTCCAAGTTCTGCAAACTTTAGGTTAAATGCATTCCCGTTAAGATATCTTGAAAAAAAAACATATAATATAAACAAACATTTGATTTCTATTTTTAAAATTCAAATTCATATAAGATTCATACAGTTTATCACTTTGCAGTTAGTCCATCTCCTTTTAAAATCTACCACACCAAATTATTGTTCTTATATCACTCAAGGGCTTGTTTACCATAGTGACAGAATACCAAATTTAATTGGACACATTATAAAATCTTATGAATGGAAACTGTCTTTTGGGTATACATTGTAACAAATTATTGGCTTTTTTGACACAACTGCATATTGCTTGCCATACCAAGAACTTTTAGCGATATTTTGACCTTTATGACCTCAAGCATCAGCAACATTAAATTTTCCTCAAGAATATTTTTAGACAAATTGACTTCAATTTCCGTGAACTGTTTTTTTTGCCTTTGAATTGAATAGAATTCCTGTCCAGAACTTTTTTTGAGACTTGTTTATTTTTAAGCCTGCATTCGATTTAAATTTTCGTACTGAGATAACGGGTCTGCTGTCTTTCCGGATGTGCTGGAACCTCCTTTGAAAATAGTTTCTATTTTTTAACTTTAGTAACCAATAACCAGGTCTTCTATGCTGGTACTTTTTAATAACATTGAAACGAATTGAATTTGTGGCCAACTTTTTAAGGATCAAAATGAGTTTTGTTTTAAATATTTAATAATTTAAGTGCGCACTTTTTCTGGTTTTCATTTAATCAGATTAAATATGTTTTTTTAAGGTAACATGTGTAAAGAAATTTTAGATCTCACTCCTTTACAGACAGAATCCATTTTTGTCTAACAGTTTTGCAAATGTTTTGAATGACACTTAGATTTATGTTTTGTACATTACAATATTAATAAACATCTTTTGTTGTAAAAATCAAAATTTTCAGTAATTGAAAACATTTCTTAATTAATATAATTACCTCCTTATCCTTTAAGTAAGGCCGACTACTTTATGCCTCCTTATTAACATTCATATTTACTTAAAGTGTACTTATGAAATTTCTTAAATTCATTATTAAAACTAAGAAGAAATAGCGGTGCCCTAAAAATGAAGTGTGAACTTTTGATATGCTGGTAGTTTCATTACATTTACAACACCATCATCATTATTTTTACTCTGGTGTAGTTTAGCTCCTTGTAGCAGATTGTTTATCTAACACTTCCTTCCATCTTACCAGAAAGATGGAGGGAGTTTTATGAACTCCTACCTTTTTTCCAAAAAATGTCTTGATAGTTTTTTTTTCATTATTTTTATGCAGGTTTCATTATCAAAACCAGCAGAGTTGTTAGCAGCAACAATTTTTAGTCCAAAGTAAATTCTCACAGTTAATATTAAGAAATTTACAAAAATCTGTGTAAAATTAAAAACATAATTTTATATTAGATTTAATTACAGCATTTATTTATTAATATCTAATGTAACATTTAATTAAATGAAACACGAAAATCAAACCCCTCTAAATGTATTGAATTTCTTAAGAAATCAAAATTGTCACTTTAATTAATAATAGAAGAAAAAGGTGAAGGCAAAGGCGCAGCAACAATGAGAACGAACCATTTCATGAGACCACTTCAATTTCTAAAATGTACTGGCAATTATGTGTCACCAATAAATGACATTTTATAATTATAATTTAAAATTTTTCCAAAATCAAATATCAAAAAAAAAAAAAAAAAAAAAAAAAAAAAATAGGGAAGGAAGGCGTAACCCATAATATGTTTTACTCTTTGTTGTTATTTGGACCCTGTTCCTAGAAATTCTAATTGAAAAATGTAACAGACCAATAATTTGTAATTTTAAATGTCTTGAGAAAAAGTTTTACAGGCCAAAATTTATTATTTGTGCGTTTTTTCCCAAAAAGCGGAACTAAATCTCATAAAATAACATTTTTAGTTCTTGCAATATGTTCAAAATATTCTAGGATTTACTAACACAAATTTCCCAGAGAGGATGTTATTATCTGGTTCTAAAAGTATTGAGGTAGAAAATCATAGACATAATGACGTCTATAGAAAATGTAATGAAATTAGTTCAATAGTCAATGACATATGATCTGCATGTGTAAAATATGAGTAAGAAAACTATTTTTAAACTATGACGATAGAAATAGCTGAAATTGCCTCAATTTTTGGTTTATTTTGTTGTATTTTTTTTATTCTTCTTCACACTTGATTTATTTTATAAGTTTATTATGATATTTTTATTCTTCATTTTTTATAATAAAATAATTTGTCCTCATTTCATTTGTCTGCCCATTTTTATTATAAATCATATTTTAGGGTTCTCGTTGTGGTATTTTTTAACAAAACTTTTGGGGCATTTAAGTTAAGAAGTGAGATCGAAAAATTCCTTACATTCCTTTTAACAAGAGCCCAATAGCACTGGCATTAGCTCCGGACAGGTTAGAAGATTCTTATTTTACCACTCAACAGCTTTTGGGTCCTAAACTTTTCTTCAACATTCCCTCGAGCATCAGCAACACAAAATTTTTACCAGGAAGTTGTGAAAAATAATTTTTTTCTGAAAAACTTGACTTTAATTTTCGTGTTCTGTTTTTGGTCTCTAGATTTTTAGCAGCGTATCTGTCAGGAACTTTTTCAACCTTGTATGTTTTCAAACCATTAACTTTTAACTTTTCGTAAAATATAGCCCGAGCACTGAGATTAACAGTTGGAAGCTGTTTTAAAAATGATTTGTCCATTCTGAACCAGATTTTCTATCAAGGGACAAGTCCTCCCGATACTGTGTAAATAACATTGGAAACAGTTTGACGGCAGAATGTTTCAATGCTTAACCAACTTTTTACAGGACTGAGGAATAGTAAATACTTGGATTAAAAGTTTTATTTAACATCTCACTCCTTATAAATGGGGAAATAAATAAAATGTTTTTAAATTTTATTTATTTCCCCAGTAATAATTAAAATCCCTTATCATTATCCACATATGGCGCCAATTAAGTGAAGAGTAAAAAAAATAATCAAACACAATTACAATCACAAAAATATTTCTGACATAAATTTGCAAAAAAAAATAAAAAAATAATAATAAATAAAAAAAATATTTTAAAACTAATAATTGTTTAAATTGTATTTTGCTTGGTTTTCTTCTGTTGGTTATTTTGTTAAAAATCATATGTGACTTAATCTATTTGTCTGTGTATTTGTACGCGAGTGACCCCAATTCTTTATCAATTAAAAAAATAGTGGAGACTGTGGTGCAAAAAAATTATAATAAACATAGAACTTTAAACTATTTTCTATCAGTTACGACATTTAAAATACCCTATAATAATGGAAAAAATTCAAATTATTATTTTATATTTTGTGAAATTTAACAATAATTTTCAATATTTTATAGGGGGCATTATTTTGCAAAACTATGAAATAAATTAAAATAAAAATTGTTGTTCTAATTAAAATCTTTGGGTGTTTTAGAAAGATGTTATAATTTATAGTTTGCGATTCAATTAAAATTAAAATCTGTTTAAACTCTTAACGGTTTTTTATTTATTTATTTTATTATGAGTAATCGCGGTTTCAGAATTGTTTCCATAATATTTTTAGGTTATCTCACAAAAAATTGTTTTTCCACGATGTCTTGTTTTATCTGACCCACATGGTTCAGAAATTAGAGTCACAAGTTCTAATTTTATCTAAACAGTTCGAGTTTGTGAAATCTACAAAAGACATAGATGACTTTAGATCTGTTCAGTTTTCAAATATATCCAGAGTGGTTAAAGAAAACAGTTACTTAGACGAGTTACATGAAATAACTATATATTTTAAAAGTGAATGCGTTTAAGCTTCCTCAAAACGACGAGAATAAATTTAGTAGTTTTGATTCCGATTTAAAACAAATGGTTTTTTTTTTTTGCCAGTAGAAGCGATGTAATTGAGTAACTTTAACAGTAAAACATGGTGCATATATATTATTACAAATAAAAAGCTCTATGTTGGCGCAGGGATATGAAAACTTAAAGATTAATTTATGGACAAGAAGGTGTATCTATTTCAATTTTGACATAAAAACATGGATAATACTCAAATGCATAATGCAACGTAAAAAATCAAAGGTATAAACCCAATAAAAAATGTATGGGAAACGCCCTAAATCATTGTTAGGAAAGCAACAAAGAAATAATGGGAGAAAATTATACGATTTGAATGCAACTTTATTTATAAATCTTTTCTGAATATTTTTTATTTCATAAGATTAATTAAAATTTTGTATATTAAAAATTATTGTATGTTTCCATTAATTGCAGAAAAAAACGAAGTAAAAAAAGAACTTTAAAATTTTTTTTTCTAATTTTTTTACAGAAAAATAATTCTTTGAGAAATTGATTAGACTAAATTTCAAAACTGTCGTTGTAGTTGTATTGCTAAATAAAATACTTTAAAAAAAATTAAACAAATTTTAATTCTATGGCCCGATCTATTTTTCCGATCTATTTAAAATATTTCCCTACTTATAAATCAATTCTTTGCTACAGTGGTGGTTAGCATCAAACTGTTGTTCATGCAAATAAATGATCAGAAAAAATGTACTTTCCAATAGACACTGTAAATTATTAATATTATTTTTTGTAATAAAAATAATGCATACACGCAATAGTTATAAACAGGAGCAGCTTAACTAAATGTTGGCTTAATTATGCAGCGCCTATTTGTGTAACCCTTCAAAATTTATTTTTTCGCAGTGAAAAAAAGACTTGACCTCTCCCACTCGAAAACAAAGGGCATTCACTACTTTATCAAGCCAATTTAATGTTCTCAACCCTTTGCACGTTCTAATAACATAAAGTTTTGCATACAAATATTTGACAGATAGACAGACAGACGGGCAGACAGACAGGCAGACAGACAGACATAAAAACAAACTGTCTGTTTGTCATTCAATATATTATTTTCAAATTTTATGTTGAAATATGCATTTCATATACAAATTTTGCACTTTAAGTTAAGTGAATTTCTTGTTTGTGTTTGAATTAAAAAAAAATTCTTTTATGGGTTCGTATGTCGCTCATGTGGTGACATAAAACATTGAAACTATTTTTAACTTTTTTTTTAGTTTAAATTTAAACATTTTGCATTTTTGTTGTTGTTTCTTGACAAATTTCACGCTTCAAGTGTTACAAATTACAACAACATGAACTACAACTAGAATAACATGACGAATAAGAGTGAGCAAATATTAACGTGTGCATAATTCCGAAACATTGGAGGTGGTCGGTCGCTCAATTTTCAAATTTTCTATTGCATTTTTATGGCGCGTACTATTTTCTTAACTATTATCCTTCGTTATCCTTTTGTTCCTTTCACATATGTAAAGAATATGTGTATTGTATTTTTTCCTTTTCCCTTTTTCTAGTTGTTAAAAATTACTACTGCTTCTAAATGTCACATGTTTATTATTGTAATAATAATTACAATAATTATACACATACACACACATACGTACTTCATGTTGGTTTTAACTCTCATACGACAATAAAGCGGTGAGTGAATAAAAATTCAATCTCCCACTAAGTTTAAAATAAAAGGAAAAACAAATAAAATTGCGCCCTACAGAGTCGGTACTGGTTTACATTGTAAGACTTTTAAAAGTTATAAAAATGAAATTGTTCAATATTGGTCGATATTTCAGTTGTTTATTATCGCAAATACTTTTTTTCCTTTCATTCTTCATTATGTAACTTTAGATATTTGAACCGCATTCGCGTATTCGTATTACTTTTTGTTAACTTTTAAATGAGTAAATTTAACTTCTGACCTGAGGTTACAAATGCAAATGAACAAATTTCCATAGTAAATCTTTTGTAATTTTAAACTATTTTATCAACGCTACAACGGATAAGTTTTTAAAATTATTCTCCAATAATTCTCTCATTTCTCAAGCAATAATGGCAAAATATTATGCACTACATAATTTTGGGATGGAGCATGGGGAAATGGTATCACCTTAAAGGCGTAACTTCTAACATGTTGATTAAAACATTTCTAAATTGATCGTTAATTGATTTATGACATTACATATCAATTTAGCCGAATATAGCGCTCTTACTTGTTACAAAATTTAAAGTTTGCGTGTGATCTTTTCAATTCTCTTTTAATAAGAGCTCAATATCTCTCCACTAGACTTAAGTACGGGCAGTGTGGAGGTAATGCCTTTCTTGGTACAAATTTCACATTATTGTTCTTATACCACTCAAGGGCTTGTTTACCATAGTGACAGGATGTCAAGTCAGGTCAAAAATAAGTGGACACATTATGAAGTCTTATGAATGGAAGTAGCAATTTTATTAAGCATTCCTTGATGTAAATTTCGGTATTTATAGGATCCATTGTTGCAAATGATTGACATCATTTGCTTGAAATGCTTTCTATATTTTTGGTTTTAGGAACATTACATGGATCCGATTTTCTTTGACGGATAAATGCAATAAATCCAATTATTGAAGAACCAAATTGGGTTTATTGAAAATATTTAAAAATTTTAAACGCACTTATTTGGGTCACTCTTTAAAATTAAATTAAAAAGGCTCATGGAGATCATTATTATTTGAGTTAAAAGTTTTAATGAAAAATGTGTGTTAAGGATTTTTCAATCTCAGTCCTTACTAATAAGTAGGAAACCATAAAAAATTCACTTTCAATTTAATTTTAGCTAATTCTAGTGTAAAAAATCACTTTCTCAACTAAACTTTCTGACATAAGTTTTGACTGTTTCAATGTAAATAAATGACAAAATATGTCACCAAAAATACGTTACAAAAAGAAAACATTTGCTTGGATTTAAAAATTAGTTGTGACATCTTTAATTCCAATTTTTCCAGAGTTTATTCACCTTCAAATTTTCAACCCCCCAAAAAAAATTTTCTAGAATAGAAAAAAACTTGAAAATGACATTTGTTTAATCACATTAAAAGAGATAGATCCCCTTCTTAATGTTATAAAAAATGATACAAACAAATAATTGTTAAAAAAATAGAACAGCGACAGGGAATTCCCTAAAGAAGAAGAAAAAGTATGTCATTATCAAACACCTTGAGTAGGAAGGAGATGAAAATAGGAAGAAATATTTCGAATAAAATTAAAAATAAATTTTGTTTTAGTTTTAGTAGGACAACAGCACCAATATTATCTATGTTTTTTTATTATTATTTTTGTTGTTTATCCTGCATTACTTATAAGGATGGCACGAGCCTTTTTTTTTCTTCGCAGTGTTTGTTTTTGTTTTCCATCTTCAGTTTTTTACTTCCTTAAAATTTCCGTTTGTTGTGGTGTAAGTTAAAAGTCTGTGTTTTTACTTTTTTCTTCTTGCACCTTGGCACGGAATATTTCATGCCTACAACCAACATTTGATCACTTTTAAACTTCATTGTGTGGATCATCATCACGATATATTTGTTGTGGTGGCTTCCAATATTTATATGTCCATATGTTAGTTTTATTTCATTCTATACAGCAGGATCCGCTGTTTCTTCTTCCTTTTTTTTACTGTTGCATAACACACGAGCTATCAACGTCATAATCATTAAGAACCTAAGAGTTTTGAATTGTAGATGTAGCGTAATTTACGCCCGCTGTTCTTTTTTATTATTTTTATTTTACTTTTTTATCCTTGAACTTGATGTATAAACACATGGATGTGTATGTATGTGTGTTTTTGTTAGCATGTGTGGTTGAATGTTAGAAAATTTTGAAAATTTTAATTTCTTTTATTATTTTATTGTAATATTTAAATGTAAACATAATTTTTATTTTCATTACTTTTATTCTATAATGAAATAACCCCATAAACATTTAGACTTCCAAAAATGCATGTTTACCAACATTATGCAGCACATTATAGAATAAAAATCAAAGCAGAAACAACATTATTTTAATTCTTAATTTGTGTAAAGAGTGAGAACAAAAATTCTTAACATAGAAATATGTTAATGAAAACGAAACGAAACTTGAAGATATAACGTTTCATTGATATAAAATTGTTACTAAAATTTACAAAAAAAATCTTTAATAGTTTTAATCACAAGTGATGATATTTTGAAACTTTTTCGTGCTTATAGTGCTTTCCGTCACTTTGACCGAACAGGTATTCCATTCCATAATTGTTGACAAAATTTTACCTTTATGCAGCAAGAATATTTTTTTAGAAAACTGGACTTCTGTGCAGTAAAATAAATTGAAATATTTTATTTTCAGAATTTCCGGAAATTTAGATATTAATGGGTCCCTAAAATCCTGGTAATTAAATTGTTCAATAATGCTGTTTAGTTTGTTTTATTTTATACAAAGAAATCACTCAATTAAGTATACATTTAAATTATATTTGTTGTAAATGGCCCAAACACAGCAAATCTTTTAAAAGTCAAAATTGCTTCTTTTTTCATCTCAAAGTTTTTGGAACCTTGAAATTCCAAACTCAAATAAATCAAAAGGGATAAAATTAATTTTTTATTAGATCAAAAACAAAACTCTCTCTTGCTCTTAAGAAAAATGCTGCCAACTTAGAATATTGTATTCAAATCGTCGATCAAAAATTATTTCCTCTTCATTCTACTCGCCTTACATAATTCCCAGTTATTTTATAAGACATCATGTTAAGCCTGTAGTTGCAGTTCTTTGGATATCCTTTTTATTTGGTTACCTTCCCCAGTGTCCTATCGCAAGAAATTTAGTATATATTTTCTTTAAGGCCTACTGCAAAATACATTATTCAATCAAAATGTTTATTGGGTTAATGAAATTTGTTACAATAATTTTTATTGAATTTTCTTTATAACAATATGATGTTGATGTTTTTTTATTTATTTATTGTTTCTTCTTTAAATTAGTAATTTGTAAATTAGTTTCATGTTGTTGTTGTTGTTATCGTTACATTTAATGTTTAAGTGGACAATATTTTTGGGGGTTGATTTTCCATACGGAAGTTAAAAGTAAAAAAGAAAAAAAAAAAAGTAACGTAGTTTGTCTATTAAGTAGAGGGTGCTCCTCTACTCAAGTCAAAGAAAATTTTAAATAAAATGCAACGTCTTGGGTTCAGTGCACCTTTAATAAAAATAATACTGATGCAACATACATTCATACATACACATATGGAGTTGCAGCAATGAAAGTCTTAGAAATATTGAGCTAAACACCGTGCAGCGTAGCGCTTCGATGATTTTTCCTCAATTATGTGTGAGAATGTATATGTGTACGTTTGTGTGAGTTACTTGGCAAATAGCACGCGCTTAATGAACGGATGGTTGGATGTGGAATAGATCGAGAACAAGTGTTTTTCCTTTAAATATATATTTTCTCTTTTTTGGCTTTTGGCGGGGATAATTTTGTATATTTTTCCATTCGTTTTTTTTTTTTTTTTTTTTTTTTTTTTTCAACGTTATATGCAACATAATGAGTTCTATGACACAGGTGTATGAATGTAAGTATATATAACGGGGAGAGTAAAATAAGAATTTGACCTTTTTACCTTAAAGTATATGCTCTTATTGTTGTTGTTTTCATTATGTTAATAATGCGCGTAATTATACAAACTACAGACGATGTCTATTTACAAAATGACACAACGTTCATTTATGAAATTCCTTTACATGTTTCAGATCAACATGAAGTGAGTGAAGGTGGTGGTTTGGTTCAATGGTCGGTCGGCTGTTGTTTAATTGTGGTGGCAATAGCGGTTGTGGCCCCTATTTTGAATATTTGACTTGCAATCCATTAGAGCATGTCTTCAGGTTCTTTTTTTTTATTATTTTTGTTATTTTTGTAAATAAACAAAATACAGCACGAGCTTCTACAAGCAACCAACTATCGGAATTTAAATACAAGTATTTTGTCGACATAAAAGTCAAAGAACTAAGTTGATTTGAACTCTTTTAAAAATATTTTGTGTGGGTTGAGTTTTTGATACCCGCCATATGGTCGATTTTGATAAGCAGAAGTCAATTTTTTTACTTTATATTCAAAAACTTTCTTATTTTATTTATTTCCCAAAAAAGACATCTGTGACAAAATGTGACCCTCCATAAAAGGCTTATCACAATAATTATTGCGTGATTAAATGAAAAACAACTGTAAAGGTGTGATTATTTGATTAAGAATTAAATATTAATAAAACCAATACAATAGCAAGGAGTGAGATCGAAAAATTCATTATATATTAATCAAAACGAAATCACTTAATTTTTATTTAGTTGAAATTATTATTACAA
This sequence comes from Cochliomyia hominivorax, assembly GCA_004302925.2. Taxonomy (NCBI): domain Eukaryota; kingdom Metazoa; phylum Arthropoda; class Insecta; order Diptera; family Calliphoridae; genus Cochliomyia; species Cochliomyia hominivorax. The sequence goes on along the minus strand of PYHX02000467.1, from coordinate 121,885,444 downwards.
TTTATAAAAAAATATATTTTTAATTGTTTTATTTACCTTCCTTTTACGTTTTTAGAGTACTTTTTGTCACTTTGCTAGAACCGGTAGTCCAACTCCGTTTGCAATCTACCAGACACCTTTCAATTCTCTCTTAACAAGAGCCTAATACCTCTCCACTGGCCTTAGCTCCGGAAAATTTATAGTTCTTGTACCACAGCCAAAAATACTAGCGACTTAAAAAATTGTATTAAAATCGTCGATCAAAAATCGATCAAAAATTATATTCCCTTCATTCGCCTTACATTATTCCCAGTCATTTTGTAAGACATTATTTTTAACCTTTAGTTGTAGTTATTTTGATTTCGATTAATAAATATTATGGGATTACCTTCCCCAGTGTCTTGTGTCCTTCAACATTCTCTCCTGCATCAGCAACATACAATTTTTGCCCAAGAAGTTGTGAAAATACGTTTCGCCTTCCATTATGAAGCAGGAATATTTCTTTAGAAGACTCCACTTCAAATTCCGTTTCTTATACATACAACAGTTAAATCTAACTTAATTAAAGTTAGGTTTTACATTTATTTTTAACTTTTCGTTCCAAATAGTCCGAGCACTAAAGCTCATCGGGTTGCTTTCCAACCGGATGTATTGGGAGCTCTTTTGAAAATGCTTTCTATTTTCTTTCGCCTTAGAAATATCATGTGGACCATTCCTTCTACCTGTACCAGGCTCTCTATCAAGGGACAAGTTCTGCCGATACTGTTTAATATCATCTAAAACAGTTTGGCGACAGATCTTTGAATACCTTGGCCAACTTATTTTAGGATCAATTGGATTCTGTTGAAAATATTAAATATTTTTAGAACGCACTTTTTTCTGGTCGCTCATTAACAATATATTCATTGGTTTGACATTAAACCTAATAACTTATATGTTTTACAATGGTAACTTGATCAAAAAGAAAAAGATGAAATAAAAATTGGATTAAAAGTTTTAATGTGAATCATTTGGTAAGCATATATCGATCTAATTTTCTTTCAGTGTATTTTACAAACTCTTCAAAATATTGTTGATCGTTTATTTTTGATTATTTATTTTACACGCATTTACAAATTTGCAGTTATAAATCTAAAACCACTATTGTACGTGATCTTTTGCATATTTTTAAATAAAATTACAATAAAACAATGATGGACATTAATTCGTTGATATTCATTCATAATTTTGATTTGATCCTTAAACAAACAAATAAAGAATAAAACTAACAACTTGAAACAATTTTAACAAACAATGGACCCACACTTTCTTTGCAACTGTTAAATGAATAAAAATTCAATAAAATAAAACAAAAATTTTTTAACTCTTCCGAATGTACTTAAAATACGTATGTATGTGTATGTATTTGTGTAGATTTATTTACGTTACATTTTACGTACTTAAAGGAACACAAACACAAACAAAAATAAAAAAAAACAATCTGAAGCATGAGAAAGGGAAATAAGCTTGAATAATTTTACTGGTGAATTTCTTAAAGAGGTACCAAACAACGTTTCTCGATGTTTACATGGATTGATGTTGTTGAGTTGAAGTGAGTTTTTTTAAGGAGCGGTTGATATTACGTGACACTATCACTGCCATATTTAATGATACAACAGCAACATGTACGATATTACAATTGTGAGTATTTAAATAGCACTAAAATTTTTCTGATACTTCTTTCAAGGAGCAAAATAACTTTTTACAAACATTTTATCAGTGTCACGTCATGTGTCATATTTTTTTTCCCAAAACTATTCTTCATATTCAGTTAACAAAGGAAAGGAAACTTTTCAACATGGTGTTGTGGTTTTTTAATATGATCGATCTTAAAAATCAGTTTACTTTATCCATCCATCACTCGACCATTTTAATTTATGGTGGTTTTGCGATGTTAAAGGATTTAAAACAAATTTTATTTCTGTATCTTTTTAGTTTAAATTGCTTAACAATACAAAAATGAAATTATTTTATTCTATGAAAAAGAAAAAGGTTTCAAATTTCAATTTTAAAAGCAACTTAATCAAATAATGTTGACAACAACAACAACATCCACATATAATTTACATATATTACAACAGTGTCGGACATAATTTTATTTATTAAGCCTGTAGTTTTCTTTGGATATCCTTTTTATTTGTTCCCATGTTATAAGAAATTTAGTATATATTTTCTTTAAACTGCAAATACATTATTCAATCAAAATGTTTATTATTAATGAAATTTGTTACAAAATTTTTATTGAATATAAAATATGATGTTGATTTTTTTTATTTATTTATTGTTTCTTCTTTAAATTAGTAATTTGTAATAGTTTCATATTGTTGTTGTTGTTATCGTTTTTAATGTTTAAGTGGACAATATGGGGGTTGATTTTCCATACGGAAGTTAAAAGTTTAAAAAAGAAAAAAAAAGTAACGTATTGTCTATTAAGTAATGCTTCTACTTAAAGAAAATTTTTAAAATGCAACGTTTGTTCAGTGCACCTTTAATAAAAATAATACTGATGCAAAATTTAAATATGGAGTTGCAGCAATGAAAGTCTTAGAAATATGAGCTAAACACCGTGCAGCGTAGCGCTTCGATGATTTTTCCTCAATTATGTGTGAGAATGTATATGTGTACGTTTGTGTGAGTTACTTGGCAAATAGCACGCGCTTAATGAACGGATGGTTGGATGTGGAATAGATCGAGAACAAGTGTTTTTCCTTTAAATATATATTTTCTCTTTTTTGGCTTTTGGCGGGGATAATTTTGTATATTTTTCCATTCGTTTTTTTTTTTTTTTTTTTTTTCAACGTTATATGCAACATAATGAGTTCTATGACACAGGTGTATGAATGTAAGTATATATAACGGGGAGAGTAAAATAAGAATTTGACCTTTTTACCTTAAAGTATATGCTCTTATTGTTGTTGTTTTCATTATGTTAATAATGCGCGTAATTATACAAACTACAGACGATGTCTATTTACAAAATGACACAACGTTCATTTATGAAATTCCTTTACATGTTTCAGATCAACATGAAGTGAGTGAAGGTGGTGGTTTGGTTCAATGGTCGGTCGGCTGTTGTTTAATTGTGGTGGCAATAGCGGTTGTGGCCCCTATTTTGAATATTTGACTTGCAATCCATTAGAGCATGTCTTCAGGTTCTTTTTTTTATTATTTTTGTTATTTTTGTAAATAAACAAAATACAGCACGAGCTTCTACAAGCAACCAACTATCGGAATTTAAATACAAGTATTTTGTCGACATAAAAGTCAAAGAACTAAGTTGATTTGAACTCTTTTAAAAATATTTTGTGTGGGTTGAGTTTTTGATACCCGCCATATGGTCGATTTTGATAAGCAGAAGTCAATTTTTTACTTTATATTCAAAAACTTTCTTATTTTATTTATTTCCCAAAAAAGACATCTGTGACAAAATGTGACCCTCCATAAAAGGCTTATCACAATAATTATTGCGTGATTAAATGGAAAAACAACTGTAAAGGTGTGATTATTTGATTAAGAATTAAATATTAATAAACCAAATACAATAGCAAGGAGTGAGATCGAAAAATTCATTATATATTAATCAAAACGAAATCACTTAATTTTTATTTTAGTTGAAATTATTATTACAATTTATAAAAAAATACATTTTTAATTGTTTTATTCACCTTCCATTTACGTTTTTAGAGTACTTTTTGTCACTTTGCTAGAACCGGTAGTCCAACTCCGTTTGCAATCTACCAGACACCTTTCAATTCTCTCTTAACAAGAGCCTAATACCTCTCCACTGGCCTTAGCTCCGGAAAATTTATAGTTCTTGTACCACAGCCAAAAATACTAGCGACTTAAAAAATTGTATTAAAATCGTCGATCAAAAATCGATCAAAAATTATATTCCCTTCATTCGCCTTACATTATTCCCAGTCATTTTGTAAGACATTATTTTTAACCTTTAGTTGTAGTTATTTTGATTTCGATTAATAAATATTATGGATTACCTTCCCCAGTGTCTTATGTCCTTCAACATTCTCTCCTGCATCAGCAACATACAATTTTTGCCCAAGAAGTTGTGAAAATACGTTTCGCCTTCCATTATGAAGCAGGAATATTTCTTTAGAAGACTCCACTTCAAATTCCGTTTCTTATACATACAACAGTTAAATCTAACTTAATTAAAGTTAGGTTTTACATTTATTTTTATTTATCGTTCCAAATAGTCCGAGCACTAAAGCTCATCGGGTTGCTTTCCAACCGGATGTATTCGGAGCTCTTTTGAAAATGCTTTCTATTTTCTTTCGCCTTAGAAATATCATGTGGACCATTCCTTCTACCTGTACCAGGCTCTCTATCAAGGGACAAGTTCTCCCGATACTGTTTAATATCATCTAAAACAGTTTGGCGACAGATCTTTGAATACCTTGGCCAACTTATTTTAGGATCAAATTGGCTTCTGTTGAAAATATTAAATATTTTTAGTACGCACTTTTTTCTGGTCGCTCATTTAATCAGATTAACAATATATTCATTGGTTTGACATTAAACCTAATAACTTATATGTTTTACAATGGTAACTTGATCAAAAAGAAAAGATGAAATAAAACTTCGATTAAAAGTTTTATTGTGAATCATTTGGTAAGCATATATCGATCTAATTTTCTTTCAGTGTATTTTACAAACTCTTCAAAATATTGTTGATCGTTTATTTTTGATTATTTATTTTACACGCATTTACAAATTTGCAGTTATAAATCTAAAACCACTATTGTACGTGATCTTTTGCATATTTTTAAATAAATTACAATAAAACAATGATGGACATTAATTCGTTGATATTCATTCATAATTTTGATTTGATCCTTAAACAAACAAATAAAGAATAAAACTAACAACTTGAAACAATTTTAACAAACAATGGACCCACACTTTCTTTGCAACTGTTAAATGAATAAAAAATTCAATAAAAATAAAACAAAAATTTTTTAACTCTTCCGAATGTACTTAAATACGTATGTATGTGTATGTATTTGTGTAGATTTATTTACGTTACATTTTACGTACTTAAAGGAACACAAACACAAACAAAAATAAAAAAAACAATCTGAAGCATGAGAAAGGGAAATAAGCTTGAATAATTTTACTGGTGAATTTCTTAAAGAGGTACCAAACAACGTTTCTCGATGTTTACATGGATTGATGTTGTTGAGTTGAAGTGAGTTTTTTTAAGGAGCGGTTGATATTACGTGACACTATCACTGCCATATTTAATGATACAACAGCAACATGTACGATATTACAATTGTGAGTATTTAAATAGCACTAAAATTTTTCTGATACTTCTTTCAAGGAGCAAAATAACTTTTTACAAACATTTTATCAGTGTCACGTCATGTGTCATATTTTTTCCCAAAACTATTCTTCATATTCAGTTAACAAAGGAAAGGAAACTTTTCAACATGGTGTTGTGGTTTTTTAATATGATCGATCTTAAAAATCAGTTTACTTTATCCATCCATCACTCGACCATTTTAATTTATGGTGGTTTTGCGATGTTAAAGGATTTAAAACAAATTTTATTTCTGTATCTTTTTAGTTTAAATTGCTTAACAATACAAAAATGAAATTATTTTATTCTATGAAAAGAAAAAGGTTTCAAATTTCAATTTTAAAAGCAACTTAATCAAAATAATGTTGAACAACAACAACAACATCCCACATATAATTTACATATATTACAACAGTGTCGGACATAATTTTATCGTTAAGAATTAAGGATTTAAGATTCCATTTTTAATTTAGAATGTTTGAAAATGCAAAAACAATTCAAATAGAATTATGGACTTCTTTATTCTGAAATTTATTAAAAACCAAATAGAAAATTAGCGTTTTACATTATTGATCGTTCTTCTAAAAGTTCCCACAAATTCGCAATATCTTTCATATTGGGACTTTGTGGAGGAGTATTAATCATGTGAGGAGCATTTACGGCATTACGTTTAGGATCATTGTCCTGTTGGAAGTAATCTTCATTAAGAATTTCAATTTTTTCGAGACTTTGTACGATCAAGTTTTATAAATCGCTTCAATTGATTTGCAGGAAATTTAAATGGGATTTTGAAATTTAGGAAAAAGTGTTAAATGAGAATTTAACAAAGGACCTCAGTGTGAAGTTTTGTTTTTTTTTAAATTTCTTTTCGTTGTCACTGTAAAGCTCTTTGTTATGGTTCCTGCTTTCATCACATTTATTAATTTTATATGACCACCTGACATATATTTAATAAAATTTAAAGTTTTTTTATGATCATATCCTTTTATGCCAAAAAATATTAAAATAAATATTTAAAATTTTAATAAAAAAATAAGAGTTAAATAAAATTCTAATCGAAATAGAGAGAAAATGAACAAGGTGCTTTTTTATTTTCTTTGTAAATTTTCCAAATAAAATTTTCAATTTTTAAATTGACTCGTGCTACAAACTATAAATTTACAACAAACAGTTGGTGGTTTTTCTTAAAAACAACAAAAAAAAAAAAAAGAATTAACACAAAAACTATAATAATAAAATTTTAGTTTATTTCCTGGTGACCCGATGAAATGCTTGAGTGATCAGTTACTAAGTTGAGGGTTGCAACGGTACAAACGCCACATCATTTTCAGTTGTCCTTAACTTTAACTTTACTTATTCGCTCACTATATTTTTCTCTCTTTCTTATGATCAAAAGTATGACGCTTTGTTTCTAAGACAGACAAGTTCAAATAGGGAATAAACCTTATGTTACACTAAAATGGATCTTTTTAATTTTTCATTTGCTCTAGTCAGGTGCACAAAATAAAAATAAAAATAAAATAAAAGAAAAAACTAAATAATTAACAGCTTGTCTTTCTTTTTTTTCTCTTTTTCTTCATTCTGGTTAAGAAAATTAAAATTAGTTTATTTCGCGGTTTATATTTTGTTAGATAAAAGAAATTAGACGTCTATAAAAATGCATGAATCTATTAACTGAACTCATAACCTACATATTTTTAAAATAGACTACAATATACTAATATTTTCTAATATTTTCTAGATATCAAATGCTCCTTCTGGAATAATATCGTAAAATTAATAAAGGAAAAAGAGCGCCAAATTTCAAATAATTATTTTACATTTATGTTGTAGTATTTCAGAGTAATTGGAAAGTATAAAGAGGAAATTCTGAGATAAAACAAATATACATGAAACTCTATAATTTGCCTTGAACTAGATTTTCTTTTTATCATTTAGTGCGATTTTATAGTACGTGTCATTATGTGTGCGTATTTGCCACTGTAGGAGATCTTCCGCTCGGAAGTGTTTAGCATAATTTTTGGTTTCCTCTCACAATACATTTCAACGATTTTATCCTTGCAAACGTATCTTATTTCTCAATTTAGTGCGATCTTTTATAAGCACGTGTCCCTCAATTTATTTCACAACTAAATAATTCGTTATAGAAATAATCTTAATTCTTATTTTGCTTTTGCATTGATGATTTATTTCCTCTTTTACCCCTTTTTGTTGAGATTGTCTGTTTGTTATGTAAATAATTTTATTAACACTTTTCTATCGATTGAATTATATTTCCTTTGTTTCGTTTGTTTATAATGGTTCATAATGTAGATCCTTTTTTTGGAAAATTGGAAATATTGTTATGATAATTTCGTTGTAAAATTTATTACTTATTTGCATTATAATGAAATATTGGAAAATTAGTTTAAACAGAATTTGGAAAATTTTTTTCATAATTGAAATTAGAAATCTATTAAATATATATATATTGATTCACATATCATAACATATTTTGATAAGTAGTGAGATCGAAAATTCGACAAAAATTTTAACCTTAACTTTTTAAAGTTACTTGTGTAAAACTTGTCAGTTATTATGTTTTATGTCAAAGAAATATTGTAAATATATTGTTATTATTTAACTTGGACTCAACTTGGCCATTCCAAGGTCCTTATGATGTTACTGAAGCCAAAAAATAGAAATCATTTTGAAATTTCAATTTTATTTTATTTTTTGCTTTTAAATGGTACCTATACTTTTTCAGTTCAAAAATATAGAGCTACAAAATAAGTTTTCTTTATTTTGATTTGATTTTGTTGAACACATTAACATTTTTAGTTTTTCAATAAATAGGAAATAATTAAATAAAATATATATAAAAATATTTAATTGATTTCACAAATTAGGGTACCTGAAGCTTGCTCTTTCTAGTGTCAAATGATATAAAATACATCTCTAAAATACTTTTAGTTTTCATTTTATCTATATTTTTGCCATTAATTAAATTTAACAAAAAGAGAACTAAAATTATCAATATATTTCGAATATGATCTTTAAAATATAAAAGAACTATAATATTTTCTATAGTTTTTCCTAGAATTTTTACCGTTTTATCAAAGTGCTAAAAATAGTTGTTTACTATCAATATTTAGCAGACATAAATATATTTGAATATTTTCTAAATTTATTTTCAATCTTTTTTGTTTATTTCAGATGGCAAAATCATTTCAACAAAGGATCATTGTATGGATGATAAATTAGGCGACGAAGAGTAAGTACCACTTTGACCACAATCCATAAAAACTTAAGGCGCCCCTAATGTAATCTCTTATACTCATAATGTCGATTATATTGATGATGATTCCTCAGGACATACAAATAAAAAAATCACACAAGTGCCAGAATAATAATGACTTTTATCTTTCCAAGATTTTTGTATGCATTTTTTAAGTAGTTGGAATTTTCTAAATTTGTTCGCAGACAAAGAAAGGAAGTCTTCTTTAAAAAAACTGCAAACAATTGTTATGTCCTTTTTTCTTTTATTGTTTCCTTTTTTTTAAACAAATTCATATCATTTTCTGAACATCTCAAAAAGTTGATTGTACCTGTTAAAAGATCTTTAAAATTCTTTTGTTCTTTTTTCTCAATTTCAATTTCTAAGATTTTGAAATTGAAAAATTGCACTTGTTTTTGTTTGAGAAAATTTGATATTTTTTTTTATTTCATTATTGCACTTGTATCGATATAGAATATCTGAAGTGAAGTATATATTTTGCTTAGATGTCTGCGGGTATCTCATAAATTGAAAATCTGTTATGGACCTCAATATTTCAAGTGTATGATGGTGCCTTTCATTGTTCTAGATTTAATGGTTTTTAGTCATGTATTAATGATTGACTATTGTGTTTTGCTGTATTACACAACTCAGTCGTCTTATCTACCGTTATCGATTTTTCACTCTTAAGACGTTTTATCACAGATATAAATTTTTAGGAATTTAGGAATTTTGCACACAAGTGTCAAAAGATCGTTGAGTTTCTATTCAGTCCATAGATTTGATGACTTTTGTATTGGTATTGTATTTTATTGTCTTTGTTTCAATGGTTCATTATTTTGATTGGAATTTAAAGTTTTTATTATGTTTTTTTTTACGAGTGGGTGTTACTTAGGTACTTTGTCCATCATCTGGCTACATTGATGAGAAAACAAATTCCATCAAGTGATGAGACCACCACCAGACATTGTTTCTTAATGACCAGCTACTGTGGATTAATGTTCACATCATTTAACAGGACATCCTCCCAAAGACCTCCTTTATTTCTTTACATACGATCATGTCGAAAAAGAACTTTTAAGTAGGATTTTTATTGTTTTTCATTAGTTTTTTGTGTGGTCCCACATTTATGTGCGATTCTTGGTACCATCGTAAGGTCAAAAACAATCTATTTTTTGGGTTGATTTTTATATTAAAATAAAAATCAATTATTATTTTAATATAAAAATCAACCCAAAAAATAGATTGTGCGGGATCCATTACTTGACGTAGCTCCCTTTTAAGGCCACTTGCCGGTACAGACCAATTCTATTGAAATACTTCACACTTATTGCTCTAACCGTCTTAAATATATATTTTTATTTACTAATATCGGTGAATATTTTGTGAAAGCTCTCATATAAGGCCACTTATTAAAAAAACTGATTTGAGCTTATAAAACTATGTTTTGAAAATATGTTACTAATTTGAAAAATATCAGTCCATATTTATCTGTAGCTCTCATTAAAGGCCCCTTCCCAGAGTTAGTTTTTAAGCTTATAAAACTTTTAGGTATAAACTATTGAAATTCGCACAATTATTTCGCTAACCGTCCAATATAGACAATTTATGGACCAATATCCGGTCCATATTTTTCCATAGCACATGAGAACCCTTCCTAAAAAATATATTATTATGCCCTTTTTCACTGCAAGTGGAAATGGGAGAATATTTTGATTGGTCATTCTGCTACAAACGGAATGACAAATCATCTAAAACCGCATAAGGCATACGTGTTCTCGCATAAAATTCAGATTAGATTTAGCTATATGCGTCTGTTAGTTGTAGCTCTCATCCTCAATAATTTACAGAGCTCAATCAAATTTGACTTAAGAATTTGATAATGTTCTAGGGAGTTTCCTATTTATATCAGTATAATTGATTTCGGTTAAACTTCCACGTAAAAATAGGTAAAATAAAAAAATCGATTGATGCATTATTTAACATTCGTATGAAATGTTTCCGGGAATAATGTGTTAAACTAGTGAAAGACCTACAAAAGAAATCTTAAAACAATGTTAATATCATTTTAATATTCGGTATAAATAATCAATTTAATTTAAAGTTTTAAATCAAAAATGCTCAATGTTAATTTTACATCACTTTTACACATTTTCGCTTGTCAATACTTATTGAATTGTTTATAAAAAGCAAAAAATTTTAAACATTTGTAAATATCCTTCTTATTGTCCTTTAGAAAAACATAGTAAAAAATGTAAAAGAAACAATAAAAATAAAATTGAACCTGTTTCTCTAAATCGAAACAAATTGTTTACGCTGTTCGTTTCGAATTGGCAAAACAAAAGTCAGTTAATGACTTTTCCAAATTTTAAAAATGCACTTGTTGTGCTCAAAAAGGAAAAAAAATATTGTAATTGAAATCCAACCAAAGAGGTCGCAACAGGATCGGCGCCATCTCCCACAAAGTTAAATCAGCATAAAGTCTACTACCTTTTACCTTTTCTATATATTTTCACCCAAACAATGAAAATTCTATTGTCACAATGACAGCATGACAAACATTTTCTTTTATTTGCCAAAGAAATATTCTAACCTCATTGTATCCTTTTATATTTTCCTTCTATATTTTTCCATATTTTTCCTTTCGCCCACTTTGTTGTTGTAGTTGTTAATATTTTTAATCCAGGTCTTAGCACGCACAAAATGACAAACAAGAAGAATTTTTGCAAAAATAATACAAATCGATTTAGAGTTCATGGTTCGAGCTCAGAGAGAAGGAAGAAATAATAAATGTCAAGCAGCGAGTTTTACAGAAGAGAAAAGTGTGCAAGTACGCATGCTCATTGCGTTATAACGAAAAAGGAAAAAGGTTTTAATTCCTTTTTTATATTTATTGTCATTCACACCAACCTGCTGTCAGGTTAACAGAATTTAGCGCTGCACCTTACACGATCTCTTCAAGACCTTTTTAACCCCTAAATTTAAATGTTCAAAAGTAAATTCTTCTTTTCTTATTCGGAGTGGCAAGTGCCATAAATGTTTTAATACAAACAGGTTGATATTTTTTCCTCTATTGTCCTTTGAATGCCAAATTCTATATAATTGTTAACTGAACAAAACACCTACAGAGCAAACTAGCGGTGAGTAGAGTTTAGGTTCTTCAGGTGTATTTTGAAATCATTTGAAATTTTATTTTTTCTAATTTGAATTATATTTATTTCTCTAATATAATTGTCCTTCAAAAGAAAAAAGTTTCTTTATTGCGCGTTGTTTTGGCCTCGAAAGTCATAAATTTCGTAATTATTTTGACATTGACTTCAAACACTTTAACCGATGATCATGATCGTTATTGTTTTGCCGCTCCAGTATGATTACAATATGTAATTTAATTTTTATCGTTTACATATCCTTCAACTTAATTACCGCTTGATGTTAGATATTTGATGATGTTTGGTATTTGTGCTAAATATTTTGACACCCTTAAATATCCATTCCAAAAATATCTTATATGACCTTAAGAGAATTTCATAGGCGAAATGTGTGAAAATACTTAGGAAATATTTTATAGCCTTGAATTTCTTAAATTCTATTCGCGAAAGTTATAAAATTATTTCAAAATATATGTGCTACTTCTATAGATGCTATGGAAAAGGCTCGCATACTTGTTTAATATATTTAAATTATCATTACTTCTATTGAAATAAAGTTTATTTCATTTTCTGATATTTTCGATATAATTTCATTCTTCTATTTATACCCTACATCACCGTAAGTGGGTGGTGCGTTTGTACTGTTGATTGTAACATACATAAAAATGACATTACATCCATTTTTAAGTATACCGTTCAGAAACATACTCTGAGTCGATTTAGCAATGTCCGTCCGCCTGCCTGTCTGTCTGACTTGCTGTCCATGTCAACGTTGTGAACACTTTAATGAAATTTAATGAAATTAAGTACATATTATTTTGGCCCAAGGACGAAGCCTATTGAAATTGACCATGTTCGGTCCAATATTTTAGTTACCTCCCATACAAATGTCCTCCCGGAATATAAAGCAATTTTTACGAAATATGACAGAAATAAGTCTTATAATATTATAAAACGATATTACAAATTGCAACGGTCGGTCCATTATTCTCATAGGTTCCATACAAGTTCCCTTCCAAATATCACTTTGAAAGGCATAAATTTCACATATACGCTGTTATTGCAATAATAAGCGCACAAAAATTTCACATAAATGTTAGATTCACAAAATTGAACTTTGAATTTTTTTCATAACTTCTATCCATAACCAATTATGGTCCTTATTGGTATCAAAATATAATATAATATTCAGTCTATGTTGGTATTAAAAAGTAAATCCATGTAAATTTTAGTGGGTTATTCAGTGAATGAAATGATCTTAAGATTTTAAGAGCTAATCGTGCTGTGAATACCGATAGCATATCAAAACCATATGTTAATGTAAATTGCATGTAATTTATTTTTTAGACAAACTGTCTGACAGAATGTCTAACATATTTTCATTTTATAGGAAAGTACCTACTTCATTTTCACCAAAAAGTTTTTAATGGTTACAGATTATCAAGGTCAATCCGACTATTTATCCACAAATGTTTACTTGGATATTCCATTGTAACTGACGCCTTATAAAAATACTTTTATAAAATAAATTTTGGTTAAAAATCTTCTTACAGGGAAATAGTCGAACGATTGATTGCTGTGCTGAATCGGTTTATATTTTTTAAACATATGAAGTCTATTTGTGGCCATATTTTGACCAATGTTTTTGTAGAACTGTTCTCCTTAACAAATATATTTTAGATAAGAATGCTTCAATTTATTATACATAGTGAATTGTATGCAACACAAATTTCTTCCACAAATACAAAATTGTTCGAAATCTATGCAAATTGTTCCCAGTAAGAACTCAAAGACTTATTTTTCTATTATTGTTTAATACGCATTTAACTTATAATAACACTATTATTTTTTATTATAATATTAGTTGTTATTCTAACATTTTGGATCAAATTATAATAGCAAAACAAATTTAACTCTAAAAATCATTGTTCGAAACATAAACAACATTTACATTGTTCTATTGAAGTAGTGCCAATTATTTAGAATTAAGCATGATGTTCCTTAAAAGCTTCTAAGCAGAAAATTTTTGAACCTTTTTTATAATTCAATAGACTTATTAAAAAAACATAAATCCAATGAGAAATTAGGAGAAGCCTATATCAATTAACGACTTCGAAAACCTAAAAGTGTTTAGAATAGTTAAAAAATCACTTTATTCAATCGAAAAGTTTGTTTTAATAATAAATTATTTTACTTATTTCCAAAGTACCAAAACGGGAACTACTACTATCTGATTAAAATCGAGAAGCCAACTTTGGTAAAATGTCAAAGATTATTTTTTTTCCATTTATTCACACATGAATCCTTAGAAAAGTTGTACATTTAAATTTGCGGCTTCAAATATATACATTTAATAAGTTTACAAGTTTAAACCCCTTTTCCGAACATGGGCCCTCGATGGGAGCTGTAAAAAAATACGGAGCGATATTCGTTATATAGAAACAAAAAATATATTCTACAGTTTAAAAATAAATGTGCCCAATTCCAATAGAATTCATCTATATTTAAGAGCATGTTAAGTTTTAAACCTCTATTCCTGGAAGGGGCTTATATTGCAGTTATATACGATGGACCGATATTTATGAAATCGGTGACGTTATTAAAAAGTTTACAAAAATAATCTAAAATACTAACTCATACGGTGTTGAATAACATTTTATCCAATAATTTTGGAATCATTTTCTAACTGATCAGTTTCTTCAAACAAAATATCCTTAGAATTAACAATCAATTTTTCCGTAATAAAATCTTTTATAAAAGTTGTTTCTCTAAATTATCCATTAAATTTCTAATGTCATCAACGTTTGTTAACTTATTGTTTTAAAAGTTAAAACGTTTATTTCACTTTGTTCCTTTTTGGTCACTTAATTTCACACGGTCTTCAGAAATAAAAATATTTTCAATTTAAGAAGAATTTGATAATTTCATCTAAAAGTTGCAAGAAGTGTATGTATGTATGTATGTGTGTGTGTTATGAAGTATTTTTTTATTTATCTTTGCCATTATTTTATCTGGGCCAGAAAAAACAGTACAATGGAATGAAAAGGAAATTAATTTGCGGCTCACTTTCATTATTTTCTTTTCATATTATTTTTGACTGGCCTAAAAAAATATTCTCATGGCGAGAGAGCGTCAATATCCTTCTAGGAAACACGAAATCATTAGTTGTTGCAAGTAACAAAATAAAAACAAAAATCTTTAATTTTTTCACTTGTGCTGCCTGTTCGTTCTGTTGACAATTATTTATGAAGTTGCCGAACAGACTGGACCGACCACACACGCACATTAATACACGAGGGATTTATGGCATAAGATGACGACGTCAGAGTCTATTAAACAATTGCAATTGTTGCATATTCATTGCCACAAGATCAACTGATCACCCCCAAAGAGACTCGAAACGAGTTGCCGAACATGACTTTGTGATTTTGATACAAAAATGATTGAGTTAATGCCACCGCCAGAGATTGTGGGTTCATTATGAAAATATTATTTTATTTATAAAATAATAAAAATTTAACAAAAAATCATGATCCTTTCTCTGCAAGGATTATTATTTTGCTGCTTTTATGATTAATGGAAAATCTCACAATTGTTTACATTATTTTATTTACATTAAGTTGGATTGAAGAAAAATATCACTTGAAATCAAAATTTAGTTAAATTAAGAAATTTTCATAGAGAATCACATGTGTGTGAAAGAAGGAAGAAGAAGAACTAAAAAGAAACCATCAACCTCAAGTTTTATCTTTGGTTTTTTGGTTAATCTTTGCATGGGTCTTGTTTATGTCTGCAATTGCTTTTGTTTGTTACTTATTAAGTTGAATCCTTGTAAAAAGTCTAGTCTAAACAAATCAATTAAATAACTGTTCCATCGACGAAAAACTATTTATTTTAAATGAATAATTGGACAAAAAAATATGAAGCAGATTTCAACAAGTGCTACAATGTGACGCGCCTTGACCCAAACAACATAATTGTTGTCATTTGAGATTTAGCAAAACATAATTATAAACCAAACTACAAGGATCCTCAAGATCCTCATCATCGTCTTCGTCCTCAATATTCTCATGGTTGAATGAATTTTATCCAAAATCCAAAGAATATTCAACTTTGTTTTTGTTTTATGTTGTTTTTTATGGAAATTTGATCTTGGTATACTTAAGATATTTTGGAAGGAATTTAACAAAGATACACAAAGTAAACAACACTGTAACATCGTCATAAATTATCATTATATTTACCCACAGAGCTACACACACACACTCATTCATAGTATATAAAATTCAGATCGAAATAAAATATTAAAATAACAGTAAGATTCTTCAAGGATCTTCATCTCTGCAATGGTCCAATTTCTGTTTTCTGATTTTTTTTTTTAGCTGAGAGACAAGAAAATGTAAAGACAGTAAAAATATCCTGTTTCATTATGTGATTAACTGTTATTTTGTTCAATTATGTAAACAATTTAAACAGTCAATAACAAAATGACAAATACAACAACAAATTTGTTCCTTTTTTTTAAGTGTTAGCGGCTTCTGTTTACCAGATTTGCTCGAATATTAATCGGTAGTTAATGTTTATATAAAATTCGTTTTAGGTTTGTTCTGTTGAATCTCTAAAACATGCAACATATGTTGCAAGTTTTCTTATTCTTTTTAATTTTTATTAGCTTCGATGGTCACAGAACGAGATCAACCTCAAAATTTCTTACAAAATAACTGTATCGATTTCATTCATCTACGCTGTTTGATTTCTTGTTTGTTAAATTAAGAGGAAAATTTTCACAGATGGGATCAATTTAAATTCCAAAGTAAAGATGGTTCAAACTGGTATTTGATATTTTTTATATTTTGTATTATGGAACTGTATATGACCGTTAATATATAATGTCATCTCTTTAAAACATTATGCAATAAGTTATTTTTGAGTTCCAAATGAGATGGCGTCACATCGCGATTCATATTCATATGTATATATCTTTCATACTCCTAGTTAAGGACGGACGGACGGACTTTTTTTCCGTTAAAAGATCCATATATATAATTTTTGTACCGTATAAAATCACTTCAATAGTGAAGTGATTATATATGACATGATTCTCTATTAGGAAGTTAGAGTTTTTTTCTTTGTAAATCGAGAATCGGTATGTGATTAGTTATTTTAGAAGGAATTTACCTTGTATTTGGAATAAAAACAATTTGTAGAATAGTAAAAATGTTTCAATGATTGGTCGTCATGTGTGAACTTACGCTTCCTAATTTAGATTGTGTTAAAAAACGATGGGTGTTTATATCTCGATAAAAGTCCCAGAGTAAGATTTCTTTTGTAAATTGAAATGACCCAAAATGTGTTCTTAATATTCATTTCTTCTAAATATAAAAATTAATCTGTGTTTGTTTGTCTATTTGTTTGTTTCTTTTGGATTTATATGCAGCTAAATTACTGGACCGATTATGCAGAATTTTTTACAGAATGATTTCCATACAAAGAAAATGTTGGTTATCGAATATTTAAAGAACTCCCACAGCAAAAGTTCTCAAATTCGACCTTAAACACTTTCTCAAAAATTTATTTATCTGATGAAGATGTGGGACTGGTGAGATCAAAGAAAAATTTCCCATACCAAGCAAATATTAACTATCGAATATAAAATAATCTGCAAAAGCGGGAGTATTAAAATTGGTTAAAATTACCTTTCTAAGTTTTTTTTTTACTGGCCAAAATCTAGTACAGTTAGAACCGGGGAGAAATCCCCCATACAAATCAAAAAATGATTATCAAGTATCTAAGGAACTATAACAGCGCTAGTTCTTAAATTTGGTCCCAAACACTTTCCCAAGTAACTATTTTAGTGAACAAAATGTAGAACCGATAGTACTAGAGGGAGGGATAGCCCCATTCAAAGAAAATAAGTTCTAAAATTTTGTCCCTAACAGTTTTATTAGACAATATATAGAACGGCTAGGATCAAGGGAAGAGGTAGCTCCCATACAATGCAAATATTGAATAAAATTTTAGAACGGACAGATCCAAGAGCATTTGTCAAAATGTCCAATGCATACAATTTTGTTTAATAGACGTTGTGATTTGTGACATTTCTTACAAGATCTTGGATCGAGGAGAGTCTTTGTGCAGCATAGCCGAATGAGAAATAGCAAGTATTGAATAATTTAAATGGATGAGAAAATAAAAATGCGATCCAGACCCCCGATTATTAATATTAGCTTTGTATGAGGTTCTTCCACTGTTCCTTCTCCTTCTTTATTCTCTACCAAAATATTTATTTAAGAAATTGAATTGAACATACAAACAAATATTACCACTAAACAGTTTTGATCCTGTTTAATTATTATTAAAATTTACGAAATGAATCTTTTTTTATCACTAGTGATGAAATTTTGAAACTTTTCTGAAAACCCTTTCATAAACATTTTTATAGTGATTTTTGTCACATTGCATGAATAGGGTGTCCATTTCCATTTAAAATCTACAATACTTCACAATACGTCACACTTAATTCTTGTAAATCCTTTGCATTTTTAAAACTTGCATTTCATTCTAAATTCCAAAGTATTGGGACAGTGACCATACTTATCTTGTCGTAGTTCTTAGGAAGCATCTACTCCTTTTCTATTTTTTCTGGTCTTACTTTGTGGAGTCCATCACTTTCAAGTCCTTCATAGGTGTCACAAATGTTGAAAAAGGTGTTTTTTACGAATTTTTTTCAAAAACTTCTTAAGACATTGTATTTATTATAGATTGGAATACAAAGTTCTCATCCCAAGTAGTTAACATTTCAGACTTCATCTAAAAAACAATAACAAAACATAATTAAAAACACGAAAAATATAACGGAAAACTATACGACCGAATGACAACATTCAATAACTTCATTCTTTTACAGATTTGACTATTTTTTATTATTGAAATTAATTAATTAATTAATTAATTAATTAATTAATCGAAAGTTTTTTTCTACCAAATGGCAGTGTTGCGCACTTAGGGTTAAGAAGAGACCAATATCTCTTTACTGGTATTAGTTTCAGTTTGGATGATTTGTCTCTCTTGGTACAAATACCACATTATTGTTCTTGTACCACTCAAGATCTTATTTACAAGATAACAAGTCAGGTCAAAAAAGCGGTCAAAATTAAAGTTGTTTGTAGAGCCCATTGTACCAAATGATTGATTTCTGTTGTCCCAGGAGTTGCAAAAAATCTGCCAGAATATACATTTCTTTAGCAAAAACAGTTTTTTTTAGAAAACTTGACTTCAATTTCTTTCACATATTTTTTGCCTTAAAACTTTTAGTAGCGTTCCTGTCAGAAACCTTTTGAATTTCGTATGTTTCCTACTAAATGTGGAAGGAATGTTTTTTTTTTATTTTTTTGGCATTAAAAACATCATGTGGACCATTATAAGAAAGTCCTTTATTTCCAAACAGATTTTAATTTGTTAATATCTATAAGCATGTGACAACTAATTCTCATAAAATAACTTTGTTAATTAAGACATTTTTAGTTTGAATTGTTTCGAAAATATTAATCTCCAAATTTCTACCCCACCAACACCAACGTCCTTATTTAATTCTACATTTACATCATTCCTGAGATTAATTTTCTCTCATTCGATTTCAAAACCAAAATCTCTTCACACTTGTTCATTTCTGATTAGTTTTTGATTACTTCTTTCAACATACTCCCTCATTTCCTTCTATTTCTTTTATATTTTCAACAGGTTCCTGTTGGAATTTCTCCTAACAGGTTTATCTTTTATCTTACTACCCCTACTTTTGTTATTTATCACTTGTTCTTTTTAAATGTACATGTGTATTGGTGTTGAGCCAACTGGAGAAATCAAGAGAAAATCTCAACTTTTATTCTCTTTTTAAATTCTTTCTTTGTTGTAAAATATTTTTGTTTTTATTTATTTTGTTTTTGTTTACATTTAATACTCAAGAAAAAGTACCTGTTTTTCCTTTTCCCTTTTTTCTTTTATATGACTTTTTCTATTTTCTTTTAGTTGTTTATTATTACAATTTAACAGAGATTTTTATTGTTATGATTTTCACACTTGTAAACATTCACATGTTTTGAATTCTCTTTGGAATTGAAAATGTAATGTGAGCGAAGATCGATAGAGGGCGTTATTAGCAAATTACATTTTTAAAACATGTCAGTTATCATGTTTAATGTCAAAGAAATTTGAGAATGAGCGACTAGAAAAAAGTGTGTATTAAAATTATTTAATATAACAAAATCCAATTTTGTCCTACAAAAGGTTGGCGTAGCATTCAAAGGTATACCGTCAAACTGTTTCCAATGTTATGAAACAGTACCGGGAGAACTTTTCCGTTGATAGAAAACCTGGTTCAGTTAGAATAATATTTCCAAAGCCCAAAAATTGAAAGCACTTTTGAAAGAGCTCCCAACACTCGGTAGAAAAGCAGGCTGGTTAGCTCAGTGCTCAGACTATTTTGATACGAAATGTTAAAACTAATCTGATTCAAGAACAGATAAGACTCAAAAAGTTCCTCACAGGAACGCTGCTTAAAATTTAGAGTCCAAAAACGGAGCAAGTAAACTGAACTCAAGTTTTCAAAAAAAATATTCTTTCTGCATAATGAATGATTTTTTACTACTTCCTGGTCAAAAATAAAAAATATTCTGCTAATGCTCGAAAATCAATCAAAATTTTCTAAAATGTTCATGGTATGACAAGTCATCTATGCCAAAGCCAACTATTTGTTACGAGGGGCTGCTTCCTTTCATAAAACTTCATGATGTATGCACTTAGTTTTTGCACACATTTTGTACAAGAACAATAACGCAGCAAGAGAGGCAAATCTTCCAAACTGCCGGAGCAAAGACCAGTAGAGAAATATTGGGCTCTTGTCAAAAAAAAAAAAAAAAAAGTTGAAAAGTGTGGTGGAGTTTAAACGGAAATGAACTACATGTTCGAGCAAAGTGACAGAAAGTACTATAAAAACGTTAACAAAAGGGTTTCCGAAACATGTTCAAATTGCATCACTAGTGATTAAACTTATAAACATAAATATTATTTCCATTTTTATGAACATGTATGTAAGTTAAGAATTTTTCGATTTTACTCACTAATTACACCATCATATCATTATTATAATAAAGTCGGCACAAGATCTTAGTCTTTTACTAATCTATTCCATACTTGACCATTCAAAACGAAACTAAGAATTGTCAAATCATTGCAACTAAAATAATAAAAAAATAGAATCCTTGTCGGTTTGATTTGAAGTAGTAGTAGCACTACTTTCTTCTACAAATAAAAAATATTCAAATTGTTTATTGTCCTGAAGGAAATATTTTAAAAGATTTTTTTGTTACTTTATGAAATTACCGACTGGTCAAGCTAATGTTGATGGTACCCTTTCTTCTGATTTTTTTTAAAACTTCTTATTCAGTTAACACTTCTACCACTAATTATTATTAATGGTTTCTCCTGAGTAACCGAGTTGATTGTATTGCTCTTGCAAAGCAGCCGATCGATTTACTGGCTGCCTTTGAATCTGTTGTAAATTATTGTTGACCACTAAATCTTTGTTGTCCATTCAGTTATGCAGTAAATGTCCTCCATTCAAATGTCAAACTAATGAATTTCATTTGCGTTTTTCATTAATTTCTCTAACCAAGTCCATGTGTATGTGTGATTCTAGGTTTGTGCGTATCTTTATGGTGGGAATTCAAGTCAAAAAATCGATTAAATACGGTTTCCATGATTTAGCAAAAATAATATTTCGTTTCTTTCTGATTTTTTGTTTTTTTTTTTACTCAAAGAGTGACCGTTACATTTATTGTCATTAAACAAATTTTACATTCAATACAAAATTTATTTTTGAACAAAAACTTTGTTTGACTTAAAATTTTTACAGTTTTTAATTTTTGCATTTTTTTTAAATATATTTTTATTGTAAAATGTACTCCAGGGACTAGAAATTTTTTCTAGATCTATTCGAATGGTTTATTTTTGCGATATTGAAAATGCAAAAACAGAGTGTGGGAAATTTAAGAAAATTTTTAGCAAATCATTTGAGAATTTTTTAAAAATTTCATATTTTTCTATGGAACTTGTTTTGTTTTTAAGAATTTTTTTATTGATTTAAAGAAATATAAACTCATATATATTTAAAGGCAGACAGACTATTTTATTTTAACGAAAATCAAATTGAAATTCATGAATTGGTATTATATTTTAGCAGAATGGAAATATTTTCGTAAAATAAAAAAAATCGCCCTTAAAACAATGGCAGGTTTTATATATATATATATATATATATATATATATATATATATATATATATATATATATATATATATATATATATATATATATATATATATATATATATATATTATATATATATAATATATATATATATATATATATATATATATATATATATATATATATATATATATATACGTACTACATCATCCCACCAAAAATCTTTTACATCGGATTAATAAAAAAATTAATAAACTAAAATATAAAATAAATATATAAAATTTTGAATCACCTCAAAATCGGTGTGTTATATAGTCACAATTTTGAAGAAAATTATCTGAAATTTGACATGATTTTGAAGATAATTATCTGAAATTTGCCACATAAGGCTATTTCTGAACAACAATGAATTCGAAAAGATTGGACCTAAATCTCATATAAGGCCCATTCCCGAAATATAGTTTTATGATTATGAAATTCTAAAATTTCGACCATTAAAAATTAAATTTTAGTGCCGTTGATTTTCTATAAAATTAATGAAATGTTTCTAAATAGCGGATCGCTGGATCATTGGACCAAACTTATAGGCCGGAAACGTCCCATAACGTGCAGCTAACATTCAGTGCTTTCAAGAAAAATTAATGTTACTGATAGATTCCGAATCACTTCTTCAGTTGACTTATTTTTGTCCGTCCATCTAATCAGATTGTTGGCTCATATTCATGAAACTGAAATTTGTTTCCATACAGATCACCTTCCAAAAATCACTTTAAAGTGCATAAATTAAAAATAATATTCCATCCAATTAAGGATCAGTCTATAATTTCCTTTTCCAGAAATCACCTCCAACGATAAGTAAGATTCATGCAAGCACAAATTTTAGCGCCCAATTCTATGAGAATCGGCCATATGTTGATGCCTGCCTGCACCATGGTTTTGGTTATTTCATGTACTCGGTATTTATCTCATGTCGTCTTAGAGTTCAGTTACGTTTTTGGACCTCATGGCATTAAGTAAATTAAACTCGGGCTTAAATTAATGATGTATTCTTCACAGAAATTATTTTAAATAAAATAATTTACTAAGAAAGAAAACTACTTATGCTGCAATGTTCCTTTTAATTAATTCAGTCGCAGTATCTATGGAACTTTTAAAATTATTTCTTTTCTTTAAATTTGTTTAACATTTTTTCATAGAACAAAATTTTCTGAAAAATATATTTTTTATGAAAATTAAAATTTTTGATAAATTTTGATAAATTTTTATTGAAAAATCAAACTTTCAATGGAAAACTTATGAAATAAAACAACCGATAAAAATATCTTTGTCAAGTCTCGGAAACAATTTTAAATACCTCATTTATACAAAGTAGAGGAATGTTTTTGAAAAAAAAAAAAATAAAAATAAAACAACAAATATAAAATTTTAATGAGATCAAAGAACATAAATTTCACTTGAAGAAAACGTAAATATTATGTAAAATTTTGTAACGTAAAGAGGAAGAAGACTAAAACTAAATTCAAAACTCTGTTCTGTCTAAAGGTTTTAATATTTTCACCTCAGGGGGACAATTTTTATAGTTCTTGTTAGTTTGTTTACATATAAATTCTTTAAGGAAATTGTTAAATAAATAATAATAATAAAAAAAAACGAATAATTATTTGCAAAGTATGTGTGTTAGTTGTATTTTGTAAATAGATACATTGTCACAAAAGAATTTATGAATTACAACAACAACAACAACAACAACAAACAAAAATAAAAATAAAAAGTAGAATAAAACATTTCCGGGAATGGTATTTAATATTGCAGTATGGAATAAATTTGCATAAAAAGTATGTATTTTTAGATAAGAATTATGCACAAGGAATTGACGCAAAGGACAGACAGACAGACAGACCAAGTGACTGACAATCTAGAAATATAAAGAAAAACATTTGTATAAACAAAAAAAAAAAAAAAGAAAAGAAATATAATGAAGTTATAAAGAGAGTATTTAACTGATCTATTCTGTAAGCGATCAATGACGGACAAAATAGATCAAACCAAACAACCAGAAGATAGAGAGATACATTTGTATGTGCAGTGACAATAGAGACGATCAAGATGATCTTGTATGTCAACAAAAGATATTTTCGCACATTTAAATGCAATAGTGACATAAAATGAGTTCAGTTACAAATATTCACATATGTGAAATCTATTTTCTAGGGAAAGAGGTCAAATTGTCATGTCTTGTGTCTACATTTTCCTTTTAATGATTTTTTGAAATATTTAAATCTAGTTAAAACGACAAAACAATTTTCCTAAGAAAGTTTATTCTCTTTCATATAGAATCTTACATCCTGGCTTAGATCTTGGATAAGCCCTGTTTAACTTGAAAATATTTCAATTTTCCAAAAAAAAAAAGAAAGAAAGAAAAAAAAGACTGCAAAGTATACAAGAAGGAAAAAAAACTAAAAAATAAATACTCTAAACAATTTATTTATTTAGTTAATAGAGATAAAGATTTACTATCTCGGTTAAGAGATAAATATTAAGAGAATGCGTACGTGTGTATGTGTGTGTCCTTTAGGAAAAAATAAATCATGTATGCAGAAACAAATAACTCCCATTAAGAAAAATAATATTCATTATATTTTAACTCTACCAATCTGAGTAAGATGTCCTTAGAAAAGATTGCGCGCGTAACTGAGAACGCAAGTGAGCGAGCAAAATTTATTTAATCCTTTTTTTTTCTTCTATTTTTAGTTAATTTTTTATTATTTTGCTTAGCATGAGTTCTTCCTACGTTGTTCTTGGGTAAATATTAAATTCGATATCAGTAGTTTTAGGTTTTATTTTTCTTCTCTTGTAGTCATGCGTATCTTTTGGTTCATGTAGGACATACACACATATGTCTATGAAAATCACTTATTAGTTATAAGTTTCCCATATTTTTTAGATCTTTTTAGGAGATTAATATATGTATATTGGATTTGTTTTTGTTTTCTTAAATCTATGATTGGTTTTATGTTTGTTATTAGTAATTTTAACTGGTAGCGATCGAGAGGAATCTCACCTGACTAGTTCTAAGAACTTGAATCCGTTAAAGTCCAATTTGTAATGTTCCAACTTGCCAGCATTATCAAATAATTAAATATTTATTATAACTTTAAATTTATATTAATTTTCCTTTTGAAAACTTTAGACTACAATGGGTTAACTGGTCTCGTACTATGTATTCTTAAATATTGCACATTATTTGCAATATTTTTAAATTGTAGTTTTTAAAGAAATTTGCTATACCTGTTATTTAACATTTTAATTCAGGAGTGAGATTGAAAAATTCTTAACATACTAACTAATTGTGAAATTTTGAACCTTTTTCGGAAACCCTTCCACTAAAGTCCATCTCCGTTTAAAACCTACCACAATTTTGGATACTTTTTTTGTGCCCTTCAATTCTCTTTCAACAAGAATCCAATATCTCTCCACTAGCATTAGCTCTGGACAGTTTGAAGGATTTTCCTCACTTGGCACAAATACCACATTATTGTTCTTGTATCACTCAAGGTCTTGTTTACCATAGTGACAGGAAACCAAATCAGGCAAAAAATATGTGGACACATTATGAATCCTATGAATGGAAGCAGCCTTTTTTATAAACATTTTTTATGTTAATTTCGGTTTTTATAGAGCCCGTTAATTAGCTTCTTTGTCGCAACTGCATGTGCTTGCAATACCATAAACTTTTTGGGTAAAGTTTTGACTCCTATTGGGTCTTAAACTTTTCTTCAAAATTCCCTCGAGCATCAGCAATATACAATTTTGATCAGGACGTTGCGAAAAATCTGCCAGAACATACGTTTTGTCCTCCATTATACAGTAAAAATATATTTTTTAGAAAACTTAATTTAATTTTCTTGGGCCTCTATCTTTTTAGCAGCCTCACGTGTTTTAAACCTGCATTTGATTTTTGTACCAAATAGTCCGAGTACTGAGCTATCCGAACTGCTTTTCTACCGGATGTGTTGGAAGCTCTTGGAAATACTTTCTATTTTATTTTATCCTTAGGAAGATCATGTGGATCACTTCTCCTTCCCTTACCAACGAACATGTTCACACGGTACTTTTTTAAATAACGAACCAAGTTAGGTTTTGTTCAATATATTTAATAATTGTAGTACGCACATTTTTCTAGTGAAAATGAACAATATATTCATTTGTTTGACATTTTGCTGTCATGTGCTACAAAAGTAACTTAATGAAAAAATTTAAAAAATTATTTGGTTGAAAGTTTTAATGAAAATCGGGTGTTAAGAATTTTTCGATCTCACACCCTACTTCAAAATTGTCTATGCGATACCTAAAACTTTAAATTTTTATAAGGTAAAGTGTAAGTTGTAAACCATCAACTTATCAAACATTTTACGTACCATAACTGAATAAAAGAACATTTTAATTTTAAAGAAAAACTATTAACTTCCACACACACACACATACATACAAATGAATAACGAATTAATCCTTTTTCCTTTTCTCCCAGCAAAAAGAAAATACAAGTCTTAAAAAAGCGGGTAAAGTAAATTCAAATATCAATTTGTGTTTGTGTGTGTGCGTATTATTCTCCTTTACTTATAAGATCTTCTGAAATTGCCTGCAATGATTTTATCTCTCCCTAATTTAACTTTAACAAATCGCCCACTCTTTCCACTGGTTTAAAGACAGACTGTTTTTCAAAAGTATCTGTTCTTGCAATCAGTATTTTTATTAATATTTAATCTGTTTTCTTCTCATTTTTTAGGAAGTAAAGAAAGAAACTGTGTTTTATCTTTAGAGTTCGTTAGGGACGATCAGTTTTAGTTCGAGATAAGATTTTACTGCTGCCTTTTTTTCCTCAATGACAGACATGAAAACCATTAATTCTTTTTTAATATTTTTCATTGATATTTTTTTACAATTTTTTATGCGCAAAATAATCTGTTAAATGGTGTTAGTAAATCACTCATTCAATCATTTAAAAGTCCATTCGATGTTTTGGTTTCCACTTTAAAAGAGATAAGAAAACGAGGAAAAGTATGTCGAAGTGTGTGTTTTGTTTTTATTTGTTATTTTGTTGCATGTGGCAGTCAAATACTTTTAAAACTATTTGTTCATTGATAGTTAAATAGAATGAAATCTAAAAAAAAAGAAAATAATATAATTTTTTATGTTTATATTTCAATATCAGTGATCGGAAATTTGTAATAGAATTTTAAAGAGATAAATTATACAATTTTTATAAAATTTTTAAATGCTCTTTTAAATAAATGTATTTAACACATTTGAAATTCGGTACAGTATAATTAAATAAATACTTTAATGACATTTTTAATAGATTTAGTCCAGATAGATTTCTAACTGTATGCCTTTCTTACACTGATCGATTGGTTCTATCAAAGGATTTTAAAGTATAACGGTCGAATTAGAATAACTTCCTGAGTATTTCAATGATAGCAAATATCCTTCCGGAATTTGGTTTTAAGCTTATGAATCTTACGGATATAAATATGTGAAATTTGTCTGAATAAGGAAGGAACATTGATCCGCAAATGCTTAAAACTCCAAAATTTGGTATTATAATATTCCATCCAATTAAGATTTGTATAATCAGAAAATACCGTATTAATATTTAAAATAACAAAAAATAGTTTAAATATGGAATCATAAAATATAATTATATGAATACTTATAAATGAGATGTTATCAGGATCCTAATCGTTGTTAATTTTGTACATTCAAAGGAACTTTGTGTTTAACACACAATCCACACTCCTAAGATGCGTTATATCTTCTAATGTATCACTTTTGAAGTTATAGAATTTAGAAACTTAAAATTTATGGAATCTGGAAATAAGGTATATCACTTATACCAGAACACTTATTTTGCTCATCCCGACTCCTCATTATCCATCACGATCAACAATCTTGCACCAAGACACCGCTCTTGAACTCACAGCTCATTATTTCAATTGGAGTACTGCCGATGTCTTCCAAAATAAAAGTGCAACGCCATATACACTTTTTCTTTTGATCTTCGGAAATTTTACCGGACGTGAACCCAGTATCCAGATGGCGGCACTTTAGCAGTAATTACCTCATTTGGAGCCCTTTTCTTGACAGACAAATTTTCGGAGGTTCTCACTCTGACCGTATTCGTATAAAATTTTCCGTCCCCACTACGATTCTGACTAGAGTTTCCTGTATGAGGATTCAGGTCTAACGTGATCTGTTTAGGTGTTTTCCCGGAGTTCTGTTCCTCCAGAGAACGTATCATTTACCGGTTTGGTTCACAGGGGAAGATATAACTTAACTGTAGGTCTTCGTCAACAAGGGAATGGTTCCACTTTATTTCCTAAATTAAAAATTACAATGTGGCCACTCTCCGGAAACTTCTGGTTATCAAATTATTATATACCTGGGGTCCTAAAAGGAGTTATCAAGCTTTTAGCCTATAATTTTTGATCTTCAATGGCTTCATTGTTCGCTTCTTCATTAGCCTCTAGTCATTTATGTTCAATTATTTACATTTATGGATAAATCGCCTTTTTGACTCCCTAAACTGTCCTTAATTTCGAATTCTTAGGTTCTTATTGTTCTATTATATCAGGTTAACAGTACTGAAATTTCGTAAAAATTGAGCTGCATTTGATTTCAACAGATTAAAACTTCTATTCTGAAAAATTTTTCATTGGTATTTGTGTGTATCCCATTAGGGTCACAGAATGAAAACGTTCAATCCGTCATTGTAAATTTAACATATATTTAAAATAATCCATACAAGTCCCTTAGCATCCAACCATAAGAATAGTTGGATCTGGATATTCGTATAATTTTTAAAAATATTTTTGCTTTCAAATAACCGTTTTTTTTTAATAAAAACTATATTTATAATATTTTTTCTTATGTTTGGGATTTATTTATTATTATTATTACTATTATTATTATTATTATTATTATTATTATTATTATTATTATTATTATTATTATTATTATTGTTATTATTATTATTATTATTTTTTTTTTTTTTTTTTTTTTTTGAAATTCAAAATTTTTACAATTCTATAACAAAAAGTTCTTTTTGTTCTTTTTGCTGTTTTCAATATTTAAATAATATATTTTGGTAAAAGGATCTAATTTAATCTTGGCATTTAGATCTAAACTAAGCCAGACTAATATTTAATTAGTTACTTTAGCCAAAAACAACCAACTAAAGCAGAGATTAGAAAATATTTACTATCGGTTATTTTTAGCAAGATGAACAACTCTGTATACTGTATATCCATCCATGAGTGTAGAGTTACAGTTAAATGTAGCGGCTTTAACCTTAAAGGATTTGTGATGCACAATGTCATTATCCTTTTTTTCTCTGTCTTTTCTAACAAAAATGAAACAGAATTGCATAGTTTATTTCTAAAAAAAAGGAATACGTTTTTGGAACTAATTTTGTTTTGCTAAGATTTGTGGTTTAATCTAAAATCTTTGTTCATTTTTAGTTTTTGCAAATCATGTTTTGCATGTCCTTTTTTGGTACTTTTTTTTCTTATAATTTGTTGGTTTTAACTAAAAATGAGCAAAATTAAACCCGAAAGATGAATTCACCAAAGAATATAAAAATATGCTGCTGTTATTTTGTTACCTATTTTTCTTCTTCTTCTAAATAATAAAGATTTTGTAATGAAAGAGTTTCAAATTTCTAAGCATTAAATACTCGTTGTGCTTCAAAACTATTTTGTTTGCCAAAAAGAAAATAAAAAAATGGAATTTTTATATTATTTTTTATATTTGTTGTTGCTGAATTTTAGTTATTAAATATAAAACAAAACCTAGATTTTGTATATATTTCATGATGTGTGTTAGTTAGTGAGTAGTGACTGATGACTATGTGTAAGTGTGTTAGTAAATTTTATATGTAAAATATTTAATAACTTTCAGCTGCCATAAAACAAGATAACAACAGGAAGAAGGATGGATAAAAAAATGGAACTGAGTTAGTTGACCAACCACAATTTTAATTTTATTTGTTTTTTGCTTTAATAATCATTAACACCATCTCAAATGACTCAACATAACTTATAACATTATCACACACACACACACATACATACATCAAGGATATCAAGAATTCTAAAAAAATATTTCCACAAACATACATGTTTGATCATAAATAAATTTCTCTTCATTTATTCTTTTCTGGCATAAATTACAAACTAAACTGACCATTTTGCATTAATCTTCTTTAAGCTCAGCATTTGTTGAAGCAATTTTTCTGCAGGAAATGGAAATCAAGTCTAACTGACCATCAACATTTCCAGCATTATTTTGGCAGGATGAAAAAAATAAACAAGAGAAAATGAATGAGCGAAAGGATGGTTGGATGGTTGGTCAACATTTATGATGTGTGATGTAATGTTGTCACTTTGACATTTATTTCTTTTTTTGTTTATTTACAATTTTTAAAAAATTATATTATGATGAGAATAAGGATAATGATAACTAGGACAAAACAAATAACAAAAACAACAACGACTTTTCTTTGGGTGACTGGATTTTGCAAAGAAGAAATCTTATGTAAAATTTAAATCTTAGGAAATCTTTCTAATCAGGGGTTGTTGTCCAGCCAGAAATCATTTTTTCTATGCAAATCATTATGATGATGAGGATGATGACGACGATGCTTTTGGTTTTTGTTTTTTTTTCCTCCGAGACAGATTTGAAATAAAACCTGAAATCAAAGTTCGTTTAGATTTTCATTCTTGCATCCTTTGGCTAAAGTTCATACGCCCCTCAAATAAATCAGATAAAACAACATAACACACGCACCACATACTGATAGATAGATACTCATACACTAACACAAGCTCATGTCAACTTCTCTTCTTTTTATAGAAGATCAGCCAAAACGTTGTAACCACCACAATTTGGAATAAGTTCAGTTGCACTGAACAATTTTATTACATCTGCCGTTTTCTCGCACCCAAAATTTGAAATAATAAAAAAAAGTAGAAAATTAGAAATCCTGTCTATGATTTTTTAATGAATTTTTCATATTCCTAAATGTATGTTTGTTGTTGTTATTCAAATGTATGTCCTTTATATTGTATGATAGAGTGTGTCGTGTCCTCCGATCCATCTAAATCATCATCGTGTTGTAATATGCAAATTTTTCTAGATATTGTGTTAATGTGTTAGTGTATGTGTGTATTTTCAAAATAAACGGGGATCTCATAGTAATTATTATGCATTCATCAGGATACCTTGAATTTATCCTGCTAAAGAGATTCATTTATTTTAAAAATTCACAACTCAAACACACAGAAAAAAGTTATATAACATGAAACCCGTTTCTAATTTAAAAAAAATAAAATAAAAAATTGTTGTAACGTTTTACAGATTGTTGTTGTTCTTATGTTTCTAATGCAAAGCACACAAACAAAAAACATAACAAATAAAACTTGATTTTTAATTTTTGTAATTAATGAATGTTTTGGCTAAAAAGCTTTTAAGAAATAATTTACAAGAAAATTTTTGTTGGATTTTATGTAACAGAAAATTTTCGTTGATGGGAAAAAATTCTTTTTTTTTTCCAAAATTAATGTGATTCAAAGGATTGTGCAGATCATACTTTCCTTAATAGAATTGAGTATTTTTGAATAAAAGCAAAAAAAATTCTTCCTTCGAATGAATTTTTTTTCATAATTATTAATCTGCAAACGTCTCTGTTAACAAGACATCACCAAACTTCCAGCCCATAAGAAACTTCCTACCAAAGATCCAAATCGGTTGCTTAGAAAATAAGCGTGAAATAACCTGAACTACTGCGCAACTAAAGTGATCATATCATTTTCTAGTTAAAAACCTGTTAATATTTCATCAAGCATATCCTACTCTCTGTAGTTTCGTTGATCAGTTGACCTGCCTGTCATAACCTTCAAACGAAAAGATTTGCACATCCTTTTGGATGTGTTCATCACCAATACATGTTAAAATATAATTGGCGCTAAAATATCTTGTATATTTTGTATATGTCCTTTTTTCTCTTTCTCCTTTATACACTTG
This sequence comes from Cochliomyia hominivorax, assembly GCA_004302925.2. NCBI lineage: Eukaryota > Metazoa > Arthropoda > Insecta > Diptera > Calliphoridae > Cochliomyia > Cochliomyia hominivorax. The sequence continues at coordinate 121,853,358 of PYHX02000467.1, read as the reverse complement.
TTGTTGTGTGTGTGCTGAATTTTTAATGTCCTGCTGTGAAGGGTTATTGTCATGTTAAAATTTGCCATCCAAACTATTGTTTTTATTGTTGTCGGTGATTATGGATTTTTTTGTTATTTTTGTGCATTTGAGCAGAGAAACAAGGATTAAATTTTCTTTAAGGAAGTAAACTTCCCGCCTTTTTTTTCAAAGATATTTTTCTATTAAAATGTTAAGAGTAAAAAACTATATCCACATGTGCATGATATGTTTGGTATTGGTAAAGGATTCATCATACATATATTCATATATCACCCACAACAAAAACAATAACAATAATATAATAATAATAACAATAGTAATGATAATAATGATGACAATACAATACCACCGATAATGATTAGTTCAAATTATTTACAATGTTTTGAGTTTTTGTTAATTTCCAACACAAAGGAGGATTCAATTGTTGGTTTCTTTTTTAGAAATTTATAAATCCTTTTTACATTACAAAAAATGCAACAATGAAATCCATCATGAGTTTTTAATATTCATACTTTTTTTGCATTTTATAAAGAAGACTATGAATTGATCCTCCTACTCCTTTTTCTAGAACTGACCATTGAAAGTGTTGACAGTTGGTTTGATGGAAAGATTTCATGCTGAATTTATAACTAATTTTTAGGAATTCTTTGTTGGAGTTATTCAATTCTACGGAAAGAATTCTTATGGACATTTCGCAAAAATTCTTTAACAATTCAATATTTACTAGAGTTTTCCAGTTATTATCTATGAAATTTCAAATTGAATTCATAAAATTATTAAAGATTTTTAAATATAAAAACTTCGAATTCGAAAACCATTTAAAATCATTTCTAATCCTTTTCAGATCTGACATTATAATTTGAACCTTAAAATGTCTTTAAATTCACCAAATCCATGAAGAAAAATTCGTTATTTTTTCATAAAATTCCATTTGATGTTAAAAATTTTAATAAAAACCGAAAGAAATTCTTGAAATTCATTCGATAATAATAAACTCGTGACAAAATTTTTTATTCAATTCACTTGCACTCACCACATCCTCTTCCTTTCTTTGATATATATGAGAGAGTATTATTTCTTAAATTTTTTCTTTAATAAAAAAATAAAATAAAATTAAGATTGTTATAAACATATTAATTAATACCAACAATAATAATAATAACAACAACAACAACAACGACAATTATAATCAAAATCTTAATCAACATTACTATAACTTCCGTTGCTTCTTTGAAAAAGCGTTAAAACACGTTCGATTTTGTTCTTTTAAATCAGATAAAGACTTTTATTCAATTCGTTTTCTTTTTTCTTCTTCTTTATTTTCATTTCATCACATATTCATTCGTCGTTTTATGCATTTTTTCATTTAAGGATGATATAGATTTAATGTCGTTTTCAGTGGAAATAAATATTGAAGGGAATTTAATGGATGTTTGAATACAGTAGAGATTGTAATAGATCAGAATTATATATAACTTAATTATTTCGATATACAGTGGGCTTAAGAGTAAACCACTTGATCTGGTTGTCAAAAAATTTATTTCGTTTTTTGCTTACTGCTTTTGGACTTATCTTTAGAGGGATACTACTGTGAATTCAATGAAATTTGGACACATTGTTTGCTGTTGCCCTAAGCAATTCCTTATTTAAAACCAGCTATATCGGCCCAACAGCTGAAAAATTTTAATAATAATAATGATATCTGAGACATCACCAAAAATCCGAAGAAGAACTTGTCTAAATTGTTTAACAAAAAGTAATCGAATTAATTAAGGGTAGAGCTATAACGTGTAGCTGAATGTGCTTCATCATTGTTCTGAAAATAATGAAAATTGGATGAACAGGAAAATAATTATAGGCTAAATATATTCTGTTATAACTCTCCTGGAATAGGGTGTTTAGTTTAAAAATAAAGAAAGGTCACTAGCGTTTTTTTTTATTAACGAAATAATTGTCTATCAAGCCAAGATAACAGTTCTCGAGCGATAGATCGTTGTTATGCTGGAAATGTATGGTCCCTTGTCCGTAGGGTACTTTACTGATTGCACTCATCAAACCAGTCAATTATCTTCGGTGTGGGTCACCAGAGCTGGTCAGACTGATTGTAACTGTTAATTAGTTGGTGCAATGAATGTTCAATTTCGGATTTTGTTTGGCTGATTAATCGAAAGTAATGAAGTAATACGTAAATACTTCATCACTACTAACTGTATGATACACAGTGTTTTACGTAAAAAATTAATTGAATATGTTGTCGTAATCGACCTCATTAACTTTTAAGTCAATCAATATGTTTTTATATTGATTCAACACTTTACCATGTTGATTTTTAACTACTATGAAATAAAGTTGAATTTACTGTGAAAAATGTTTCTTTCAGGTGATTAATTCCTTCTCTGTTTCATAAACCTTTCATAAACGGTGTAGGATTCAGATAAATAAAAATACATCTTTTAGTGTTTGTTATTATGTTTTCAACTGTAAATTTATGTTGAAGATATTCAGGTATTTATTTCATTCAGTAAATTTATTATTTTGAAACTTTTTAAAAAGTTCTTTGTGGCAGAGAGAAACGAGTAATTTAACACCAGTTTAATTCATTCTCTCAACATATGAGTAGTGAATGAATAAGTAACTGACTGATTGAGAGACTGACTGACTGATTGAGAGACTGACTGACTGAATGTTTGTATGTCATATAAAATTCAATTAAGAATTCAAATTGCGTTTTAACAATCAACCAAAGATGTGAAAGGCTGCAAGCGGAGGCGGGTGAAAGAGAAACGACAGAAAAACTCACATAATTGTTTTTCGATTTCAAATTCAAATAACTAATTTTAGAGAAAGAGAAATACAAAATAAAGCAAATGCAAAAGGATAGAATAAAATGCGTATAATTTCTTTTTGTGAATGTGAAGGAAAGACGTCCAAAGGGGTATAGAAATTGATAACTGGATGGTTGGAAAAGATGAATTGTTTTATGAATGGAATGGGAATATAAATGTGCTAAAAATATGTATTCGTTTAGATTTAATTTTATTATAATTCTAAAAACGTCATTAATCTAAAGTTAAACCAAATCACACTCACACACACCGATTCTATGGAGTGAAATCGAAAAATTCTTAACATATATTTTTAGTTGAAATTATTATCTACAAAAAAAAAACATTCTTATTATAGTTTTAGTGATGAAATCTTTTCAGTGGATAGTGCTTTCAGTCCATACTTTTGTACAAATTTTTGTACTCTTCATTTCTCTTTTAAAAAGAGTCCAATATCTCTCCACTGCCTTTAGATCCGGACATTTTGAAAAATTTGCCTTTCCCACTACAAATTTGTTTTCTATCAACGGACAAGTTCTCCCGATACTGTTTAATAGCATTGTAGAGAGTTTGACGGCAGACATTTGGTCAATTTTTTGTAAGACCAAGTTTCGGTTTGACAAAGGAACTTGATGAAAAAAATCAACTAAAAATTAAGTTAAAAATTTTATGATAAAAATTTGTTAAGAATTTTCCGATTTCGCTCCTTCTGCTAAACTCTCAGACCAGACAAGTGGCCAAAAATGGTTTTTCATGTAAATAAAAAATATTTATCACAAGAATTTTTACGATCCTCAATCCTTTTTTTATTTCTTTATTTACGAATATGATTTTTTTTGTTATAATAAATTTTCAGATTATTTTTTCTATGATATTTTTGTTAGTTTTTGTTTTTAACTTCTGCTTCTTCTTCGTAATGTTTTAGTTGGTTTATGAGATTTTTTTTCTTTATTTACAAAACCAGCAAATCAATCTTGGTTTAAAGTGAATTTTATTTGTTATTGTTGGGGTTATAATAATATTACAGGTGATTGACAACAACAAATACAATGATCATTATTTACGTTTGTTGTTTTATACCCTTTTTTATTGTTATTATTTTTGTTATGGCTTCTTAGACATGTTATTGTTGTTTTTTTTATGCCCATTTTAAGCCTTCCTAGATTCGAGACACACAAACAATGGAAATTTTATTTACACACGTGTAATAAACCATTCAATAATTTTCTTCATACTCTTGTAATACAACATTTTTACTCTGATGACGTTTTATACGTCTCTGAAGAGATCCACATAAATAAAAGGATTGTTCGCTTCTATCTTACTGACAGAATATTTGTCTTAATGTCTTTCTGTCTGTCTGTCTGTCTGTCTGTCTGTCTTTCTGTCTATTTCACTTGGCTCAAAGTCATGTCGAAATCTATTTACGATTTTAAAAAAATTCAATCATGATTATTGTTTTATTTTATTTTTTTATTGTTGTTGTGTTTTCTTCCTCGTCATTCGTTTTACGTTGAGAAGGCTTTAATGTTAATGTCGTTTTACAATATCTTGGCTCTGACTTGTTTAAGCCTTTTTCCCCCTGTCTTCAAATCTTTTCATCATTATGTTGTAGTGTTGTATCTGTGTGTGTATGTGTTTGTTGTTATTGTTGTTTTTAGAAATGTTCTTAGATTTAGTGATAGAACTTGTTGTATAATAGTTTTGGTAAGAGAATAGAGACAAAGAGACCGAAGAAACCCAGCAGGCTCCAACTAATACACAATTTTCCATTGACTTTACTTTGAGAAGGATGGCGGTTACAAAAGCAATAACAAAAGCGAGTTTAAAAGAAGAAACAAAAGTACAGTCTTAAGACCAGTTTTTCTTCCCACAAAGAAAAACTTGTTAAGTCAACTTGTTTTTCTTTATTTTATCATATTTTCCTTAGATTTCCATTGAAATTATGTAATTTCAATGGGAGAGAGAGAGGTCTTTGACACGATCAATAACAAGATTTTTCTCGTTTCTTCTTTTTTTTCCAAACCCTTTTTGAGGGAAATACAAAATAATTTTGTATTTTAGCTCAATATTTAGAAAATCAGTTTTATTGAGCCACAAAAAATTTTTGTTGGTGTTAAAATTCGTTTTATAGCGAAAACAAAAGGTGACATTGTGATTTTTTTATAAACCGATTAAAGTCATAAACGGAAGAAAGGAAGGAAATATGGAAATATTAAATTTAGGATTTTATTTTATTAAATTAAAAACAAGTAAAATAAGTTGTCTGTAAATATGGTCAAAATAAAATTACCAAAATGTTTTCGTTGGACTTGTTGCATTTCATTTTACAATTGTTTAATTAAAATTTTCTATTAATTAATATTAACTTCGTATATAGTCGGATTAAATCTCATGCATTATATGAAAATAATCTTAGTAGTTACTAGTCAATTTGTTTTAAACTATGTACTCAATTTTTATTCCTTTTCAATAAAAAATCACAATATTTGCTACAAAAGCAACAACAAAAAATAATCAAAACTCCGAGTGACTTTTTGGTTAATTTTTTCCTTTTCTTCAAATGAATATTTAATTTAATATTATCCATTGTTTTAATTATTTCTTAATTGATATTTTGGATCAGAAGTTACGATATATATTAGAAAATTCAGCTTGATTTACAGCAAAATTCGTTTTAAACAAATATTTAATTGTTTTCAGCGGAGATTTTTATTTTTTCAAAATTTTAAATTTTATAAAAAATTACGAAAAACTTTTTTCAAAACTTGTCAGAAAATTATTTTAAACTAACAGACCCGGCAAACTTCGTTTTGTGAAAAAAATTATGCTTTTGTCCCGCTGGTATTATCTGTCCTGCGTTTTATCCAGTAAAATAACTTTGTACAGGCGATACCACTCTCCCTGGTTTTATCCGTCCTATGTTTTGTCCAATAAAACAGTTCCTTGAGAAAGTTGTTAGGAACAAATTTGAGAAGTCTCACTATTATAGTTCTTTGAATATTAAGTAATAAATTTTTGCTTTGTATGGGGGTGTACTTCTTCATCAAATTTGGCCCAGCCATTTTAGAGTCTATACGTTACCTTCATACATACAGTAGGAAATAAAAAATAGTTCGATCTTTGCTTAAAATACTGTTCATCGGAGAAAAATTTATCTGGTTTTGGTGAAAATCATAAATCATAGCATCTTTTATACCCTGTTCTAAAATATAGTGCTGTATCAATCATCTGTACCAATCGAAGCAAATAGTAGTAAGAAGGGCCTATTAAAATGATGGAACTACTGAAAATGTTTAAAAAAAAACTTAAGATGTTTTCCAATTTGTATTAGAAGTGCATAAATCCTTAGCGTGTCCTGCAGAAGAGTGCAACTTCAGACAATTAATTACCTTTGATATTGATGCTGTTAAGTCGTCAAAGTTTTATTTAAGACGTGATTGAAAATGATTTTACATGTAGATAATAATGTCTTGGTCCAGAATTAACTAAATTACTATTGTACGGATTCTTAAGTTTTGTACAATCCGAGGAATTTACGGAAAATACTCTCCCTGATAGTCATGCCAGCATTTCATTTATTTTAATTGTTTAAGTTGTTTAAACAGAATGGCAAAGCTGAAATTAAAACAAGATGTATCTAGAGAATAAAACTACCCAGAATCAATTTCTTTTTGGAAATAAATATGTAACTTTTGATCGGCTTAATTATAACATAATGATAGCAGTAGAGTGTAGCATTATAACCGTGACAGTTTGGATTCCATTGAGGCATGAGTGGAGCTATATACTCGCGAAGTTCGTACACGAACTTTCAATTTGTGCCAAATTTTTGTTTCTCAATCAATTTTAAAAATTTTTCATTGTCGCTTAACTTTTGATAAGACTAAAAACATTTTTATATAAACTTTGTATCTCTTATAGTTTTCAGGTTATTTACATTTCAATTATCATCTTTCAAAATTTCGCAATTTCTTAAGTCTGAATTTTTATATATATTTATCCGAAAGTATTGCCATGATTTTGTCAATTTTTTTACTAAGTTTAAAAACAAATTTGTTTATTGAGATCTCAACTCATTAAAAAAAAAAGAAAAATTCAAAGAAAATCAATTTTGTCCCACTGTGCCTGCTCAATAAACTATATTTAAGTATTGGGTATTACAGATTATATTTTAAGTTACGTATTAAGGACCAATTTCATTCAAAGTATTCATTATTTCTAAAGTTACAAAATTATTTACCAAAATAGCATGGGACACAGTGGTCCCGTGTTGCGTTCAAGCATTATTTACTCCTTCAGTTCATATGGGATTCTAGTTTCTTGATTCCAAATGTCTCCAAAAATTGAAAAACAATGTGAAAAGAATCTTCGTCGAGTTATGCTTTAATTTCCTAATCCTCAAACTTTATCTTCTTCTAGCCAGCTCCTTTGCTCAATTCCATTATTTTAACAAATGTTTGTTCTAGCAATCTAGAAATCTTGCAAAGTCTAATAGACCGAATATGTTTAACTTAGTGTATGGGACCTAATTAAGAACTTATATTGCTACCGTGATCCTTATAAAAGAATCAGTGAAAAACATGTAAAAACTGATGTCGTGAAAAAAATCAAATTTTGTATCGAATTTTATTTAAAATGTTAATGATGAAATAGGATTTGACTTCGAAAATTTTTGGAATGTCCCAATCCATTTTGAAACATCAAGTTCTACTGAACATCTAATTATAAAAATAATTATAATTATTCAAAAAATATCCTTCATTCATATGATCACAGTCAGTATAACTTAATTTTTTGCGGTAAAAATTCCCTTTTTTGTTTTTGTTTTAAATAATAGTTCAAAATAGGTATTTAAATACATCGGGACAGTGTATTCAATTATTTTTATGATGATGATTTCTAGTTAAAACAAAAATATTAATGCGATTATTTGCGTAACAAATCAATTGACAGCGTTACCAACAATAATGATTGTGAAAGACAACCTTTATTTTACTGACTCGTTTTAACACCGAACAATCGCGCCAACGTATTCTTGTTAAGAAAATATACATAATTTAGTGTGTACGTATGTGTGTGTGTGTGTTTATAAGTATCTGGTAACAAAAACACCAAGAAAAATAACTGAAATTAAGGAAAATAAACATAATCGACCAGACGCGCCCACACGTTTTGACTTCGCTTACAATTTTATGGATATTGTGGTACTTTTTCTTTTCATTTTTATTCTTCTCTCCTCTCTTGCATATTGTCAGTCGTTGTCTCCTTCATTATTTGTATACGTGTACGTATAAGCATTCAACAAAATCTTGAGGCCACATTTCTGTTAATGTATCTGCTTTAAAGACTTATTGTACGTTATAAATCTGAACATGATAATGACGATGAGCCAAACTTCATTATTATTTTATCATAATATTTTTATTAACATTTTTCAATTTATCTTCTTTTTTCCCATTTCAATATTTGTTATTTTCTAAATGTATTTTTCTGTCTTTAACAAAATGTTAAATCACGGTTAAAGGCTCAATAATCAATAGGACACACATACCATAACGTGTTAATCCTCCTCTTCTTCTTAATTCTTGATATTTAAATATATATAAATATTCTGACAATCATAAGATTGAAAGTTAAATTATTTCCTAAGTTCTTTTTAGAAATCATTTGATTTTTATTTAAGATTTTACTATTTACGGGCGAAGGAAAAGATTTTCTAACATAACTAATATTTTATAGTTGTAACGTATCTTTTGAATATTTGTGTAATAAACATATATGTTTACACATATACATGCATACATTTGTACACAAACAAACATTCAAATACAGAAATATCTAAACAAAAAAAAACTAAAAATTGTTTTGGAATTTCAATAAATTCTTAGAGAGATAAAGCAATGCAGCTCATGAAACCCAAACAGCCATTGAAGTCAGTTCAGGGTAAACCGAAAACAAACCGCGAGACCAGACAAATAAAATAAATAAACAACTTTAAGGTGACTGAACTTCTACTACATCTCCTCTGCAAACCACAACTACTAACTTAAGTCAGTGAGTGACTACTTACTAAATACGACGACGAGTGCAACTACTGTTAAGACTGACTAACATGCCAACACTCTTGAAGGCTCCAAAGACACAAAATTCCTCATTTTTGCCGTTTTGCAAATGAGACCAAATCGAAAAAAGTTTTTAAAGAACTTTAAATGAATTCATTCAATAAAATTTTTTATTTAAAAAACTTTTTGATGACAAAATTGAAATTATAAACAAAAACGTAAATCACTATTTTTATCAAATTTTCTACTTTAATTATTATTGAAAAATTCTTAACATACATCATATATGTTAATAGAAAAAAGAAACTACTAAACTTACACTTGTGATTTTTTCATTGAGTTAAATTATTATAATTTATAACAAATATATTTTTTTACCGGTTCTAATCACTAGTGATTATAGTGCTTTCTGTCATTACCATAATTTTTGGACGTTTTTTTTTTGTGTTCTTCAATTCTTATTTAACAAGAGCTCAGTATTTCTCCTCTGCATTTAGGTCCGACATTGGTGCCTCTCCTTGTACATGGTCAAGGGCTTGTTTATCGAAATGACAGGATGCCAATTCAGGCCAAAAATAAGAGGACACATTATGAAGTCTAAAGAATGCAAACAATATTTTTTGTTAACATTCCTTGATGTTAATTTCATTTTCAGAGAACCCGTTGTAAGAAATGATTGATTTTTTGACTTAGAAACCTCTGTCCTAACCATGTTTTCTATTAACAGACACTCCCGGTACTGCTTGATTTTTGTAGGACCAAGTTGTTGAAAAAATTTAGTAATTTTATAATGCACTGTTTTCTGGACTCAATTAAAGTACATCAACAACTGACATGTTTTACAAAGGTAAATTGAAGCCCAAATTAATAAAAAAAAGAAAACAATTAATACTTGTGTTAAAAGTTTAAATGGAAAAAGTGTATTAAAATTATTTCGGTCTCACTCCTTTAAGGATTTGAATAATGTAAATTGCATCATTCCTTGTGAGAATTTTGATAGGTTTTATGAAGTACAATTCATTACACAGCAAACATAATTGCACTCTTTTAAATATCTTCTTTAAAGAGAGTACAAAAGAGAAGATATCGATCGGCTCCTTTCAATGTTTCTCAATCTTTAAAAAAGGCAACAAGAACAAACATTTTTTGTGTTCTGTATTTGGAACATAAATAAACTTTGTATTTCTTTTTTCTTTTCATTTGTTTATTTCTTTTTTTCCTTCATCAAGAACTGATCACGTACTACGAAATGAGTTCCTCCGAACTCTAGTATTTCGAAGTGGTAGAAATAACGTTAGTGGGGAGTAAAAATATTATCAAACTGAAGCTCCTTCTCATAAACGAGAATTTCAAATACCTACAATCGACCACATGGTTTTCTTAGTTGTTGTTGTTGTTGTTGTTTATTAGATGCGTTTCTGAATATTTTAGTATTTATAACTTTTAGTTTGTAGCGTTAAGTATTTTTGTTGTTCATTTATACTTTTTGTAGTTGTTTCTTTACTTAAGAAAAGATATAAAATAAATAAATAAATAAATAAATTTCAAAGTAAAAAAAATACAAAGTTGAGATCAAACAATGTTTTTTTATTTGTTTTATTTCATTCGTTTGTTAATGTTAGAATTAAATTCCTTTTTTTAAATTTAATGTTCTTTTCCTCATTTTTGAATAAAAATGTTATTATTTTTATTTTTTAATAAATATTTACTTAGATTATGTTATTTTTTATTATATTCAGTTGATTTAGTTTTTTAAGTAGATCTATTTTTGTTGTTACTGTATAAACTACAGTTAAGGACATAATTAAATGGGCAAACGATTTATGAAATTAAATTCAGTAAAATATTTTATTGCTCTTATATTCGAATATATAGTTCTTACAATGAAGGACTGAGATCGAAAATTCTTGACACACGTTTTGCATTAAAAGTTTTAGCCCAAGTCTTAACAAAAAAAAAAAAACAAAACGTTTGACGTCAAACTAATTCCAATGTTATCAAACAGCACCGAGAGAAATTGTTTCTAGATAGAAAACATTATACAGGCTTAAAAACATACAAGACTCAAAAAGTTCCTGACAGGAGGTCTACTAAAAATGTATAGGCCAGAAACAGATCATAGAAATTGAAGTAGAGTTTTCTGCACAGTGGATGATAAAACATATGTTCCGTCAGATTTTTCGCAACTTCCTCTTCAAAAATTGTATGTTGTTAATGCTCGAGAGAAGTTGAAGAAAAATTTAGGACCAAAAGTTTTTATTATACCAAGCAATATTCAGTTGCAGCAAATAAACATGTATACAACAAAGGCTGCTTCCATTCATGAGACTTCATTTGACCTGACTAGACATCATGTCAGTATGGTCAACAAGCCCTTGAATGATACAAAAATTAAAATGTGGGTGGTATTTATATTATGAGAGGCAATTAATCCGGCAAGTGAAGAGATAGTGTGCGCTTTTTAGAAGGGAATTGAAGAGTTTAGGAACAACAGACGTTTAATAATGTTAAGTGCTTCTAATTAAATTTCACTCAGTATATCCCGTGTCCAACTCAGTTTTTGATCTTATAAAATATTTCCATCTTATTTTATTTTATTTTTTTTATTTTATTTTATTTTTTTTTTTTGTAATTTGAGTTTTTCTTTAATTTAGTACCGTTAAGGGGTCTGTCCATTTGTCGCCATAAAAAGAGAAACCTTACAAATAAAAATTTAACGAATGTAACACTTATAAATTTCTTATTTATTTCCTTCCTTAACCATCTTTACTGGACACATATTTTCAATTGAATTATTTTAATTTATTTCCATATCAGAGTTTTATTTACATTTAGTATCTTTAACTTGTAGTTAAAATATTTATTTGATATTTTTGTGATAAAATCTATAGAAATTTTATTTATATTTGTATTTTTTACGTTATAAATCATTATGTGTTTTTAAATGGTCGTAAAATATTAAATTTAATTGTTTATTTAGTATGTTTTTGAATGGGGGGTTATTGGTGGGCAATAGATTACAACACATTTTATATAAATCTTTGATTTAACTAAAATTTCTTCATAAAAATAAAACATTTAGCACAGTTTGTTGTAACAGTTGAATCTGACAAATAAAACTCTAACAATTCGATTTATACAGAAATTTGAACCATCCATTTCCATACTTTAAACGCTCTAAATTTAGAATGTGTAGTTCTCATTTTTGGATTTTTTTTCATTAAAGTAATTAATGATCTTTTGATTAGTAATAAAAATATAAAATGCGGTATCACTAAATAAAATTTCCCCAACTTTAAAATTTGTTGGAACTGCCTTCTGCAGAATTTCTATCAAGCAATTCCACAAATTTTATTTGATTTTAATTCAAATTTTTTATGAAAATAAAAATAACTAGTTATTAGAACATTTCAGAAAATATAATTACACCTGGCAAAAAGTGATTCTGATTTCTGAAAGTCTACTGTGTTTGTTTTAAAGGATTTAAGCAAAAAATATTTAATTTAAACGCTTTCAGTGGGCAAACTACACTAGTGCATATCAATATAAATTGACATTACTTTTTTTAATTAGAAAAAATTTCACAAGAAAATATTAAGTGGAAAAATAGTGAAATCAACTATAACTTTATTTTAAATAGTACCTTATTTCTATTTAATTTTAACTTAATTTTAGAGTTTAAGTGCCATTTTTTATGGTACTTTCCTATAAATGCACATAAGCTTATCAGCCGCTATAGCATATAAAAAAATATTTAATATTTAATCATTGAATTAATAGTTAATAGTCCATCTGAATTTATGTCAGTATTAAAAGTATGTACCTTTAAACTCATAATACACGTGGATATCTTTTAATTAAATTTGAGATGGATAAATCCTGTATTAATTCAAATCCACTTGCCAAATTTTAAAAAGATCGTACTACAAACTTAGTCCCATATAGACCCACTTCAAAAATTCATTTCATGTGAAAAATTTTGAAAAAATGTTAGTATCGAATATTTTTACATCCAGAACAAAACGTACTGAATTTATCGAGGATCGGATATTCTATCTTCTTAAAATTAGAAGAAGTATTATAAATATGTATTATTATGTATTATGCAAACACAGGTCATAAAATCAAGTTATACGAAAGTCGATTTATAATTTTTGCTATGCAGGCATAGTGTATTAAATAGTCGGTTTTACCGACGAATAAACTCTTTCTAGACACTTTGTTTTTAAATATAAAATATTTGTCATTAACCTTTTTCTACATAAATTGATAGAAATAACATTTTTTAATAACTGTTCCGCTTTATATATTTACTTTTCCAATTCTATAGAATTTGTCTATTTTCCCAAACCATAAAATTTTCTTTGATTCCCTCGGCCAAAGATACAATAAAATTTATGTAACAAAATCAAAAAATATACAGAATATAAACTATAATTAAAAACTATTTTAGTGTATTTTTTACACCAATTAACTAAAATTTGTTTCATCGAAGGAAAACACAAAAACAAAACAAAAAAAATACTTAACAAGAAAAACGTAACATCAAACAAGAAATGTCTATGTAGTGTCTTTATGGCTTTTGAAAGGCTTCTTCTTATTCATCATCATCATCAAGTTCCTCGTCTATAGAATAAATGATATTTTAAATTCAAAATAAAGGATCCTGCCTACGAACACATAAACATAAGAACATGAACCGTGAGAATTAGTTCAACGAAACAGCCAGACAAAAACAACAAAAATCTTAATCGCAACTACCAAATAAAAAAATGAGACAAAAATGATCAGAAAACATTAAAACAAACATAAATAGTGAGATCAATTCCAAAATTATTTTTTTTCCTGGTCTTTTTTGATTTCAGCTTTCTTTTTAGGTGTGTCAGGGATGTAGAATTTTAAAGGGAAAAAATTAATAAACATTTTAACCAGGGAATTTAATATATTCGATGCAATTAAAATCTAAACAAATTTGTAAGTTTCGTTAAATCACACGTTGTGAAGATCTTAATTCATTTTGTTGCTTTTGGGATTTTATGAAAGTACCAAAAAAGTACTTTTCTATCAACTTTCTCCAGTTTCTGATACCTGTGTTAAATAAGAATTGGTGTAATAATGAGTATAAAATATAATTTTCTTATTGTTTTTGTTACATAATCAAAAAAACCGGTTTAAAATCCAGAAAACTCTACACAAAAAGAAAGAATTCCGAATATTTTTCAAATAAACTACTTAAAAAGCACACACACATATACACACTTTCATACTTATATACATGTTTATTCATATAAACTCCTTCAACTTTCCACGTTTCAATAAATGGAAAATTATACCAAGAAACCACTTGTTAAGGAGCTGCAACAATATAGAAAACAACAATAACAAACAGATCCTAGATTGATTATTACACACTTATTATTTCTCTATATATGCATGTGTATGTGTTTTGATTTAATTTTATGTTGTTGTATATATATGTGAGAGAGTATTTTGATTATAATTTAATTGTAGTAAAATAAAAATATAAAAAAGGGTTTTGCATGTGTGTTCTCGATCACTTTTTCTCACAGTTGTATTTATTGATTTAATAAATGAGAAAGAAACCTGTTTCGTGAGTGGAAATGAATGAAAAATAATTTTGTTGTTTTTGTATAGTAAACCCTGTAGTTTTGGTAAAAGATTCAAAGACTTCAAATGTCTTCTTGAATTTATACCGACATAACTTTCATAACTGAAACCAGTGTATTAAAATCGGGTATGATTTCGACAAAGATTTACGAAGTGATTTAAGAAGTGAAATGAATTGACGGAAAAATAAATTTTAAGTTTTCTGAGGCATCATTTATTTGTGCTGACGTTTGTAACGTACAGAAAAGCAGATAATCCTACCTCAGCCTAAAGTACACTGATCGACTTCAAATTACTTCGTAATTGCCGATCACAAATGTTCTTCCGAAATATGACTTAATACGATTGGCACAAATACATATTTGATTATTCCAAATCAAATTTCAAAATTTGTCCACATTTTACAGTACTTCCACCAAAGACCCACTTGCGAAAATCACTTTAAAACGCGTAAATCCCAAAACAACGTTCCAAGTTTTGAGGGAGAAAAGCTTTTTCAAGTTTTTCGAAGATCGAGTCGTAGTTTCCCAAGTTCTCACAAAACCCCAACTTCTGAAAATCACTTCATATCTATATAATAAAAATGAAACTGTGTTTATTGTCACTTACTAGGCCGATCTTCTCAAAATTTTAACATTGTAATCACAATATTCCCGAAAGTGTCATAAGCAATAAACAAATTCGGTAGGATCAGGGAGAAAGTTGCCCCCATACAAAGTGAATATGAATTGCCAATTATGTCGTGAACTGTTTTAGAATTTGGTCTTAATCACTTTGATAAGAACCTGAGTAATCGAGCTCCTGGGGTATACAAAATCATTCCAAAAATTTTAATACATGCGGTTTAATGAACTTATTAACACCAAAATCACAAAATGCTCAGAAACGCAGGGAAATATTTTTATGTATGGATCTTCGTGGGTATCGGTGTTAGCCACTAATAAAACTAAATCACTGGGGCAATTTAGGGTTCCTTTTTAAATAGATTTGGGATTTTAATGAATCTCTTCATTTTTTCTTTTTCTACCATTATTATTTTCGGATTGTGTGTGTATGTGAGAATGTGAACAAAAGGATTAATTTGAATTATAAAATTATAAAGAAAAACACATAAAATTTATACAAAATATCTGCTTGAAATGTTTAAATGATCCAACAAGTATTTCTCTTTTGTTGTTTTTTATCCCACTGAATTGTGGGTCATTGTTTGTGTGAACCCCAGAGCACCTACAAATTCAAATAAAACAAAAAAATATCCTGCGCATACTCACACGCCGTTCGAATATTAAAAAGTAAGAAATAAAAAAACTAAACAAGTGTTCATTAAGAACAAAAAAATGCGCCACATCATTAATTCAAGTCATTATCTAATAATTTATCAATCACAGTAGTCAAAGGTAACAATTCCCTCTTCAAATGAATTCCTTGGAACTCATGATTACAAAGTCATCAAAGGAAATTAACTTTTGAGGGTTCTTGAAGGAGTGGCGCATAAAAATTAATTAAATGGAAATTTTCACAGCCCCAAACAGCAAATAATGTTTTTTATTTTATAAGGAGCGAGATTGAAAAATTCTTAACATACATATACAGAATAGTAAAATTATAGCTTTAATATTTTCATTTGATTGAAATTATTAAAATTTTGTACCTTTTTTGTAAAACTTGTCATTAACGTTTTATAGTTAGAGGAGCGAAGTATTTATCCTTTAGCTCTTCGCTTAGCAGTTTGGACGATTTTCCTCTCTTGGTATAAATACCACACTATTGTTCTTGTACCACCCAAGTCAGGAAATGATGACTGCCTTTGGATCTTGAATTATTCATCAACATTCCCTCGAGTTTCATCATCCACTATGCAGAAAGAACATTTCGTAGAAATCTTGACTTGAATTTCCGTGCTCTGTTTTTGACCTCTGAATTTAAGCAGCGTTGCTGTCATGAACTTTTTGGGCCTTGCATTTCGTAAGCTCTTTTGAAAATGCTTTCTATATTTTGGCTTTTAAAATACCATGTAGACCATTTTTTCTACCTGAACCAGGTTTTCTACCAATGGACAAGCTCTTCAATAACATTTTCTGGCCCCTAATTTTATTCAGATTTATTTAGCATTAAACATAAAATGTTTTACAAATGTAAAAAATAATCAAATTATAGTTTAATTTAAAGTTTAAATTTTAAAAATGTGTATTATGAATTTTTTGATCTCACTCCTTATATAGATAATTATAATTCCCATGTGGTTTAAGTTGATAAAATTTTTCAAAAACACAAGGAGATAAATTTAAAAGAGAATGAAATGAAAGTCAATCAGTGATAACTGATGATGACCATCTGAAAATAATAATTGAAAATAAAATATTTTACTTTTTCATCAATTGAACGCCATTTTCCTTAATATTTTAAATATCAAATTCCCCATTTGAATTAAATTTTTATTTGAAAAAACTTGTTTGAATTTTAAATTATTTTTACTAAATGTTTTGAAAAAAAAAAAACGCAAAAACTTTTTCGTTAATGTTTATTTTACTACTTAAAACACTTTTTTGTATTCTTTTTATGTAAAAATCCTTTAAAATAATTTAAATTCTTTTCCTTTTTGTAACATTTAAAATTCAATTGTTTTTTTTTTTTTTTTCTTTTTATCTCCTCAAGCAGAACATCCCTTTTTTGCCTTAAATTATCCACAAAATATCGCGTTTTTAATTTTAATTACTTTTCAAAATAATAAAATCTAAAAAACAAAGAAAAAGAAATAAAGACACTGAAGCCATAAATTTTCTTGTAATTCTAACCTTAAATTGTTGCATAAACATTTAAAGGAACAATTGAAATTGTGAATATTTAAGGAATAAATGTTTGGTTTTAAACATCTACAACAACACTAAGTGCAACAAACACTCCTTAACGATTAAATGAAAATTACATAATTCCATCTCACTTAATGTTTTCATCTTCTTTTGGGATCGTTACGTCGAACAGAAATCTTTTATTTTTTAAGAGCACAAAGATAAATATTTTACGATCTGTTTTTTATGATGCATAAATAAATTTTTAATTTTTTAGATTTATTATTATTATTTTTGGATTCCTTTTTCTAACAAAACATTAGTTTTATTTACCCTTTTTTAGTGATGTTCTTCTAGAGATTTAACTTTAACTGCCGAAATCTTAAATTTATGATGAAGAGATTCATTTGGTTAAGGTGTTGCAGAGAAGATTAAGAAGTATAATTCTAGTGTTTTTTTATCACTTTCCGCTGAATAGAAATAAGTTTAAAAAATCTACTCTTAAAGCGGGATTAAATTTAACCTTCAAATGATTGCTAGAGGGTTAAGATAATATAATTCCTAGAAATCTTAAAATGAAAAAACTTTATTAAGAAAGTAAAATTTTCTATGTAGAATGTACGACTTTTTTTGATCAAAAGAAATTATTTTCCTTTAAACTTTTATAATAAATGATGAATTTGTCATGAAAAAGTTTCTAAATATTTTTTGTCCTTCAACAAGTGGAGATCATCTAAGACCCCATTTATTATATATTCTTGCATAATCTGAGTCGGTTTCACATTAATTCATATTCAATCAAATTTGACCAGATTATTTTTAATTGTCCGAAGCATTTTTTATTTAAAACCATCAAAATCGGCCTAGTAACAACCGATATCTAAGACAATCTCGAAATTCAGGCAAAAAAGACTTTTATGAATTAAAATGAAAATTAATTATAATTTAGAGCTGAAAACATTTCATTACATTACAATATACGTAAAAATATAAATTTAAGCTTTATACCCTACAGCACCATAGAAGGTTCCGGTATTATGCATTTCTGCTGATATTTGTAACACACAGAAAAACTTAAGCTTTTATGTATACCAAACCATTTGACTCAAAATCACTTTCTGAGTTTATTTAATGATGTTCGACCATATGTCTAACTGCTCATCCGGCTGGCTGTTTATGTTAATGTTGAAAAAAATTTGATACATATTATTATTTTGGCCCAATAACGAAGCTTATTGAAATTGTTTATGTTCAGTTAGCTCCTATGACGTGTTAAAACCAGAATGGATTTTAAAGTTAAGATACTCACACATATGAATATATTTTAGTTTAAATCCCCATACGAAATTTCAAAAATATCGGACCACAATTGATCGTATCACCCATAAAGACCCGCTTTCGAAATTTGCTTTAAAATGCATAAGTCTCAAAAAATTTTTAAATTGCAATGATATTTATTATGTCTGAGAACTATGAAAGTAGAAAACACCCTACCAAAATTTGCGACGTTCAGTACATAATTTCCTTCAGTTCCGAAAATCACCTCAAATTGAAATATTTTAAAAAGTTCTTTTTTTAAAACAACTCAAAATCATATAATTAAATTCTACAAAGTTCAATTTATAATTTTTCATGCCCCTGCAGTAGAGTATGGTATTATAAAGTCGGTCTCATCTGTGGATATTAAATTTAAATTCAAAGTCAGTCCTAATTTTAAACTACAAATATTAAAAAAATATATTTTTTAAATCATATTTTTACCAAAAATCATATTTTTAGACCAGTTAGAAATAAAGAACACGCAACTTCTAAAAAAAATCATGGATTATTACACTTTTTGCTTTACAATCTAAAATGTTCAAATTTTTTATAAAATTTCGAATAAAAGTTATGGATTTAGGTCCGTTTGGCCACTGTGGCTCTAGTTTTCAAGCAAAATCGATTTTTACTAAAAATTTTAAACTTCAATTGAATTAGTTTTTTGAATTTATTATATTAAAAAATAATTTTTGAAAAATTGATCAAAGATTGGTTAACGATTTTCAATGAAATGTGGTTCCAATTAAGGAAATTAATTTGAAAGAAAAAGTCATCATATTAATAAATTAACAAAAATTATCAAAATTAAATCAAAAAAACTATATTCATAGTTTTCTATGCATTAAGTCCTTAAATTGGTATCTTCCTAAAACTCAATAAAAACATACATATTTTCTTAAACGCTGTTGTTGCTACCTCAGAATATATACAGTTTATTTACCTCAAAATTTAGATATTTTTTTAAGTATGAAATTAATTTCACACGATCAATACAAAACCTAAAACGGATGTGATTTTTCAAATTGGCAAAATCATAAATTTTATTCAAAAATTGAATGTTGTCAAACATTTTTAATTTCCAAGAAATTGTTGAACACGTCCCAAAAGACTTGATTATTTTGAATTGAAACATTCAAAAATACAAACAATTCAGTCAATTTTGTTTATTTTATTTTTTCTGCTGTAAAATTAGAAAATTTTAATGCCGAGATTTTCTCAATGAGAAGTTTATTTGTTTGAATAACATTTGTAATGCTTAATTAAATCTCAGATTCATTGATTCAATTCACCCATTCACTTAAAGGTCTATCTCCGAGTCATTCATTCAATTATTCATTCACGCATAATGCTTGTTGCTAACAAATTTTGTATGACACCTCAGGTGACAAACAGAGAAAATATCACCGTAATCATTTTTGGTCACTTTGAAAATCTACGTTCGTTCAAATACACACAATTTTGAAAAAGAAATCCGCAATGAATGACGCGGCAGGTTTTTCAATTTACCTACCAACCAACGATCTAAAATATTAACACAACCATATATATTTCGGATATGCGTTTTTTTACATACCTACACATATTAAGAATATCCTTGCAATTGACTGTTCATTCATGCATTGCACATTGCACACATTTTGTTGCAAGAAGGTTAAATGCGTTATAAATTTTAATAGAGGTGTGAACTGAAATTAAAGAGTTAAAGAAATCACTATTTAAATCCTGGAAATCATTTATGATTGTTTGAAAACAAGGTGGTCGCTTTTCATGATCTTCGACAGCAATCCGTTGTATTGCCAGAAATATTACATCAAGGTTACATGATTTTATTACGTAAGCATTTGAGAAAAATGAGATCATTGATCATTTATCATTAAATTTATGGTTCGAAAACATTTGCATAGTAGTTCCAAAAAAGGGAGTAGTAGTTCTTATGTACATGTGTATGTATAGAGTGGAAAGAATCCAATGTCATTTCCTGTCCGCATTTAGCATGTTTATTTAAGTCTTGTCCATCGTTTCTTTCAACATAATTTTTGATTTATATTCAAATAACCTTGTCTGGATTCCCGCCAAAACTCTTGAAAATACAATAAACAACAAAAATGTATGTAAATAAATAAAACGTGACTGCCATACATCCCGCCCAAAAAAAAATATCTTTGAAGAATTTTTTCTTCTATGACTTCATACTAAACACAAAATAAACAATGTTTCTTTAAGATTTAATTTTTTTCTTATTATAAATAAAAATATTTTAACTCTCAAAATGTATGTCCTGCATACGAAGCACGTACATAACAATTTCAATATCCTTTCCCAACTACCGACACGTACATCATTTGCAGCACTATGACCAGTCAATAATGAATTCTACAATCAATGGATTGCAAAAGATTTTTAGAACATGTGTTACACATATTCATTCATTTATTTGTTTACTCTTTTTTATCCTTTTCTTCACTTACTTCTATGTTTGCTTCATTTTTACACTGTTTCTATTTCCGAAATCGTCTAATCTAAAAACAAACAAAATAGAGAGTGAAGAGAGAAAATTAAACGAGTACGTTTTTCTAACAGTTCGGTTAAAAAAAATCGTACTTAGATGCCAACTAAACTAAATGTAATTAAATTATTTCCTCAATTAAAGAGTGTCTTCAGTTGGCATATAATACATTTTCCATCATGTTATTCTTTAACTATAAAACCTTGATCCTTTTTTCTTTAAATAAGCAAGTACGAATACAATTACTATTATCGTCTATTTACCACGATCAATTTAGAGATCATTGTAGTAACCTATCAAAATTCTGCTTTCAAGGGGTTACTACTTCTTTCCAAAATTATGTATTATATAATATTTTGTGCGTAATTCATTTTATTAAATTTATTTTAACAGTTTCACAGATATGCGTAAATTAAAATATCCTTTAGGGGAGGATACCGACGCCGAGCCCCTTCCAAAATGATTTAATTATTTTATTATTTAGTATTAGTTTTAAAGATATGTGATAATTCGTTCGGTAAGGGGTATACCACTCCCCGATACCATATTCAAAAATTATCTCAGATATCGGAATATCGGAATTTTTACTGAACCGATTTAACCAATTAATAGAAAACTTAGATGCATACCAATAACTGACAGACAGAATCGAAGCAAACAAATATATACAGTTAATAGAGTCTTAAATGATTCCTTTCTGTCGTTACAACAGTGATTAAGGTTATATACCCTCATCACCACTTGGAGGATAAAAGAATTTATTCGTTGGGGCAAGAACGAAGCCTATTCCAATTGTCGTTGATTGGTCTTATATTCCGATCACATGGAATTTTGAGGCTACATAATTTAACGGTTTGACAATTTCGAAATCTTCATGGCATCGATCCAGACTTGCATCCGAAAATTACTTGAAACTGCATAACCATTTAAGATTTGTACAAACGAGAAATAACTTTAGTACAGAGGAAATATATTTCCTAAACTCACTTAAAAAAATTATAATTTTTGAGACAATAAGGGACGTCCAACATATGTGGCTCTGGTTACATTAATTTGCCTACAATAAGTTGGTTCTTCTAGTGTTAAGGAAATGGTGTAATTCAACTGATTAAATATATTTCAATATATCAAAGGAGTTGCGCTCACTTTCCAAGTAAAATTATCCTTTAGTTTTCTATTTTTAGTACATAAAAAAATGAAACTTCTCATTTGTAGTTGTAAACTGGGATAATCTTGTATAAACATGTTCTATTCAATATTTTTGCAATGATGTAGGTGAAATTATTGCAAACGACATTCATGTAATTTTTCTATAATCTACCGAAATTAAAGTGAAATTATTGAATTGTATTTTACACCAATAGAACATTTCTCTATGATTTCTGCCGCCTCTATTATCATACGAATATTCTCACTTGATATTTTCCGAAAATCCTTAAACAGACACACAACAAACACTAAAAAGAATACAATAAAATACTTAGGAATTTTGCGGAAGTCCTTTTAGGTAATTGTTCCGCTATTCGAACTATTATATTTTGTTTTATGTTTTAGTTTTTGATCCTCTAAACATGTTCATTGATAACTTGTTAAACAATTATTATTGTTTTGCACTTGAAATCTCAATTTGTGGAAGAAAGAAGTAAAAACTTGTTACTGGATTCTAAGAATAATTTGCCAAAATCCTAAATATAAACAGACATACAGAGGGAAATGGACAGAAGACCACCTTGTAGTATTTGGTTACATTATTAGGAATTTTTGCGGCATAATCTTTCTTCTTCTTGGCACACAATTTTGTTTTTATGTGATCGCGATTATCACTTACTTTAAACGACTTATAGAGTGTGAGTTCCTCTCATTTTGTTGAGAAAACAACTTTCCCATCCTCTTGTTTTACGTAATATGATGCGAAAGAAAAAGGAATTTTCTTACGAAAATTTTCATTGGAAATGTTTCGGCAAAAAATATTAAATTTGCACACACACACACACACACACACAAAGTAGAATTGAAATTCCTGACAAGGATAATCACAAAAAATTTTTTATACACGTACACACATTCACATACAAATTACTTAACAAAGGACCTGTTTAGAGTTTTGAGCCCATTCATAAATTCTTGTTTCCATTGTTTCCTCGTTTATAAATTCTTTAATAACAATAGTGATTTTTTATTATTAAATCGTCATTATTTTTTATTTCATAGATTTTTTT